>PVLA01000883.1:0-328221 GCA_004027455.1 Hydrochoerus hydrochaeris | reverse complement strand
TTCAATACAAAACAGCAATCCAACAAACCAGGTTCAATTATGATCAGTCATGGTAAAACTGTGTAGGCTTTATAGAGCTTTAGATTAAGTTAATAGGAAATTAAGGATGATTACTGTACTATATCCTGTTATTTTCAGGATTACTGTCATGCCCTCAAATCTAGTACAGGTAGAATGACTGGAACAGAATATAATAAATCTAAGCAGAGTAGTGTGAGTAATGTGTGTTTTAAATACTGGTGCACTATTAACAATATAGCGTATCAAGGCCATCTATGTTAGAGTTTCTAGTTATCCTTCTCTGCCTCATTTCTTCTATGCTACTTTTTTGCTTTTGGTTAGTTTTCTCCTTCATTTTCCTGCCTGCCCCACTCATTGAGGCCTTTCTACCACTGTTTCTAAATTCCTGGTTTTTTTTTTCTCTCTCTCTAGAATGTCCTTCAGTATTCTCTGTAGGGTTGGATTGGTGGTCAAAAACTCCCCCAGTTCCTCTTTGTCATGGGAGCATCTTGTTTCTCTATTAATTTCTAGTGACAGTTTTGCAGGGTACATCTATCTGGGCTGGAGGTTATTTTTTTTTAGGGCTTGGAAGACTTCGCTCCAAGCTCTTCTTGATCTGATGGTCTGTGTTGAGAAGTCAGCCGTGATTCTGATGGGCTTACCTTTATAGGTTATCTGTTTCTTTTCTCTGATGGCTTTAATACTCTGCTTTTATACTGAATTTCTGGTATCTTGATTATTATATGTCTGGGTGTAGATCTGTTTTGGTTGTAGGTGGCTGGAGTTCTGTATGCCTCACACAACCAAATGTCATTTTCTTTTCCCATGCTTGGGAAGTTTTCCTTAATTATTCCTGTGAATAGCCTTTTTAGTTTGCCTGTATGTATTCCTGCTTCTTCGTTCACATTTCTTATTCTTAAATTGTAGAATCTCTTGTCATCTTCTAGCCTTTGTATTGTTACTGCCTGTTTCCTTGTTATTTTTAAGAGATCTTTCCTTTCATGGTCACACATTGCAAACTTGTCTTTAAGTTTTGATAGTCTATCCTTAGTTTCTTTTAAGGAGTTTTGCCAGCTTTCAATGGAGTTTTTAATTTCCTGGTAGTCTCTTTGAATCTGCCTTATGTATTCTGTATTTTCTTTATATTCTTTATTGAATGTTTCTTCCCTTTTTTTGTGTTCCTCCCTTCTTTCATCTGTATCATCCTGAGAGATGCTTCCTGAGATCATTTCTTTTATTACTCTACTCATATCCTGTTTTACCTGATTTAATATTTCAGTTTTGAGCTCGTCTACAAGGTCCCGAACATATCTCTTAATGTCTATTGAAGCCATGTCTGATGTTGCATGTTTGCCACCCTCAGTCTCCCTTTTTCCCTCTCCTTGATCATTGATCTCAGGGTTCTGGCCTGGGGGCCTCTTCCTGCCTCTCTCTCCTGTCATGGCCTTGGCTTCCTCCACACAGGTTAAAGTTCAGGTCCCAGCCCCCTTCCCTCTTGGCCACGGTTCCTCCGAAGCACACTGGCAAGGGAACTCCGCCCTCTCCTGCCTGCTCTTGTCACTGAGGTGTAAGCAGGCTCCATATGCCTGCCCCTCCCCACCAGGCCAGCCAAACTTCCTGGGCGATCACCCGGTCAGTGCGTGCTAGGTGCAGGGAATCGATTTGGGACGTCTCATTGGGTCCCAGCCAGGGGTGCGGCCCAGTCCAAGCAAATTTCACATGAATCTGCTCTGGGGAGGGAGCAACCAACTGAAGTCACTGTCACTCCCAGTTCAGGCTCCTCTTGGCAGATTCCAACATGTTGCCCACCTGGTCACGCCCTTCCCATGGTGGGGGGGGGGTCTCACTCCCAGCACTGACTGTGGATCAATGAAGGTTCCTCCACCAGCTCCGCTTTCCACTCTCTGCTGGGCTTACCAATGCCTGACTTCAGCGCTGCTGTTCTTCCTGTGAGTGGCAGCAGGAACAAGTTTGGGTGGCTCTGCCGGCTGGCGTGGATTCAAGCTGGTAAAATCTTAGTGGATCATCATGAAAACGCTGTGTCCCTTTAGTTTTTAGCTGTTTCAGTTGTAGTCCCAAAGTATTTGACGAGCTTTTTTAAGTTTCAATTTCTTCCTGTATCAAGAGGGTCTATCTCCCTCTGTCTGGGTCTCTCCAGGGTGTTTTATTCTGGCATATGAATTGTTTCTCCTGGGAGGCTTTGTATTCTGTTGCTCACTGATTGGCCATCTTGTCTTCTCCCTTTGCAGCTTTTAAGATCTCTTGCATTGTAAGCCTGATTTGCATCTATTTATCCTTGATGGGATTGTCAAACCCAAATACTATTTTTCTAAACATGTGTACTATAGCATTTCAAATGGAAGGGTTAGCTCCCAGTAAAAATTTGCCTCTATTGAAATTTAGTGGAGAGAGGCAATTATAAAGGCAAAAATATCAAAAAGGAGATATCACTCATGGCTTTTGTTTCTCTAGCACTGCACAACAGAGTATCTAAGACAGTAATGTATAAAAGACAAAGATTGGTTTTCTCATGGTTCTGAAGGCTGAGAAGTCCAGGATAAAGGCAGTAACATGTTCATTTGTCTGCTAAGGGCTGCTCTCCACTTCTAAAGATGGTCACTTGGGACGACATCGTGCAGAGTAGGAGCAGAACACCAATGTGGATGTGGATGGAGTTAAATCCAATTTATGTAAATAGACAGTTTACCATATGTCAAGAAAGTGGAATACAGAACACTTAAGACTGTGACATGAACCAGTATATACATTAAACAAAATATTGTAATTAAACTGTTGAACTCAAACCCCTATAGCACATTTAGTCCTGAAAACATAAATCACTATCTAAAAATATTTAGGGCAAAAGTAATAAGAGATAATCTCAGAAAAAGGCAGCCATCAAATTAAAAGTAAACAAAGACATTTTGAATATATACAATAGAGTATTAATCAGCTATAACGAAGGATATTCTTGAGGATTTTATAGGTAAATGGATGCAACTAGAGAGCATACTCATCAGTGAAATAAGTCAGGCTAGCATGTGTAAATATTGCATTGTCTCCCTGGTGTAAAAAAGATCCAAAATGCACAATAGAAGTGAAAATGAAAGGGAAAGTGCTAAAAAGAAAAGAACAACTGTAAAAGAGGAAAGGAGAAAAGAAAGAAGGGAAAAGATCATGTACATATGTGTGTGTGTATGTAAATATATACAAGACAGAAAACTATACCACCAATCTCTGCTGATCAAAAAGAACAGTTGTGTTTTCATTGTCTGATTGTTTGATCATTTTTATGTCCAAATCTTGTCATCTGAACAACTACTTTCAAGATAACAACATGCAATATATTAACCAGTATTAATTTCCTATTTCTTCTTTTTAAATTCTGTATCATTTTTTATCATTTTTAGTTTGTTTGTTTTTAAAATTAAAAAAGAAAACACACAAATATTAAAAAGTAGCATCTCCTGAAAAATCTATTTGAAGATGAGATCCACTCAAATACCTAGTGAATCAATATGAAATTCAAATCAATCAGGATCAGTCAAGTAGTAAAAGGATGAGAAGACAATTCTGAACCCAGATAGCATATCATTACAGCCTAATAATTATAAAAACTGGATTCAAATTGGAGTGTATTTATCTTGCAAATAAAATCAATACATTTAAAATAATAGAGAGGAAAAATATCCCAGTCCTCTAAAAACTTAGGAGGGTTGCCATACAGAGAAATGTTTAAAAATCCTTTATCTTTCACAGCAGAGAATTAAAGGATATTGTTCCTTTGATTAGCTGAAACTAAGAAACAAAAGTTTAGACAATGTAATTCAACAATGTAGGTATAATCACTCTTAGACAAGAACAATGAATTTGACCATACTTCTTTCAAATTAGCAAACAGGCAAGAAAGAACAAGAAAGAACTAGATAAGGATACATATTTTTATAGAAAAAATGTTTAGGTGTATGTACATGAACCAAAATTAAAGTTATGATGAGGCAGTAAGTATAATATTATCCTTCAAAAATAGAACATATCCTGAAAACTTTTAAAGAAAATAAAATAGCCTGTCAGAGAATAATGATCAGCATCTTCATGCTTTTTAGTATAACTCAGTGCCAAAAATTGATAAAGCATCAAAATCTGTAGAAAAGAAATCATAGCCAAGACTTACAAAGTCTTGAAGTAGATTATAAAGCTACTGAAAAATATTCATCTCTGCTAGTAACAGAATTACACGTCCCTGTGAGCTTAGCCGTGATTTGATTCTGCATACAATGTTGAGATACTGACCACAGGTGTGAAGCAGGTGATAGGCTTTGGCAGCTGCAACATAGATGGACATAACACTTGTCAGATCTGAATTAGCTGTTTTACAGGTTATTGCATAACTTTGTTTGACAACAGCTTTGCATTCCTGTCTTCTGCCAAGAGAATGTACCTTACAGGCAAGTTACTATTTTTCAGTTTTCAATCTTAGAATCTAAAGATTGGAGCCAAACTGAGCCAAGCTGAGCCTTGTTGTGTCAAGCAGATCTAAGCTTGTCCACAGTTCTTATGTAATGTGAGTCAGACCTAAATACATGCTGTTGTAATTCACTGTGATTTGAGAACTTTATTACCATAAGCAAAGCTGAAATCACAGGCATTAAAAAGATTCTTATGCTCTGAATAGGGAATTTATTGCATTTTCTTCACAGTACTCATTTCCCAGTTTTTCTAATATTAGCAAGTAAATTGTTATTTGGAAATTCCTTTTAATCCAAGGTCCATTCAAGCAGTTAGAATAGTACTACACCCAAGTCCTAACTCTGTAAATGGCATGAGGCACTCAAGGTATCATCTTTCTCACTTGACCACTCTGAAATCCGATTTTATGTCTTGGGTTAATAACTAATATGCAGAAAAGCTTTCTCTAGACTAAAGCTTAGGGAGCTGTAAGTTCAGCTCCTTCCAGCACAATCAGATAAAGACGGAGTGTTTTAAAGACAAAAAACATGAAAGCAACACTGAGATGTGTCCAGAGACTATGCCGTGATAATATTATTAAAACTTGAGTACAACTATCACATACTTGGAATTTTCTTTAGCTAATTCATCTCCTTTTATGCTTCAGCCTATTTGAATTGGATTTTCTTTTAGTCATAACAAAAATAATGTGTATTGCTGTATCCTAGTCACTTTTTATTATTTGATGAAGTAGTCCAATAAAATAATGAATCAAGAAAGATGCAAACCATAAATGCAAGAACAGAATAAATCTCAGTGAAACAAGGAACTTCAGGGAGGTAGCTGTGCTCTTTGTGAAGTAACTGATCTAGAGGGGAAATAAAAGCTTTCAAGAAAGCTTCAAGGAGGATTTCTTCAGAAATGGTTCCCACATAATAAAGTATTATGAAGAAACTAGATGATAACCATTCTGAAGCATTTTACATGCTTTACTTTCCTTTTGTTTCTCCCAATAGTGAAAAAACAAAGACAGTCAGAAATTTCCAAACTGACCACAAATATCTGTACAAGAATCAAACTACAGACAGCATCGTTTAGTACCTCATGGATTTTAAGAAAAGAAGATATATTTGCCCGTTTTGCCAGAAATCAAATATGTCAATGTTAACACAATTTTAAGATAAAATTGATAGAATTCTAAGAATGCTAAGGATGAAAAACTCATTATTAAAAATGAAAACGCTCACAAACAAGAAATAGAAGTTTAAGTATTTTAGACAGTAAATATAATGTAATAAAAATAACTTAGTTGTCAATATTTATCAATGCGTGTTGTAAATTAGCTAAGTTATTATGTCATTATAGAAAGTGAAGGTGTAAAATTAGTGAGAAATGTAAGCCAAATTTTAAGATGTTATTATATATATAATTTTATAAGTATGTAGCAATGTCAGAACATTAAATTCATAAATAAAGTGATCAACTCTTAGAAAAACTTGAGAATTCAGGGGATTATAAAGGAAGGGAAATATTACTTTTCCTTACAAATCACTCTGCATAAAGTTTTTTATTTAGATTTTATACTCACTCTTTTGTTATAATTATGGTAAGTAAATTGGCTAAATTCAGCCAGTAGAGAAAAAAAGAGCTTTAATTAAATGAAATTTAAACTTTCAAAATATATACTATATGCAAGAACTCAAACTGTAAGGCAATCTATTTAAGTAATATAAAAATATTGAAGAATAGAAAATAATCCTGAAATCCAAAACTTCATCAGTAAGAAACAAATAAACAATATTTGAAAATGCACAAAAAATTTGAAGAGAGACTTAACCAACAACGTACAGTTGACAAGAAAAGAAATGAAAAGATGACCCAACACCACTACACTTTAGGGAAATCCAAATACGAGCAGTGATGGGATACTTTTATGTACCTTCTAGAGGATACAAAACTAAAAACACAGTGTCAAATTGTGTCCATGTTGTGAAAGTAACTGGGACTCTTATACACTCCCAGTGAGAATGTAAAATGCTATACATATCTTAGAAACAATTTGACACTTGCATAAAAAGTTTCACATGCCTGCCATATAACCTAGCCATGCAGCTTTGATGTTTAGCCAAGGGTAAAAAAAAAGCAAGTGCTCCAAGGAAAGACTAGTCTAATACTATGCTTAGCAGCTTTCCATGTAATAGTCAAAAACTGAAAACAAGACCTCTTGGATGACAATGTGACAACGTGCTACACTGGTCTGATTCTCAGTGAAATAAACTTTGAGGTTAAAAAAAGAAAGCAATAATCATTTAAGGTCACTGGAAATTGTCCTAAGGACACACTGTAAATAAAGAAACATTTATTCAATAAAATCTACTAAATTTTAATAAGAAGAATGGGCATGTGAAACACATGTGTTAAAACATGCTATATCAAGGGCTGGGGGTTTAGCTCAGTGGCATAAGCACCTGCCTGGTAAATGCAAGGTCATGAGTTTGATCCCAGGTACAAAACATGCTATATCTTTTTGCAACTCCATCTTTACAGAATTTCACTGGGACAGATGTGGCCAAATAAACTGGGGATTTACTGCCCTCTAGATATGCATCAAGAGTTACACTGTCTCTTCTTAAAGAGACAGGTGTCATTTTTTAAATCTCCCCAGTTTTGTCTTGGAGTGACTACATTCTGAAAAAGAGAAGCCTCAGAACTGGAAGTAGAAGCTGTCTTCCTCTGCTCAACCCTCAAAGATAGATGGAGACTCCAATGAAGAAAGAAAGCTAAAATGAGCTTGCTTGATTTCAAAATAAAACCTAAAGAATGACTTCCAAAACTACCCCTGTAATGGATCCTGCATTAAATTGGCCAAGACTGTGAAACAGTTTATACCTTCAGGCATGGAGATCAGTGGCAATTCCTGAAGCCAAACTGCTGGGTGTGCTACCAAAAGAGCTTAAGAGAAAGAACAGAGAAGACAAAGGGAACCCTGGTAAACCATTGTCATCCATGGGAATCCCTGAGTGACATGCCCATGTGAAGCAGAGTGACATGAGGATTTTTGGTATGCAGAGGAAATAGATTTTATTAAAATAATCAGCCCAAACACTAACCAAGCAAGCAAACAATAGCTTAACAAGTCTTAAGTAGGAGAGATCAGCATGAAGAGTTATTGCAGTATCTTGACTACAATGGCAAGCTTTTAAAAAATAGTATAGGACAAGTAAAGAAAGATGAAAACATGATATATGCATGGAGAACTAAAGAACATGGAATTGAAACAGGCTACAAGAGGCACCATACATTCCACTCAACAAATTCCAAAAATGTTGTATGTTGAAGAAACTAGATGAAATGTTTCTACAAGACATGAGGGAAGGAGGATTTTGTTTTGTTTTGTTTTTGCTTTTGTTTTTTGTTTTTCTGGCTGATAATGAAATGTGATTATCACATAAAAGGTTTTAATTCAGGAGATGTCTTCAGAAACTGTAGTTCTAGAAAAGGATGTCAAGATCTCATCACTAAAACAGTGGATATTTAGAAATCTTATATCAGATTAACACTAGAACAGCAAAGAATTAACTATGTCAGCAGACAGAAACATTTTTTGATTCTCTACCCATCCTTGTAATCCTGCCTGATGTGAAGTCTACTTTAAATGCAGAATGGTTTGATTGCTTGAACATCTGCAAAGAGATACACAGTTTGTGCCTTTCTCAGATTAGTGTTTATCAAACTTCAGCAGGCATAAAAATTGCTGTTTGTTTTATATGCAAAATAAAATGATGTACAGCCATGTGGTACATGTGGATGGTTAGGAAGGCAACAGGCTGCTTAGGATGATGATTCCATAAGATTATAACACCTAGTGATAACACGACAGCATTAGTTTGCCTAAAGTACCCCGGATGAGGTTTGAGGAATAAGAAAACCACCCAAAGACACACTCCTCAGAACCTATCCCTGTCGTGAAACACTGCATGACCATAGTGGAATATATAGAAAATTGGGGCAAATAATTGCCTTCCGATTTTGTCTAATTGTGATTTTACCTTATGATTATAAAGGTGATCAAAATCAAGACCAAATACCTCGACTCAGGTAAAACTTACTTGAGGGCAATGGATACGAGAGAGAATTATGAGTTATTAAGGAAATTTTATGCCCTCATTATCACCAAATATTTGAGGCAGATCAGCAGGAAATAAAAAGACATAGGAGGAAAATGTACCCATAGTAGGAGATTTTTATCTCAGTCTTTGTTAAGGATCTTTAAATTGCAAGGAGTGGTTAAGGAAACACAAATATATGGTGAAGCAAATAAGCAATTGAATTATCTGCTAGTACTTAAAGGAACTATGTCAGCACATCAGAGGTTAGGAGGGAAAAACAGCAGAGGTCAATTTTCCCACAATGCTAGAGGCTGAAAACCCAAGATCAGGATGCGTCAGTGTTGCTTTCTTGTGAGGCCTTCTTTTCTAACATGTAGATGTCCATCTTCCCACTGTGTCTCACAAGGCCTCTTCCTTTTGCACATGTGGAAAGATAGATCACTGCTATGTGTTGCAGTTTTTGTGAGGACCTTTATTATCTCATTACCTCTCTCTAGCCCCTATATCAATACACAGGGCTTTAGGGATGGCTTAAATCTGGGGGTCTCAATTCAGTCAGTAAGTGTGATATAAATCTCAATTTCAGATAGTTGACGGTTCCAGGGTTTGAGGTTCTGGAGTCTCCTGTTAGAGGTGATTTCTAGATTCTCTCTCTTTGAACAAAGAATTGAATGAAACAGACATAAACAGCAAATTTCACATTTATTAAAGACATTAAAAAATGAAAGGGTAAGGGAAAAACAGGCTGCACAATGAGCTTGGACCAAGTAAAGGAAGGATAAAGAAAAAAATTAAAATAAAAGTACAAACTTTTGGGCTGCTGAGCAGAGACATGAATAGGCAGCTCTTAATGGTGAGCGTCTCTTTTTCATATGTCCAGCGCTGGCTTCATGTCTCGGTCACTCTATCAAAGACTCACTCTAGTTCTTATTAGAAGTCCACATGCAGAGCTGTGAGGCATGTGTCCCAGAAACTCGTCACATGTCCTTTTCAGCTACGTTTAGCCATATCCAACCTTCCCGCTCCACTTAGTAATATAATATCCATTTAGTAATATAAAACACTGTGATTATTAGCCATTTAAGGAGAATAATTTGACATTAAAAAACCTTTATTTTGTCCATATATTGACTTTATTCAGAGAATGGTTGCTTACATTAATTTATTAGCACTTAAATCTTTAATGATGATCTTTGGGATGAATTGCATATCAGATTATCAAAGACTAACACTTGCTGCATAGGCGAATCTCTTCCTGCCTCGGTTGCATATCAAGACATGGCAATTTATTATTTTTCAGTTGTCAGTAAGTTGTTCGATGTTTCCTGTCAGATTTACCTAGGGCTCAGTCACACAACTGCATTTCAAAGGTGGGGGATTTGTAACAGATAGAGTACTTCAGATAGCCTCACTTGCTATTCAGGTAGTACTGAGTTTGTTTCTTGGGTCATTATAGCGCCTCTCTGTGCAGCCTGTAGCCATCTGCCCTCTATTACTCTTTCCTGTCTTCTGAAGTGGCATTCTTAGGGTAACCACCAGTGCTAACCTCCAGTCCTATGGTCATAGGGGACTGGCTTGGGAATTACTTTCTATCAGAGCAAGGTACAAGGCCACCTAAGTTCAAGTAGTGAGGAAATGGACTCGTGATGGGAAGACTGCAAAGAATATACTACTGCATTTAATCTACCACGGTCAAGGCAGAATTATTTACCTTCCTTCCACTTGGAAAGTCTTCCAAATGCCCACCCAGCTACAGCATCAGGCTCAAAGTTCACAATGGACTGGCTCACAACTGGCTGAGGTAAGGATTGTGTTTGCTGAAGGCAACTCCTTTTGATCCACAGATTTATGAACAGAAAAAGCAAATTATAGTCACCCTATACACACACATATGCAATAAAATAATGAGGGAGAATTCAGTTGTAATAGATATTTCCTCTCTGAAAGGGAAAAAATACTATGGATGTAGCAGTCATTTCACATAGTTCTGCAAATGTGTTGGGTACGTTCCACCAGCTTTCTTAGTCCATTAAGGATATTTTGGAATAAGGACTCATTTCTGTCCCAGAACATTTCCTTTGTTCTCTTTGACACTTGGTTCCTCCCTCTAGGTCTTGGCTGTGTTCTGAGATGTCTTCCCTTGTTACTTTTTAAAGGAGAGACGCTCTCTAGGTCTGTTTTCTTCCTATTGCAACTTGGGATTCCAGAAGCTTCTTTTCTGGTTGAATTTAAACTTCCGACCCTTTAAGTTCAAGATGGAAGTGTTTTCATTGATATCACTCTCTCAAGATGCTGTTGGCTGTGTAATAATAATTTTAATTTGTATTAATTCCACACCTGAAGAGTCACATCAGAAACTAAATTTAAGACACAAAATGCACAGCTGGTTCACATCATTCCTAGCATTTAACAATGCTGTACACTTCAATTTTTTTCGATTTTAATGTAGACTGATATCTCAGTGCTTTTAATGTAGATTTTACTTATTTCCTTTGGTCTTGGACTATTTGGTATTTTACTGTCCATTTATATATTAAGTCTCAGAGATTCTCTCTGCCCTGAACTATATGTGAAATGGTTGAGAGAAACGCTCACCTGGGTGAAACCAAAAGGCATTCTCAGCATTCAATCCACGGATAACCTCAGTGACCTTAGTTCATTGTATTTTCAATCTTCAAATTCCTGCTATCGAGACTGTGTTCATTGTTCTCCCCTCCCCCGCATCATACATATTATGCTTGCTTTATTCTCCGAGTCCAATCACTAACAGACTTCGCAATGCTTTTTTCAAATTTTTTTGCCTCCTACTCATAAAATCAGAGATACAATTATTTTAAGGCTTTGTTAAATGGCTCACAACTTTCAGGTACTGGTTCTTGCACCTGTTAACTTTTGGCCCAAAGAAATCCAACCAAAATTCATTGGTTTAAACTCCAAATATTTTTCATTTTTCATTACCTTGTGTGTGGGCAGGTGATCCTCCTGCTGGTTTGCCTGGGTCCCCTCTCCTGTGACAGAAGAAGGCTAAACTGGGGTGTAAATTCAAGCTTGTCTTGCTTACCCACTACAGGTGAAGCTCTCTTCTCTGTGACAACTTAGTTCTGCACTGGTCTTTTATCTTCTGTTTGATAGAGATGCTTCCTAGTTTAAAGCAGCTCCCTGATAAAATAAGGGCAAATACTGCAAGGTCTCTTCAAAGTCTCAGCCTCTGAACTCATACATGATTCCTGGTACATTTTGTTTGCTAAAGGGTGTCACAAGGTCTGCTAAGACACAAGGCTTGGGGAATTAGAGTTATCATCTGATGCAGCTACTACAAAGAATTTATGGCCATATTTATTTCATCATAAAGATCAATATGCATGTAAACATACATATTAACTCTAACTATTAAAATGGCTCTAACTATAAAATTGGCTATTAAGATAATTTTTTTTTAATTTCTAAAATATTAATTTTTCAAAGAGGAATATGTCCAACTTCTGTGCAAGAATTTGTTTTTCCTGATAAGACTTTAATTGATACTTCAGTTTTAATTTTCCTCAACACTTTAGGTGTTCTGAAGATTTAAAGTATTCTAATAAATGTTTCCTGACTTAAAAAGTCATACTTTTCCCACATTAAAAAAAAAGCTCACAAAGAAAAAATATATTGCTTTGATGATGTTCATAAAATACCTTTTTTTTTTTTGTACTGTTAAAAATACTACTGATGACCTGGAAATGTCACAAAAAATTACTTGGCCTGTATACAAATGATTTTAAATGTACAAAGAAATTTGAAATAATTTAGAAATTCTATCTTAACCACTACTGCACTATCACTTTCATTTTATTTTCTGCATGTATAGTTTTTTTTTTTTTTGCACATACTAGTTTCATGATGGGTTGTGTCCAATTTGCTTTTGTTCTTTTAATATTAATTTTGTGAAGTTTGTGCTCATTGATGGGGTGGTATTAGCTGATTTGTCTATTTTCGAGTATCCCATTTTATATAATACATTTCACATTATGTATCCATTCTTTTTATTGATACATTTTAAAACCTGACATTGTAACAATAACTAATTTAAAACTTTTTTTGATACCTACTTGTACGCATGTGAAAAATTTGCTGAGCAGTGAAAATGCTCACTTATGGAATAAGAACATATCCGAATATTCTAATTAATTAATCCCCCAAAATGTGGCAGTTATCACACTTACAAAAGTGTTCATTTGTTGCTGAGCACCCACATTATCCCCAGCATTTAGCATTGCCAAATATTTTGATTTTCAATTTAAATAGTTAGTTCTTCATTGTGTTTTTAAAATGAATTTTCTTATTGCTATTGGTCTTAGATTCTTTGCATTTTTCTTGTTTGTTTACGTTTCTCCATATAATCTGCTTGCTAATTCACTGCCTGTTATGTTTGTTACATTAACCTTTTCAACCATAGCCTGAATTTTAACATAGGAGTTGAGTAGTTCTAAGCAGGTATACTTTGAGGAAAAGTCTTTTAAGCCAACATACTCAAATTGGAGTAAAGATAATATTCTTAAAGATTCCTATTAAAATTCACTGAAAATTAAATTTAGGGATGATACTTACTTATCTTTTTATAAATCTAATATTATTGTATTACAATATATTTCATTGACTTGACATTACATGCTAAGTCTTGGTAGGCATTGTGCTAACAGTATTTTGGCACTAAAACTCTTCTCTGTGAGATATTCTGTGTGTGTGTGTGTGTGTGTGTGTGTGTGTGTGTGTGTGCTTGTAGATAGAGAGACAGATCATTCATTCATTGAATGAACATTGATCCAGTCCTCCCACACATTCGGTCATGCTCATCACAGAGGATAAAACACAAGCAGGATGCTCTAGCTTCTCACAATGTAGAAGAACAACAAAAATCAAAAGCTAAAATGCGAATACATGGGTACAGTTGGAGGAGTAAAATGCTGTTATTGACTATAGTAGAGGTCACTTAAGTATACTGTTGAGATCTACTGATGGTAATGGGAAATGTTACCTAATTTGAACCTTAAAGAATAAAGAGATATTGATTGGTAAATTGTTTTAGATTTCCACATAGCTCAATCCTCTGAGAGTCTTTCTATGAATAATGAAAACTTTAAGTCCTACCATGGTGCTACTGAATCCAAATTCTCGAGACTGGATATCTGCAATATATACTTTTTAAATCCCCTAACTGATTTCAAAGATCAGATATTGCTGAAATATTGAGCTGGACACATGAGAAGTACAAGGCAATCTTAGCACAGAACTAAGCTGATGATTTCTGGGAAATTGTAGCTGGATCAGAAAAGCTGTCCTAAAAGTTCAGTGGTAATGTGGTAGAATAAAGGCCCTAAAACTGATATAAACCAAATATACCAGGTAAAGTGTAAGCCACTCAAAAGCACTTGTGAAATGAATGACTAGATCAGTCATTAGGACTTTGGATTTATTTACAATTTCATAGTTATCCTGAAGCTTATAGGGAGCCAATGACAGATTTCATGCAGGAGAATGAAATTTGAGATTGGTAAACATTATTCTAAAATGACAAAGAAACCCATTGATTTCATGAGTTGCCTATCAGTTTTCTGATGGTGTGACATGCTCTCATGAGTGGTGCTTTCTCTAATTCTTAATCTTTTATGGAAGGCGCATAAACTCAATACTTAAGTAAGTATGAATTTTGCCTAAACTCATGACCAGAAGAAATGATATAAATCTGAAACTGAAAAGAACCTCTGTCCTAATATCTACCTTTCCTGAGAAAGATGTTATAAACCACAGGTGAAACATCATCACTAAATTTTCTGGCATTGTAATAAATAATTTAAACACATAAATGATACTCTGCATGTTCTATTTTTTAATGGAACATATAATTGCTTCTGGTTCAGAAAGCAAGCTTTCTTTTTATCCAGTTCAATTTTGCAGTGTTACATCTTAGAAGAACACTTAGCTGATTTAAAAAAAAAAAAGAAAGAAAACAAGACAACTTAATCCTCTGTGAATGACAGCTAGAGGAAGAAAATAGAAAAAAAATAGAGAAAGGAAAGGCAGACATGACGGGAGATAACTATAGCCACCTTGAATCTCCATCAACTGTCCCCGTTTGCACAGGTTGGTGTGAAGGACACTTAAGAGACAGTGAACTGAGTTATCATTTGGGATGTTGCCCCCAGTGCTGGATCATTTCAAAGGCGCCTAAGAATAGACGACCAAGAGACCAAATGCTCATAAAGAGTGTGACATTAACTTGAGAGTTACAAATACGTGGAGGGTTAAGGGAACTTAGAGTCCTGCCCACCCCACCAAATTTCTCCCAGAACAGCCACTATCATCATCAAACCCTTGACTATGCTTAGCTCCCTGTGATTATGCCACAGGCAGCTGAGCTAGTTAGAAATGTTTCAGACAGTCAGACAGGGCTGGGCCCTCCAAGGAGCCAGAGCAGAAGTTTAGATACTTTGCAGTCTTGGAAGAGACAATCGCCCCCTGCCATGGGCCAAATCTCAAGACACAAGGCAAAGCAAATAGACCCACATCCTAAGGATCCACCATCCAGATAATTCTCTATCACCCTTAGGAAGCCAAGATTCACCTTCTCACCCCCTACAGGAAGAGTCACTGCTGCTAATTTAATCAATTTTACCTGAGGGATTAATCTTATTGGTTGACCACAGTTTTGCCCCACCTTATGCCCACTTTGCAAGTTCCCATTTTCCCCATCTTGGACCCTTCTCACTTCATGATTTTACTCTATGCAAGTCCCTAAGAAAGACAGTCTTTGGCAACCAACTTGGGACCCTTCTCGGTCTCTCAGACAAGCTTTCTTTCTCTCAATAGATATAATACAATCTTAACCTCTATTGTTCCTAAAATTTGTTCTTTGATTTTAGAGAACACGAATTCTTACCAGACATACAGTAGGTTGGGAGTTTCATTCCTCTATATCAATTATAAGAGTATATGCGTATACGGGTGTGTAAGTACAGTAGCAATTAGCCTTTATTTTTAAGATAAATTCTGAATTTCTTATTAAAGAATAAAAGAGTTTCCTTAACAAGGCTTCAGAATCTACTTAAAATGACCGTTCCACTTTTTTCCCTTATCCTTACAAACCTTTACTATGCGCCTAGCTGCACAGTGTTATCAGACTCAAGAGGCTCTGCTTTTATATGCACTGTGCCCTTTGCTTCGACATACTTGACTGCTCTTTCCACTGTGATAACCGTTTCTCGTTCTTCAGAATTGATCTATCTTTATTTTACAAGGTCACCTTGAGCTCTTTCTACGTGTCTGCCATGTACCTACTGCTCCCGTATCCGCGTATTCAGCATAATTATTTCTCCATCTTGCGTTAAACTTGGTGTTACCTGTTCGGTTCATTCAGCTGTCAAACAACTGATAGGGGATGGTGGAGAAGTCCCCACTTCCAGTGATGTGTCCTTCAGAAAAGTAACTTAAAATGTATTGTTTCTTATTGATTTCCTTGATAAACAAATGTATTTATAAGTCGAATGTAATCTGCCTTACAACTACATTGGTACCATGATTCACAAACCTAATTCACTCCAAGATTCTGGGGAAGACAGGAGCATTCGTGTGCATGTGGGGAAGATGGATGTGGCCATGTTTGCCCTACGCACAGTTCACAAACAGAAGCAAAATTTTGCCCAAAGCTTTTGTTTCCGAACTGAATTGTTAGTATTGCTCACACACAAAAGTGTTCATGAACCAAAGTATTACTCTACTAATTTTTAACACCATTTTATGTTTGATTGTGTCTTCACATTCTAACCATAAAGCCTGGCACAAAAGTGTTCAATGCATAGTGATTGAGGTCTTCAATATGTGGTAATAAATAGATGAGTTATTTCTGAACTCCACTGGTCCCGAATTGCTTGGTTCCACCTATCGAGGCCTTATTTGATAGACTGGGAATTCTAAGACGGAAAAAAACATGAGTGCAGGCATTGAAGTAGTTAATATCAGATACATAAAGGTTTAAGACCTCAGAAACACGACTTTCAAAATTTGAAATTTCATAAATAGAAGCAGATTTTTTAAAACTTTCATTTCCAGCCTTAAATACTGTATAAGGGAACTTAATCTCTGAAACAATTTCATTGATTAAAGAATTTCTATTTTATGTTATTTTTCTTCACTAACTACTGTGGAAGTTTCAAAGGCAATACTAGGGATGTCAAGATTCCATCCATATTTTAAATCCTCAAACAACAGCATTTTGTGAGAAAAAGTCAAGGTGTGGACACTAACCCACTTCTTTTATATTCATTTTATGTTTTTAAAGAAGAGAGAGGAAATTACAACTGAAAATAAATTTTAACAAGTTTTGAACTATGACTGGATACCGTTGTTTGCTGTGTGTCCTGAGCTAATGTCTCATAATATTATTAGGGAAAAGAGCAAATGATACAGTTATTAGCTATATGTACCAAAAGTTTTGAAAGTTAAAAAAAAGATTACTTACAAAGTCAACAAAAGGATGAAGGAAACAGAAAATTGAATATTCCTCCACTTATTAAGAACTATTACTTTTACCATAATTATATTTAATCATATGTCTTTTGTATTTCAAATAATTTTACGTATCACCAAGAACATGCATCCTGTAACTCGGAAAAATGAGGACTAGATGAAAATAACTAACCTGACTCACATGAAATTTTCTTCCATCTTTTATTATCTTGACATTTATTTTGCCTCTTCTAAGAAAGTGAGCCCATGGTTGAGAGAGACAAAGAGTAAGAATAAGAGTGAGGGATCTGTGTGCCTTGCCTGGTCTAAAGAGCACCGATGTCCAAGACAGAACAGAATGAGTTTCTGGAGCTGTGTCGGGGGTTCTAGGGGAAAGATGCACCTTCCCTATCCCTGTTCACTGACTTTACCATGTGGCAAAGCAGTTAGTCTAGTACTCAGGGAGATAAACACAGTAGGTGGTTGTACTACTGTTAGTAGTCTTAGTTAGTTCTGTTAGAATCAGTGGTTAATGACGGCGGGCAGAGGGAATGAGTCTGATACCCAGTGGGCCTTTCCCTCAGAGTACCAACCTCCTTCGTTCCTTGCTGCCCATTTCATTGGAGCTAGCTGTTCACATTCCCGTTAATCAGGTTTCTGAGGAAAAGAAATATTGGGAGCGTGGAGAGAATGAAATAAGTAAATTGCTTTGTCCTTTTTGACCCCTATGACAAGTTAATCAAGAGGGGTGGCTTATAAAATAGGAATTTATTTTACACAGTTTTAGAAGCTGGGACATTCCAAATTGAGGCGTGAGCAGAGTCAATGTCCTGTGAGTTCATGTCTCCTTCACGGGTGACACATTTTAGCTGTGTCCTCCTGTGGTGGAATGAGCAAGGCCTCTCTGAGGAGGGCTCTACCTTGTGAGCTGAACACTGTGAAAAAGTTTCATTTCCTAATCCCATCACTTTGGTGACCAGTTTCATTTTGAATTTTAGGGAAACACAAACACTCAAACTAAAGCACTAGCATCAAGTTTGAAGAACACATGGTGTTTTGCAGGCTCTAAGAGAAGAAACACAGGCACCATACTGCCACATTCATGTATTTGCCCAAAGCAATTTGCCCTTGGCTGATGACAAACTGTCCCAGCAGCCCCTAGCCCCTCCTACTCCACCTCTAGGTTCTAAGGACCAAACAGGGCCACAGGTGCAGTAAGGATTTTAACAACAGGTTTGACTAAACAAAGCTCTGCACAGTGAATAAAAGTGCGTGCTTGGGGATGGAGACTCCTAAGCAAGGGTCGTAAATTCAGCTTCTGAAGTGGAAACCTCAACTCAACCATTTACAGCTTTCTGCACTGCTATCATAAAAAGAAAACGGTGTTTACAAGAGACTCACTTAGTTGTCATAGTTTACTGAACTTTTTTCCAAGTTCCCTTTTGATGTTTTCCTCAAACTATTGCAATGATAAGATGATTATTTTTGTAGCACCAAAACACACCTCTAACATTCCCACTGCCTGAAAATTTGAATAAGTTTAGGGAAGAGTTCCAAGTCGATGTTACAAAATGCAACCATTTCTGAAACAATCAAACCAGAAATAATGCAGTTCATGATAGCTAAATCTTACAAGTGGACTATATGTCCATCAAGAAGTAAATAGTTTTCTTAAAATGTGGTATTTACACACAGTGAAGCACTACTCTGTCATAGAGAAGGGTAAACTTGAGTCATTTGTAGGACAGTGGGTGCATTATAAGAACACAATATCAAGTGAACTAAATCAAATGCACATGCTTAAATATTGCCTGGTCTTCCTTGTATGAAAACCCAAAATAGAAACAAGTGCAAAATGAAAGACAGATAATAGGAAATAGGGAGATGTTATACATCTTTTAGAAATGGCAAGAGGGCCAAAAGATGGAGGAAGTTAGAGGCAGAGGAGAGGAAAGGGAAAGAGGAAAAAAGAATTAAAATGCATTGTGTGAAGAATGTGGTAATTAAGTACTGCAAACTTAGCATTAATATAAAAATAAAAACTGAAAAACAGTAGAAATAATACATAGGCTTAAATTTTTTTTTATTATCTTCTTATGGGGCTAAGAGTTGAGCTCAACTTTAAATTATCTCCATTTAAGACCTGTCAGTTTTCTTGATTAAAAAGATACATAATTTCATTATAACACTTCCTCCCTTTTGCTTCATATAGAAAAGCTAAGTCTGAAGCATTATTTAGTACAGAACAGTTTTTGATATGTTAAATAATATTTCTAATTGTCCAAAGTTATCACATCAAAGTTATAGTGTTTCAGACAGCTGACCAATAAGACAATTTTCTAATGATGTCTCTGAAAGTCTTTACTTTTAAATGAGAGACTTAGAGTTCTTATCCCAGACTTCCAAGAGACAACACTACACCATGAATGACGAAATGCTACAATCATGGTTTACAGGTCTATAATTTAAACAAAGATTAAAGGAGCTCAAAATACTGTGTTCACGTGAAATGACCTTGGCAATGCGCCTTCATATATCATGTTATTCTTTTCAGTATAATCTGCTGTGATATAGAAAGAAGAGACATGAGAACACTGTTTAAAAGTTTGTCTTTGTTCTCTCTCCACAGGCAAAAAGCTCAGTTCTTTTATGACTTGAAATGCAGTGAGAAATCTGGTGAGTGTGCGTGTGTGTATGTATGCATGTGTGCGTGTGCACGCACGTGTGTGTGTGTGTGTGTGTGTACATGCCTAACTTCTCTGTAATCACAAGAAGAAAGATTTAATCTCTTGGGTTTTTCATTGCAAGTACCTGCAATGAATGGAATTTTGTCTTCATTCATCTTTAAAACCTCCGTCTTCAAATTTTAGGAAATAAAGCTTATTGGTAGTAATTTCAGTCATACAATCAAACATTGCCATGGTATGATTTGGGCAATAGTTGATTATTAGGTAAGACACAGCCACGAGAATGAATGTGAATGTTATTTTGGGGAACTGAAATTATCTTCAGATTTTTTGCACATGTTTGTATGTTCTAAATAAATGTTTGATAAATAAATACTCCAAGACTTTTAGGACCGTTTTAGGCCCTTTCATCATCAAAGTCAACTATATCACTAACTTTTGGTGAATCTCCTTCCTAAATTTAACTTGCAGTCAATAGTTTGCTTCTCCTCTGTGTTACATCACTGAATGATACACACACTCATGCATCTCCAAAACACAAACTTTAAAAATAAAATAATTTCTTAATATTTTTAAAATTTGTGTTTGATATTGAATTTTAGCCATGTGTATATCTATTTAAAGGTTTGACACATATACTGTACACATACAACCTGTATATAATACAAATCCTTAAAGTTAAGATATATATTGTACTAGTCATCGACTTGTAACACCCTGCTGAACTGAATCAGCATGGTACTGTGTGTGGATGGTCCACCTGAGGATTGCAGCCAACAACAAAAAAGGGAACTGGAGGGGAAGATGGTGTTCTGTTGATTCTCCTCAGCTTTGTCATCACCCGCGGAGCTCATGTCCTCACTGTCACTGAGGATGGCTGCGGTTCTCTTTGGAGCAGCTCTGGCCCTTACTTTGAGCATCAATTCCTGGCTCCAGCACAGACCCCTCAGCCTGCAGGCACAGAGCTTTCATCCTGCTGGTGTAGATTTTCTAGCTTCCACTAATGACCTTTGGGCTTTTGCAATGAAGATCCTTGACACAGACTTGGCATGAGACATTGTTATGGGCTGAGGCCTCTATCTGGACTCATGGAGGACAATGTCATGGGTTCTAGGTCTTTGGCTGGACTTGTGCTGGACATTTCTGTGGAATCCAGGCCCTCAAGTAGATTCTTTGGGTCTCTAGAATGGGGACAGATCTCCCACATTTTTTTGCATTTGATTCTTTGGGTGAATATTATAAAATAGTCCTAAAATATGTGCCCCATATTAAATCTTCTATTTACAGAGTGCTGGTATCAAAAGAATTAGGATAAAGTTGTACTCACATTTCAAGAAAGCTCACATTATGGAATTCTACAGTCCTGACAGGTATAAAATTGTTTTGCTTTCATTCTTTAAGCTTTGCCCTTGAAGATTAATTGCCTTTCTATGCACTGCCAATGTTCAGTTTATAAATGTTCCTTTTTCTGGACTTGGCAGCTCTACCTTGCTCAGGGAATAGAGCTTGTTTGAGTGAGATGAGAGCTGTGGTAGAACAAGACCCCATGGCCTATAACAATAAACATGTGTTATATGGGTAGAAAGGAAATGTTTGTAGATCGAGTAACAGAATGGAGAACAAGATACTACGCTATTTACCTATTTTACTGTTAAGCTTTCATATCATTATATCATTGTTTATTTTATTGTGAGAGTAAAGAGTCATTAAAGTTACTGAATTGGCCTGAAGTTTCTGAACTTCTTCTTCTCCAAAGAAAGCTTGGATAAATAAAAATGTAAGAGAATCTTGATTAGCCTCAGAGAGTGACTGTGCAATTAGAGGGTCAGGTACAATGTGCTGGTCACTAGAAGAGGGGTGAACTCAATCAAGAGCTTGAAAATAGATACAGTCAAAAAATATTAATTTTCAATTATTGAATCTAATAATTATTTTTTACTTAACTATACATTCAGTTACAGTGGGCTTAGTTTTCTTTTTAAAGTACATTTTCATTTTCTCAAATGAAATATTATATCTAAGATTTTCTTCAAAATGATCCAGTATAGGTTATATGTGGAGTTACAAAGGAAAAAGCAATTGGTAACAGAAATAGGCAAACTTATTATACCATTTTGCTTTCAAATGTTTTCAGAACAAGCAAAATGTTTATTCTTCACATGTATTTTAACGTCATTTGAGCTGTTTGCAGTTTTTTTTGTTGTTGTTGTTGTTTTTATTTTATTTTGTTTTGTTTTATTTTATTAGAATAAAATTTAGAACTCACAACCTCAAGCTTAAACCAAACAATAAAAACCTATGGACCATCATCTTGAAATATGTATATTTCAGCTAGCATCATCTCTTCTTAAATTTATTCCTTCTACAATAAGTCCATCTTTCTCATTTCTCTCTTAAAATACCACACAAAATAAAGACAAACTAAATGTCTTATTTGTGTCCTCTTAAAATTTTTATTTCTGTGGCGGATTTTTAACTTTAGGGGGAATAAGTCATACAAGTTCTATCTGTTTCCAAAGTGATTATAAGGCACAGAATAGTGTTGGAGATGAAAGCACTTTCTAAATTGTAAATAGTTAAAAAGACATCAATCATCATCATGATAATTGTCCTCATTAATTTTCTTTCTGTTTATTCTCACCCAGCCTCGTGTATAATTAAGATTCTTAGGAAACCAGTGTTGATGTTGATCACTTGCTTATAGCAGTGCAGTCATTTAAATTCTGTGATGTTCTGCACTTGAATATATTTTATTATACCAAGCCTGAAGTGGAAAAAATAAAATACCACTTAATTATACTTCAAGGTATACTGTAACTCTTATTTAAACTCTCCACTTTTTTATATGATATATTCTGAAGTGCTCTTGGTTAATTAGGGTAGAAGCCCTTAATGAAAGATCATTTATATGAATGAAAAATTTAACACAGATTTTTCTTTTATTATCTAATTTAGTTCTTGGGCTCAGAAGTTTAGGTATCAATTTTTACATGTTTTTCTACATATTATGAGAACTGCCTAAACTACTTAAATTAAATACTAAAAGAAAGTGAAAAACTTTCCCTCTATCCATGTAATGGGTTATGCACTTTTCTTTTGCAAATAATTAGAATTCCTTCATAGACTCTAAATATAAGCAAGTCTGTGATGATGCAGTGACACAATTGTGGCAATTCACCGTTATCACTGTAATTGTGACATTTGCTGTAAGCGAACATGGCGAGAAAACTAGAATATGTATATTTAATAGAGAGCTCAATTTCTAAACTTAAAAATACTAAGAATTAATACTAAAATTTACTATTTTAAGTATATGACTTTTATCATAGGTCACCATTAGGATGCTAATCAGGGAGAAAAAAAAAGAGTCAGATAGTAAGACAGTGTGAAAGTAGATTCAAAATTAGCTTCAAAAAGTGAGCAGGATTTTTTTTAAGACCAAATTAAATACATGACAGATTCAGGTCACATATAATAGTTACTGCCTCAAATTTGGAAAAGTCAATAGACTTTTCTTTCTTTGAAATCCTGTAATTAACTTTCTTTTAAAATACGCATTTAAAAATTAATTAAAATATTTTAATACATAAAAAATGAGAAATATAGTGAATTTAACATATTTTACCATACTTTACCATATATGCTTATCATACAGAAAATAAATACAGCTAACAGCAAAATATTCATCCGCCACCTCATTCTTTTCTCTCCCTTAGATAAGCATACACTACATTATTACGCAGCCTTCTTGTACTTTTTAAATATTCTTAGCATAGATGGCTATAGCACTAAAAATGATGAATTTATGAACTCTGAATTTTAGTTAAGCAAATTCATGTTGTCCATAGAAGTTCAATTTCTAAATTATGAAGTTATTAAGAAAATCACAATAAAGTCACATAACATGCTTAGAGAGTAGGTCTCAAAAATAGCTCCCTTGCTTGTTACTTTTTTCATTCAAAAAAGATTTAAAACAAATTGTTCTAAGCAATCTCTGCTTGTGGTACTTACCTGTCACCAAATCCTTTCACAGTTGTTTAGCTCTTCACTCCTTGACTCTGTCTTAAGTAACCTGAGGATGATAAAGTAGTGTATCAGTGTAAAATATATGCAGTGTTCAAAATAACAGAAACAGTCAAGTTGGTGCCTTGGCATTATTAAATTCATCTATTCCCTGAGCTGGTAAAATGACTACATAGAGAGATGTGGATCTCACACCTGCTTCTTTCAAGTTTCATTACACACCTGAAGAAAGAAGGCAGGGAAATCAGCTCACCAATTTCAAATTGATGCAATGCAAATGGTTTTTAGAAGTTAGTTTTTTGGAGTTTGACAGATATATCCCCTTAGACACAATGTTATGCACCAGTATTATTCATTCAGACAAGGAAAGTCTACTAATGTAAGAGTCCAAGGCTTGCAAATGTGTTCAGAGTATGAAAGGACGATCAGAAAAGCATGCTATAGGACTTTGAGTTTCCTGGTGGATTTATACCCCTTCTGCAGACGTCAGAGAGGGACCTGCATCCTCTCTGCTGAGCACCAGGAATAATATTTTACCAAACACAAGATACTGGAACTGGGTGATTCTTTTGGAATAAAATTCATCAGGTAACCTCAAAGTTAAGTTGGCTGAAGTGGTCAACTCTAACAAAAAAGAGGACCCAAGGAATATAAAAGTATATCAGGAAAGTAGAGATTATGATAAAGGTCTAAGTAATGATGGTTTTCATGATCGTTTATGGGCCATCTCCTTTTAAAAATTTTTCTTTCTCTATTGATCTTATGTTGCCACTATCACTACTTTGCTCTCCCACCTGTCAAGTATTTCTCATTCTTTCTTCCACTGGAGAAAGAAATCTGTGTGATTTTACACCTAATTTTCAGGAACCCATTAGTACCAAACTGGCATGAATGAAAGGACTCAAATTTTGATTTTCATTTTATCATCAAAAGTGATATACCTGTGGTTATGGGAAAACTTCACTGAAAGAAATAAAGATGTATTAATTGATTAATTGTTCAATTTATGTGTCTAAAATATATAGCCATATTTATGGTATTGTCTTGCACTTTCTTGGTTTTTAATATGCTTAAATCTCAAAAAGGCCTGCAACCTCACCATTTTTTAACAGGGAAGTCATGTCTACACTCCACTATTCCCAAAGAATTACTCATTTGTACTGGCTTTTTATAATGGTAAGTATCTGCCTCTTTGGTTTTTTGTTTGTTTTGTTTTTGTTTCTTGTTTTTTGTTTTTGGTGCCAGGGATCAAACTCAGGACCTCATACTTGCCAGGCAGGCACTTACACCCCTGAGCTAAATCCCAGGCCCTCTTTATATTTTTTGTAGGGAGCACGCTACAGAACACAAACTTCTGGTGTGACTGCCAATTCTTTGCCTGCTAGAGCTGGGAATGACATCACTAATAGATGATCACAATTTTTCTTGTGGAGACTCCACACTGGTCTCAAACCTTTCTAAATTTACCAGTCCAAGGAGTCACGAATTGTGTAAGTTAGCAGGTGAGCTACACGTGCAAACTCCAACTGGGATCCTATAAGAGCAATCAAACCCTAGAGTCATTAACATAAGTCTTTAAGTACACAAAGAGCTGAAGATCTCATCATGCCTGAGAACAGATGGAAAAGCAGAGATTCTGTTTCGCAGGGGCCTAATAGCAAATGAAGAGATGTTGGGATGCAATGAGTGAACTGGGCAAAGCAGTATCTAGAGGGCACTTGCTACCGTGAGATGCTACCACAGAATCTCAGATGTAGAGAGGGGAGGTGTTGAGAATATATATATTTTTCAGGTTTATTTGATTCTGTCCTCTTCCTTGTTATTTACACTATTTATTTTCTTCATAAAGTGGCATCCTCCAAGGTTAGCCTCATGTAATATTACACTGTAAGTGTTTGTTTGAAAATAGGGCCTAGTAGTCAGAGGAGGAAAGAAAATAATTCCCAAAATAAGAGTTGTGAAGAGAGAAGGGTAATCACCGTCATTTTAGAACCACCCCTCATAAATAGTACCCACACATAAATATCAGGTATTTGATGAGGAGTTCCTGCAACACCGTGAGAGCTGCATAAGTACAAGATTATTGATTAATTCTAATATATGACTAAATATAACCCGCTACAAGTATCTGCCTTGCTTTCTGTAGAAACTGAAAAATGCCTTGGGCTGACATACCTGGTGGTGCTCGATTGCCTTTAATAGAAAGGACAGTCCTCTTCTACACTGAACTCTTACTTTTTGTCTCATGAATTCTTATTTTTTTGTCTCCCTAAAACTCTCATTGGACTTTACGGGCAATGGAGTTCCTGGTGATTTCTGTGACTGATAAGCAAGACATCCTCCGATATACATACAAGTCGAAAGAAAAGCCTTTCAAACACTACTGTTATTTTTAAAGAAAAGTAGAGACTTTAACAGAAAAAACAGGGTAGTAGCTACTGTAATTGGTAAAGTTCAATTCAATGGCGTTTAACAGAAATGACATGTATTGGTAATGACTTTCCATTTGTTCACTCAGAAGCCCTGGTTTGATTCCTCTTAGAGAATTCTCATATTTAATATATGAACCTCAAGCTTACTCTGGATATTATCTCATTAAGGGAGTCAGAATAGAAAACAGTCACATAGGTCCATGAATGAAACTTTTTTGGCCCAAAGCTGGAAGTATTTCATGTTCTTTCTATTGCTTTCCATGAGCTTCAGTTGAAGTAAATGAGCACAGCTATTCACAAAATGACCTGGAAAATGTAATCTATAAGTCCAGGAACAATAAAATAGATTTTTTGTGAACATTATCAGTCACTGTTACAATCTGTTACAGGCCTGGGGTATGCTGTGAACTCCTGAAGAGAGCCTCTTTTTGTTCTGATGTAGTGCTCACAAGAACTGAAATAGAATATTATCTACCTTTCATAGACAGAGAATGCTTTCATGGATCATGACTGTCCAGCTATAAAGAATCAAAATTGGAATTTTGGGCTTATTTCAAAATCTCATCCCCAAGTCAATAAATTCAAAGGTCGGAACATGAACAGCTACAATAAAATTATTTCAACAGCATATTTAAACATAACTTCATGAGAATAACCCCTTAAGATTCCTATTCAGTATCTTTGGGTTAATTTCCACTAATATATATTTTTAAGAGCTCCCAAGGTGGCCCCATGGACAACCAGAATAGGGAACATCTGCTCTAAATTTTACTGAACTTGACCACCAAATGGACACTAAGGGGGACATGAAAATTAACAGTGATCAATTGCTTTTATAGAGGAAACAACACTGCTAGATCATTTCCTCTGTCTTCAGTCTTTCATTAAACATGAAAAAGGCATTGAAGTCTTTAGTAGCTTCTCAGGACAAACTGGTCACATGGTGATGATGCTTGAATGGTGGCATCTGTCCATTTTAGAGTGAACTGAAGGATATAGTAATTCCAAGCAACATTATTCACTGAGAAACCGTTAAATAATAAGTTTGGTAATGATAACCAGATCATTACTCTGCTGGGTGGCATTAGAATTGGTGTCCTAGCAGGCTCCCACTGTTTTGTTTCTAAAAGTGGGTCTCTTTCTTAAAACTGTGTGAAATTAGTGGGACTGGAAATTATAATGGTTAGACAAAATTTTCCAGTTTCTCCAAGCTAAAAGTGGCTACTAGTCTTCCAGATTGTAGCTGTTTACTTGAAATTGTTGGAGAAATTCAGAAACTTTGTTAAGGGACATGTTCTATTTCAAGTTCTTTGATGATAATGTAGTCACCCATTACCCACTTTTAGTACATTTAAATTTTTTGTCCAATATTGCTCTGTGGCAATTGAAATAACAAGACATTGGATGATGGATTCTATTAATGTTCGTGAAAGAATATGTAGTACTATAGTAACAATAAAAGGTAGATACTATAGTTTGGAGTTAAGAGATGTTTACAGATATTTATGTGTGTTTACTGGTATATAAAATATAAATTCCCAGGCAGAAATATACTACTGGAAAACACACACACACACACCCCTTGTGATTACCAGCTATTCCTTACAGTCCAGACTTACTGAGCTACAAATGATCGGTATTAGGAAAATTTTCTTACTTTCTCTACTCAGTTTCTAAAGGGGTTCAGGAAACTTCGAAGCTTCCTAAAGCACTTGGTCACACGTGTGTGCACATTTGGACAATACTTAATATAAGCCATTATTTGAAATTACACATAACTCACTTATTAAAAATGCAAAATCTGCTGTTCTCTTTGTCTTTGAAGAATTGCTTCCATGTGTTGTAATTTAGCATGGTATAATTTGTTTGGAAAATTAAAGTAATAAAACCTTGGTTTGTTGTATGTCTGAATGGTGGCAATGATTGTCTCGGTGGGTGGCTGCAAATACAGGGAGAAGTCATTGTCAAGATATGCAGACAGAATAAGTATTATTTACTAAAGGCTAATGTATAAGAACTAATAATAGACATGTTATTGCATGAAAAAATTATCTCCCTAGGGGAATTTGAACAGTTAGCTTCAATGTGTTAGCATATATATGTTTTCCTTCTAAACCATGAAAATGACTTTTTGGAGAAAAAAAGACATCCAGAAGAGGGCTCACGTTGTCATCTTTAGGGTTTTATTATGTGGGGTTATGTGGTTGACTGTGAAGTTTATAGCAATGGATAATGATTATCATAACTGAGTTACTAATATTGTAGTGACACGATAAAATGATTATTATAATAACATAAATCACCCAAATCGGGCAAATGATGAATATTATTTTTAATAATCTAGGAATTTAGTGCACACATACTCAAAGATCAGTGAAGTTCAATTTCAGTGTGCACCTGGAGAACAGTTTCTAGAACTGTTCATTTTCATATTGCATGCAGAAAGTTTTGGATTTTCCTGAGGCAATATGCCCTAAAAAGAGCAAATTTTGGAAGGAATTCCTGATCTATTAAGTTTTAGTTCATGAAACACAAAAATTTAATGTATGTAGATGGGAAAATATCAACCTGAGTTATAAACAATGATGGGTTCATCTGAGTATATCCCACAGTAAAAATTTTGGATCGATTTCTTCAAATTCAGAAATAATTTGTCTTTTACACTTAAATTTGATCAATACTCATAACCTTGATCCTATTGAATAGTGAATATGTGAAAGTAACAGACTCCTTCACTAAGAACCAACTGTTGAATCTTTTTATTACTCCTATTAAAACTTATGAGATCAATAATATTATTCAACTTATTTTTTCTGAAGAGGAAACCAAGAAAATTATGGTGATCATCTTGTCCAATGTTGTACAATTAACACATAGCAAATTTGTTATCTTTCCTAGGCAGGCTGTCTCCAGAATTCAGCCCAAGGGTATTTCTCTATCCTATTTCCTATTGTATGGAAGAAAAAGAATAGGGAAGCTCTCCGTGAAATTTAGGGTTTTCTGGCCCTTCTGCCTAAGCCATACAAGGTTACTGGTCCAGATTATATGACTGTACCAGAGAGTGGTATATCAATAAAATGACATGAATGTGTAAGCATAAAACAATTATGCTAGAAGAGAATTAAAGATTAGTGGCAGGTGGTACATAATTACAAATCTGAGATTTCAAAAATGAACATTCAAAACAAACAGAGAGTTAGAGAAACTGTACAAGATGAAGGGTCCAGAACTGTTAATTAAAAACACGGCTAATATTACAGTAGTCATTCTTAGGAAGAGTGTTCATAGGTGGATTATGTAGAAATAAAATAACAGATAATTAAATTGCTAAGAAAATTATTCCCGCTATCATTGATTTTTCTCTAATATTTGCCTCCAACTTCTATACTTTAAAATATACCATATATCGAAATTGGCAGAATTCAACCCAGGAGTATGTAATGTCACTGTAGCTATAGAGAAGTAGGACCTTGTGTGAAATTCTTATGTAATCATTCATATGAATCTAAAAATATCACAAATCATATATCAGCAACAGAAAATTTTACAATTTCTTTTTCCTTACCCATACTGTAGTTTCTTTTCTGGTTTTTATTACATCCTGGAAATATGTGTACTCTTCTAGTTTTATACTTCTTCATTCTTGCTTATGTGTCTTCCTTACATGAATGCTGTTGGTCTTCCAGATTATCTATAACCCTTTGGTTTCCAGTTTTAGCTCAAGTAAGGAATGTTCCTTTATGTCTTAATGCAAACTAACTTGCCTTTCATCTGAGCCTGAAAATAATACCAACTTGTCAGTTTGGTGACAGGGTCTCAGTAACTAGATCAAGGGTGGCCTTGAACACACTGTATCCTAGGCTGGCCTTGAACTCCAGGAAATCTTCCTACCTCAACCTCCCAAGTGCTGAATTATAGGCATGTGCCACCACACTCAACCTCAACTTGCCAGTTCTTGCATGTTCTGGCTCTTCAACTAGATTGTTAGCCTTTGATTATTAGGAATGACTGTCTCTGATTCCTTGTGTATATACTGACATTAAATTAGATTACTTTAATCAGCTATTGTTTACCAGAAATCTACTATATTCCAGATGTTAGAAGATCAGGTTTGAGGGGATAAAGAAGTAACAACAGAAAATCTATAGTCTTTATCTCTAGCATTTCTTCCCTTGTTAGTGAGAATGCTAGATTTTGTTACCATAAGAAACAACTACTCAATACTAATAATTTACAAATAAAAATAGTTTGTGTACCTCTCACAGTGCAAAGCATACATCCCCCTAAGAATCAAGTAGGTTCTGCTTCACAATCTACAATCAAATACCCAACCTGGCAAAACACACGCCCTGATAATACAGCAGAAGTGAAGGAAACTTCACATTGCCTACTGACTCTAAAGCATTTCAACCGGTACACATTCCCTTTTCCCTCAGATTTCAGCAAAAGCAAGTTCCCTTTATGTGCCTTAATTCCATTAGGCTGGAATGTAAAATTCCCAAGGAAAAGGTAACAATCAATGGAGGAAACATTAGTGATTTGCAATGCAGTAGCTATCAGGAAAGTTAATGATAGATGCTATCAGGGAAGAGAAGGAGATGTCCTCTGGGAAATCACTTAAAGTAGAGGGTGTCCAATCACTTAAGATCAGTTGGAAAAGACATTAAAGGTCATTGAACCTAGCAATATATTCAGATAAATCAATAAGTGCCTGGTGGAGATTAAAAGTCCTTGAATGTGTAGAGGCGGCACGGGATCATTTGCTCCACATAAAATAAATTTTTATGGACATAAGAAATGAGGTATCAAAGGGTACTTAGTCCAGAAAATCATTTTGGAATTCTACACCAGCATATAATGTATAAGTTGTACACTGTGAACTTTTTTATCCCAAAGTGTTATGTAAGGTCAGTGTTAACATCCGAAATGCCATTCACAAAAGCAATGATGAATTTTATAATCTAGTTAACACATAAAAATCATGAAAATGAGTTATCAAGGAAAAATTAGTTCCTTCCTAATGTCAAATTTCTTCTGTCCACTCTGAAAGTGAATGCTGAAGCCCAAGGATCTGTTTTTACCCCATTCTCTTTCACACAAGTATTAACATCATCATATTTACATTAGAAGGAAAATTTTGCTATTTATATAATGTTAGTTATGTTTAATTTCTTCATATGAACTTAGTGGATATTTTCTATTTATTTGCTAAGATTTTGCCCTGACAATACAATACTACTAGGAATGAGGATGTTTCTCTTTTTAAAATATTTGCTTTTATAGACAAACTTATTCAGTGAAAGCACAAGCTTAAATGGTAATGAAACCCTTAATGACACACATTGCAATTTGATTTCTTATAGAATGATTGCAAGTAATCTAAAACTTATGATATGCCAGGGTTGAAATAATACAATACACACAAAACGTGCAATATAATACATAACCATCTCTTTGTGGACTCTTCTCTCATGCTGCTTTCCAGGGAACAAACAATGTATGTTTCAAAGCATTCTGTTATAAAATATCTCCCATTTTGTTGTTTTTTTTTTTCTCGTAATAAGGCCAGTTTCCTTCTATGCTTTTATTGGTTTGTCTTTTAGGTCTTATAAACTGATGAATCAGTTATTACCTATCTTTTTGAAGTTGGAATAATTCTATTCCCAATAATTCACTACATAAAAATTTAATTTCTAATTATATATGATACATTACCTTATTTTGTATGAAAACTTACATGAATTTTCAAGCTGATTCATGTATTTGATATAGGTGAAAATGTTTATTTGTTAATCACCTAAGTTGTGTTTTTATGCTCTTCTATTTATTATCATATTGTGCTACGAAAGTGTATCAACGTCCTTTTTTGCATGGAAAATACTGAGTCTTAGAAAAATGCTAGCAAACATTGAGGGAATAAACCATTTTCCACACATATACTCAGACAATAAAAGGAAAGTCACTCCCTATTCAGCTGTGTAAGGCTAGCATAACCCTAATAACAAAACTGACATGGACATTATAATAAAGAAAAAATTACAGGTCAGTTTTTTTTAATTGAAATATAATTGTGTGTATTTATAATGTAAACTATGATTATTTTAGATCATTTGCACACTGTGGGACTTTGATATTTATGGGTTTATTTCTCTGATAATGGTCCCTCATAAATTGATCTTCTAGAAGAAATGAGAAACCTAGTGTTACCAAATAGCTCTCTGAAAAGTTCTGCTAAGTCAAGGAAGTAGCATTTCAGGGCACAAGTTATGCAGGATCAGATTGCTGCGTAACAGCAAATACAGCACTTTGTTTCAGTATACACACAGCCCCATAGTATGAATAAGACTGGTAGATAGTACTGTAACTATGAAAGCTGAAAGTGCTGAATTGGACTGATGGCTAAGGTTCTGACACACCGCATAAACACACATTTTCATATTTAAGGTTAGAGCTTGGCTACGGTATTACCTATGAATAAGAGCTGGGGTTCCTCAGTCAATGAGAACTAAAGTAAAATTGCAATGGAGGTCAAGAATCACCACGGTGTATTTCTGTGATCAAATGCTTGTTCAACACACCTATCATCATAGTTACGGTTTCTCAGCATGCAACTCATGGAAGTAATATCACTTGACCAGAAAGAAACTGTTACCGAGCTCAGCTTGTTACCACAGATGTGTTAGATACAGGTGATGATGTAATTTTTTCTGGTCCTCTTTCTGCAAGTTCCACAAAAATAGCTTATTTTTCTTTGTACCATGACTTGAATAATGTCCAATGATTAATATTGGGACTGATCCCTGATGACTCGTATTGCATGATGAAAGCAGATTCATGACACAAGAAAAGGGCTGATGGCCACTCTATTTATTTGAAAAATCTTTTTTGTCTTAAGTACACGAAGAGAGCAAAGGAGCTTAGAGAAACCCAAAAGATAGTTTGAGAAATGCACTTGTCACATTTGAGCTGATGGCATTGGGAGCTGGGCTGATAGGCTGGAGTAGACGGGCTTGGAAATGTTTTGGAACAGCACAGAAAATTTGCCTCCGTTCTGTGCAGCAAGGCTATGACCACTCTCCAATTCACACCACACTCCGTCTGTAGAGTCCGCTGACCTATCAGGAAGCCCACATCTAAGCCTAGAAGCAACACACTTCAGGTATACATTTTTAGTGCTGATTCACACAAAATAATAGTTTTAGGGTTCAAAGTCAGCCACTTAACACCATCATGTGTGTAATATTTTAATTCTTTTTATGTGAAATTTATAAAACTGTATAATAGCATTTTATGGAACATTTTATTACCACGCTTTACATATAATTTTAAAAAGAAAAAATAAAACTTGCCTGCAATTTTTAAAAACAATTTTATTTTGTTAGTGGTTGAAAAATAGGCAGGTGAAAGGAACAAATATTTCTCAGAAGATGAAGTACCACTGACTAATGAATACATGAAAATAATGTTCAAACTGTCAGGCCATTAGAGAAAGCAACACGGAGAATTTACCTTATTCCAGAAAAAATGGCTGTCATCAAGAAAGCAAACAATAACAAATGCTGGTGGGGCTCTGCAGAAAAAGAGTGCTTCTCTACTATGATGGGCATGTAAACAAGTACAACTACTACTGAAATCAGTATGGAGATTCCTCAAAAAGTTAAAACTAGAAATTCCATTTCACTAGGCTATTCTCCTTCCAGATCACTTTCACAAAGCATTAAAGACATCATACTATAGTGATATGTGCAAGGCCATTTTTATAGCAGCAGAATTTGTAATAGCTAAGATTTGGATATGGCCTATATGTACATCAACAGCTGAATGGATAAGGAAAATATGGCATTTATGTACCAAGGAGTACTACCATGCTGTGCCCAAGGCTAAACTCACATCATCGTTAGCAAAATGGGTGCACTTTGGACTATAATGTTAAACAAAGTAAATCTGACATACAAGCTTAACTGTTGAATGATTTCTCTTAGATGAAGAAAACTAAATAAAAATGTAGTTCAAAATAAAAGATAGATACAGGAATTACAGGATTAGATCTTTTGCAAAGTAGAAGAGGACCAAGAGATGGAAAGAGGAACGCGTGAAGAGAGGGCAAGGGAAAAACAAGACTTAAGCTCGTTATGTACATGATAACCGTGTATTACAAATATGTATCGATATAAGTAAAAAAATTTTAAATGCATAAAAATAAGTTGAAAATAAGAAATTATTTTTGACAACTTCTCTACCAAATATGAAAGTTGTCCTGCCTGGTGCATTAATTTGAATTTCTTGAATCAAGATTGGTTAGAATAATGGATGCTTCTTCTCCACCAACACAACTTGAATAATAGAAACATGTTTTATAGGTTTTGCTCATCAGATTTTCCATAAATAACTTCAGGTATAAAGCAAATGTCACAGATGTAAAAAAAAAAAAGTGAATCTTATTCCACCAAAGACATCAAATGCATGTGACTAAGCAGTGAAGATAGCAGTACAGGTAAAACTCTAACCACAGAGGGAAAAAACAACTAATGAGAGTGAAACCAACATGGACATCCGTGCTACTTAGTACCGACATTCTCCTGGGCTAATTCACCTGTGTCCTTGCCTAACTGGGCTGGTGTTTGCTCTCCAATTCAATTCTTTCTGAGCTCTGCCAAGCATCAACTTCAGTCGGGTCTTCTCAACGCCCAGTTATAGGTCTTATGTATGCTAAAGTTAATCACTTTTAGTTTCTGTTTTTGTAACCAGGATCATCCACTTCTGAAAAACTAGATTGCACTGAAGTTAGGTTTGTTATCAAGTGTGATCTCAGACAATGAACCAAATGAGTAAATTTTAACTGAAAACGGTTAATCGAAGCTGACTAAACAACTTTTATTCTTTAAAAAAAAAAGTGACGGTGGCCATTCATATATGGATTCTAAAAAAGTTAACTTCATAAAAAGTTGAAAGTCAAATAATGGTGACCAGAGACTTGAGAGAGTAGGAAAAAAAGAGATATATAAAGACTGGTCAAGGCTACAATATCACAGTCAAGTGAAAGGATTACATTCTGGTGTTTTTTGAGTGAACATAGTTAACAATAGTGCATTGTACATCTCAGAATAGAAGCCAATTTTGAACACGTTCAGCATAAATGATAAAAGATTAAGGTGACAGATATGCTAATTACTCTTATTTAATCAATAGTCATGTATTAATCAAAAAAATCACACTTCATGTCATTAAAAAGTAAAATACGTGTCAATCAAAAATGAAACTTAGAAAAAGAGATCATCTCTAAAATTATTTCAGTCTGTGTTTAAAATGTTTAAATGACATAATGAGGGTAAGGAAATCATTATATTTGATATAAAATATAACCATAACTCCACTCCTATATCTTCCAAATTACTAAGTATGACAATTATACTTGAACTTTTCAGAAAAAAAAACATTTTAACTGCACTAATGATCAAATTGTCTTACTGCTTATTAGTGACAGAAAGTTTATTAAATTGACTAAAGACTTTTACCTGTAGCTATTTCTTTTCAATTAAAAGTTTCATAGTTTAATCTTGTATTATTTTGTTGTTTTTTATTTGTGGACTTAGTGACTTGAAATTGCTGGTGATCTGAGCTGACTTTGGCATTGAAAAAACTATTCAATTCCTCTATGTTTACTTATGACAGTGAATTCATAAAGATACGTTAAACATCATTGGAAATATAGAGCTCTATGACAAAGGAGAAACAATAACGAATAGATTCTGAAAGGACTGAAAAGGAAGAAAAGTGGTCTACACTGAAAAAGAAGGTTGAAGAACATTTTTTCTTGAGGTCCGAGTAAGGCAAGCTTGCTAGAGAAAGTGTCATTGGAACTAAGCCTCAAGGTCAAGATTTAAATAAATTAAAAGACTCAAGATAATCTCATAATTAGGAATTAGAATTAAAATGTGAAGATAAAAAGAGAGATAGCCTTTGCTTATGAATAGGAAGAGCCAACATAGTAAAAATGACCATACTCCCAAAATTGTTATGCAGATTTAATGCAATCTCAATCAAAATACTATTACTATACCACACAGAATTAAAGAAAACATTCCTAAAATTTATTTGGAACCAAAAGAGACCTAGAATAGAAAAAAAATTCTCAGAAACAAAAACAAGGTGGGAGATACCACAAAGCTACTGTAATAAAAACAGCATGGTACTCACAAAATGAGACCTGAGGATCAACAGAACAGATGAAAAGTTAGAGAAAAAACTCCAAGAACATTCAGCCACCTAATGTTTGACAAAGGAGCCAAACATATTCACAAGAAGAAAGAGATCCTCTTTAATAAATGGTGCTAGAAAAACTGGCTTTGCATATATCAAAGACTGTAATTACCTCCATGTCTATTACCGAGGACAAATTAAAATAAAAAAGGGATTAAATATCTAAATATTTAAACAGGAACACTAAATCTGCTGGAAAAGAGAATAGGCAGAATTCTTGAAGACATAGGAATAGCAAAGATTTAATGAACAAAATCCCAGTTGCAGAGGAAATAATACAAAGAATCCATAACTGGGATCTCATCCTATTAAAAAGATTTTTCACAGCAAAAGAAATCACCAACAGAGTGAAAAAACAACACACAGAGGGGAGAAAAATTTTTGGCTAGTTTTCCTTTAGACAAAGAACTTATAACTGGGACATACTGTTTGTAAAACAATATAATAAACAAGTTTAGAGAATTTAAGAGAAGATAAAAATACTTCCTTAGTATCCCATAAACCAAATATATTCACTATTAACACAGATTAAAATTCTCCTATACATGTCTTAGAGCATCACCATGCATATACTAAACATGCTTTTTTTTATTGTAATTATATAATGCTTTTTTCTTTATTAATCTTGTTTTAGTTTTTGCTCATCAATATATCATGGACTTGTATAATACCAATTAGTATAGCTCTGCCATCAAAACTTTAAGGGCATCAAAATTTTTAATTGAAGTATAGATGGTCATATTTTCACCACTCTTGTCCTGTATGTAGTTAGTTTCCAATTGATAAATTCTGAATTTGCAATATAATCAAAATAATGAAAGTGTATCTTTACTGAAGCAATATTTGGAAAGTGAGAGGGGCCTTTGGTCACTTACAGATTTTGTAAACTGGGGCTATTTGTCAGGTTACCTTTACTCTGTGGTGCAGTGTCAAGTCCCGTGGATGTACCATCAGTCTGACCTCAAGAACTGGAGGACACAGGGCAGGGTTGACATAGGAACTGAGCAATGAGGGGTCCAGCCTGGAAATGAGAAGTAAAGAAGGAGCCCTGAAGTGCCATTTCTGGCTGAACCTGACTAGATGGGCCTGGAGCAAAGCAAGAGGGAAGCCAAGCAAGATAAACACCTGAACCAAGTTTCAGGCTGATGCACTAACGACCAGTTTTATAGTTTGTTTCTACTCAAGTTAATTGCCTGCTAAAACAACACTAGAACTTCAGAGGACGCCAGTAAAATAGAGTTTCCACAGTGCATGCTAACGATCAAATCTGAAGTTTCTTCCCTTATACAGAAGGAAAATGTGACTCATTCTGGGAAGTATGAAAGATAATCAACACACGAAAACACTGAGGTGACCCAGATGTTAGCATTATCAGACAAGGATTTTAAAAGAGCTCTAATAACTAAGAAAAGAAAAACAAGCGTGCAAAGAATGCAAAGTTACTAAGTTTGGGCAAAAACAATTCACCAGATGGGCTTTAAAACTCAACACAGATGACAGAGAGGCAAGGAAATTAAAGATACATCAAGAGACGCTGTCCAATTTGAATGAGAAAGAAAAAGTAAAACACTTGAGTCTCAGAAACGTGAAAGAAAATATCAAAAAGTCTAATGTATGTGTCACTGAAGACAAAGGAACAGCAGACAACGAGTAGAATAGCACAGATAGGGAAAGGAATAATCATCAAACATTCTCGATTTTAGGGAAAGAAATGTTTGTATATTCAAATAACTAAGAAAAAGCACACAGGACAGTGTAATAAAAAGCAGGCTGATTGTATGCTTCAGGCTACCTGCTGACATTAAAATACGAAACAAATGTATGTGTGGAGATTATAATATAACAATTGTAAAGTGGGATCAAAATTTAACTCTACAGCACAGTCAGAAGCATAATGACTTAAGCATACATAATAACAATCATAAATACTAAGTTTTACATGTAGATGTAGGTGAAGTGGTATAAAAACAATTGCTAAATCCTGTTTTACTCACAAATCAGTAAAAATTAACTAACATATGTGAAAATAACTCATAGAAATGAGATTTGAAGAGTTAAGAAGATAGATTAGTCTCTGTATCAGGAGTTATAAGGAAATTGACTTTGTAATATTTTTCATTCATTTTGGAGGTGCATACATCTAAGTCTGTACTAGTGTCTGTCTATATATCTTTTCAATAATTAAGCACACAGAAAGGGTAATAACTACATAGTTATTACTCAGCATTTGAAATTGATTATTTGCTAAGTGATACATTTAAAAATAAGGGAAATGCTAATAATCATCAGGAGAATGAGCAAAGAGTGAAAACATACTTCAAAATGAAAGACATTTAAATAGATACTAAATTCACAAAAGTGTTCACAACTTTGTCTTTAATGAAATGAAATTAAAATCAAGCCACAATACAATTCCATACTTTCAAAATAGTGAAAATTTAAAATATTTATAAAGAAGTGGAAAAACTGAAATTACTGTAACTATCACTGTTAAAATGTTGAAGTTTTTAATTACATCAGATACATATATATATATATATATATATATATATATATATATATATACCCGAGGCACTGCAATCTTACTGCTAGGAATGTCTACATCAGAAATGCATTCACATATTCAATATTTACCATCAACTGTGTTTGAAACAGTGCTATCTGTGAAGATTGAAAACTGAAAATAATCAAATGTTCCTCAATACTAAAAGGAATAATTAAACATTGATTTAAAAAATCCCTTAAAAATAATGATACATAAAAATCTCTAACTTCTGTTAGTATGTATATAAAGTCAAAATATTACCCATCTATACATATATACGATAAAGGAACAGAGTCATTTGAAGAAGACTGTAATCAAATTAAAGATGAAAAATGCAGAATGTAAATCTATAGTCACAAGGTTAAACCCAGATGTTGATATGCCTTATACGTTGAAAATACTAGAAAAATTATTTTAACTGTTTTTTTTTAATTGAAGAGCTTGATTGAAGAAGGAAACCAGAAGCCTAGAACAAGCAGAAAACTTTGGCAACAAGAGCACTGAATATAATGTAATGTAAAATCATTAAATGATGTAAAATCATTAAAAAAAAAAAAAAAGGCCAGGGATTTAGCTCAGCGGCGTAAGCACCTGCTTGGTAAGCACAAGGTCATGAGTTCAATCTCTGGTACCAAAAAGTAAAAATAAAAAACCATAAAATTTGTAATTATTTAGCAAGAATGAGAATAGATAGGCTATGTCAAGCTTCCTGTATGTGAGAATTATCTGTGGAGTTTAGTTAAGCAAAATGCAAAATCCACAAAAAATCTTGGTTCTTTATAATTACATTGGAGCATAGAAATCTTTCTTGAAAACTCCTGAATTCCTAATGCCCATGACCTCTGTTTCACTCAGTGAGAAATTCTAAATGAGCATCCAACTCAAAATTCTGCTTACCCAATGGCAAGGGGAAATCTCTGGCCTCAAGCAAAGCTTTTTACATACATTGAACTGGCACAAGCATTCAACACCACACAATCAAACCTTACTTGTATTACTAGAAATCGAAACAAACAAAACTGCTGAAAAGGAAGAAATCCTGTGCTTTCTTTGCTATAAATTCTTTGATCTGGAGCTATGTCTTGAAATTCAATTCACAGAGGTGAAGTCGTTAAAGAAAAGCAGTAATGGCAGGGTCTCTGCTGCTTTTTAAACTACAACACCTTGAAGATGCTCATGTAAATAGGATTGCAATCCTGAACCTCAGAAAAGGAGAGACATACAATAGATTTTCTTTCAGCAGAAATGCGGACAGTTATTCATGAAAACTGGCATTTTATATTTCTCATTAAATTATTCTAAACTTTTTATAGATGTTTCTTATATCACAAATTGCTGCCATAGGGAAAAAGAGGTTTGCACTCAAGAGCCAACACTGGAGAATAATGCACCAATCTAAGATGGTTGGAGATAAGAATTATCTGTGGGTAATTTTCTGTGAATTATGTCCTAATAAGCTACTGAAGAAAAACAAAGCAGAGTCAAGAGAGAACCAAGGTATTTGGAGAAATTCACAGTTTCAAGTACAGATAGACTGAACTAATTAAGGACCAAGGACCAAGAGAGGATAGATAACCTACAAGAACATGCAAATAAGTTCCTAATAGCCACCCAAGTATTAAGAAGAATTTTGAGATTCCCATAATTTAAATTAAAAGAGTTCTAAGTAATGGGAATAGAGGTTGTTCTAGGATGCTAAAAATTTTGAAGATACAGTAATTATGTTTGAATGAACATGGTTAATTTTTCCATAGTAATATTTTATATTACTGCAGTTGATAATTTTCTTAGCTAGAACACAATACATATTTTGCTCATAGTTTCTGCATGAAAAATCCATATAAAAATGAAAAACAATTATTTTATATTAAGCTGCATGAAATCAATAAAGATGAATTAATTAAATTACAATTTTAACTTTACAAATAATCACTTGCATATGTTTCCAGAATGTGATCTTACCAAACATGTCAAGTGATTTTGTACTAAATGGAAACTACAACACCTTTTTACTTGGAAATCTTTTTTGAGTTTGAAAAAATACTACCAGAAGCATCAGATCATGAGAAAATATACTGAAACGATAGAGAAAATTCAGCGGGCTGAAAACATACAAAAGATTGTGTAGAAAATGTATGAGTCAATGAACGAATAACAATAAAGCTTAAATGGGCAAACTTTCCCCTTGGCAATTCTATCTTATTTTTTCAGTTACAACATAAAAAGCAATAAATTGATGGTTTATATATATCTGAAAATTAAAGCATTATTTATGTCAATGTTTCAAAATAGAGAAAAGAAGGCATGTAAATTTTGTATAAGTGCATAGAGTAGAAAATTTTGTAAATTCTGTGTACACAGAGTAGGAATTGTTTCTATTTGAGAAACACAAAATTTTAATATCCTCGCTTTAATGTCATTTATCCTCAGTTCTGATTATCCTCATGCAAAAAGAGTAGGTTTTCTTCTTCACGTTGTCTTTCTTTTTTTGCTTCTAGGACCACTACTTACTAAATGTTACCATAGAAAAATCTTTGCTAGTGTACCTATTTTTTCTTGTTTGAGTTCTGCCTCTACAAACTTTATCTTTAAAAAGAGATTTAAATAAATCTAGAAGCTGTCTAAGTACATATAGAAATTTATATATGGCACTGGAAAAATTACCTATTTCATAGTGGTCTAACAGGACTGATATTCTGAGTTGTATTAATTTCAGGTTTTATTGTTAAATAAATCTTTCCTAAGACATAACCATAAGATTTTAAAAGCCAAAAAAGTACTTCACATAATGTACTAATATTTTAAAACAATAGAAAAATTTTAATTAGGACCAATATCTGCTATTGTCAAGTTACAAAAATATATACTGAATTTTTGAAAACTATTTCTTAAAGCAAGTAGAACTTGTTCTTGCCATCAGATGTTAATAAATGCTGAGAAATACTTGGTATTTTTAGCATGATTAACAGTCAGTAATTTTGGCTATCACAAGCTACTTTGCAATGCACCTTTTGTTTTCTAACCTCTTTATAACTGGACATAATTGAAAAGTGAAAAAGTATGCATAAGAATAAAAATGATCAAATGTTGATAGGTTTGGGATCCATTGGCTCATCCAATGCCATGGAACAATACACTTCAGAGATTAATATTGGAAGTCATAAGGAAAGTTCATGGTGAATGGTAAATTATAGTGATTATATTATGAATCAGCTTCTACTTTTTCTAACTTAAGGATTCATTTCAAGAGAATGTGCTCTTCTTTTTCCTCTGATAACCAATAATGTGCCTTTTGAGACAGAACATAGGATGAGTATTCATCAAATAAAGATGTATTTGTATAAAAGTCAATCACACACTAAAAGATTGGTTCATCTTCCTTCAGCAACATTCTGGCCCAGTACTTTCCAAAGATTTAGAGCCAAAACAGAACTCTGATTCTTTAAAGCAGAAAAGTGACTCAAACTCTTGACGTATTTCCTGCTCTCAATATTCTAACCTCTGTATTCAGTTAAAACACAAGAACAATCCAGAGAAATTATAGTAGTGGTTCCCTGGCAATATAGAACAGATTCTATCCCTACACTTATCTTAAATTATACCTTATTGTGAATTAATTATATCATTTTAATTCACTTTACAAGGCATTTTTTTTGTTTTACATACTAGATCATCAAAGTGTATGTTTTAAAGCAAAATTAAGTGTCTCCTTGATGCTTGTTTTCTCATAAGCATTTCTGCCTAAAAATACGTGAATACATGTAAATGCCTTTTCCGACTTGCATTATTCATAGTCTGTTTAGATACTTCTGTTTCTCTTGAATGAATCAAGTCTTTTAAAAAAGAATCTATTGTCATAATACCTTTGTTTCTTAACACACTGTGCTTTGGATTACAGAAAACTCCCTAAAACTTGCAGTAAGAATCTGCAATTAGCTTATGGATACCCCAGTCCTCAGAACAAATATGTAAAGTTAATGTCTACTGATAAGGTACACATTTCAAAAACCTACTTCATAACTTTTTGTCCATAAGAATAGTTAATTTGGGATTTCTCTTTAAATACATTCTAATTTTTTATTACAGTAATAGAACCATAATGTTGACTTCCAAATTTCAAATTTTAATCATTCTTGCCTACCCCATTCAGAAGGCATAGGGACACTTGTTGCTGCTTAGCAAAGTCTCTTCTTGAATAAAAATCAAAATTTTGATTTTTTCTTCAAATATAGTTTCTCTCCAGGCCTCCAGATCCTTGGAAGTAGAAATTATCACCTCTGTCTGTCTTTGTCTTTCTCTGTCTGTCTCTTTCAGTCTCTGTCTCTCTCTCTCTCTCCCTCTCCCTCTGTTTCTTTCATACCCTCATTTATATCCCACATTCGATTCATTAATAAATTCTGATGGCTGTATCATTAAAACATGTTCAGATTCTTTACCATGTCTATTGTAATAAAACTGACTTTTGCAATCAATCCAAACTGATCTCCATTTTTCATGTTTATTTTCCTATCTCTTGGGCAGCACAAAACTGTTGGAGGAGGTATTTAAAGTCCTAAGTCAGATCTTGTTTGCAAGGCTAACTCCCACAGACTGAAAGTAAAGCGATTTTCCATGGAATGTAAAACTCTACCTCAGCTTCCCCAATACATCTCTATTGCCTCTTTCTTTTCTCATGCAAATGGAGTTCACTGCCACTCCTTACTGGTAACAAAGAAGCTGCAGCATTCAGTCCTGGCACACATTACTTTTTTTCTTCATGGAGAACTTCTTTTCAGATATTTGTATGATCTTCTTTATAATGGATTTAGATTTCTGTTCAAAGATGTCTTAATCAGAGTATTTTTCTACTAACCCTTTCTAATATAGCTCTTTGTTCTCTACACACAGATTATACACAATCTATTTCCTTACCCTGCTTTATTTTCCCAGGTGAAGAGGTGTTATATCTTAAGGGAATTCTCCATTATCTCTTGCACTGCTACATTTTCTAATCAAATATTGACAGCTTTTCTTCTGAATCATCTTTTCAAAGAAGACTTTTACAGTGAACAAGTATCCCAGATAAAGATAGAGATTCCCAGTGGAGATTTATTTTTCAAGCAGAGCAGTGACAATAATATTGTTTCCAAATATTGGGCAAATATTGGGCAGGTTTGGTAGTGCTCCCCTTTATGAGTTAGACTTTCTGAAACTTGGGACTCAGTTGTGTTCAACTGCATCTTACCCTCTTCATGGGATCAGTGAATACCAAAGCTGCAATGTTGTGAATATTTACATTTTCTCCAAATTCATATGCTGAAATTCTCACCTTTGAATTGATGCTATTAGGAGTTTCTTACTGTTGATACACTGTGTCAATTTGAGAAGTTTAGAAGCAGCTCAGCAGGGAGCCAGGGTCCTTATTTTATAAACAACCTTGGACCATGCAAGAGGAGAGCACAGAGGTGGTGGTGTGAGTGATACACTCACCCTGCTTACAATATAAGGGAGGAGAGAGGCTTGCTTCATCCTTTTTGCTTTTGCTGTTTTATCTTCTGCCACCTTGTATGTTGTCCCTGTGCCATGCCAACCTGCCTTGGAGCCTGCAGATTATGGACTGAAATCTCCATATACTGTAAGCTAAGTAAACCTCTTCTTCCTTAATTTTGGGTGTCCGGTATTTTGTCCCAGCAAGGCTAGAAAAGTAGCTAAGACAGAGGTGGAGCTTTGGGGAGCTAATTATTTAATGAGAGTCTGCATTTAGTTCCCCTACAGAAGAAGCTCAAGAAAAATCTCTTCGTTTTTTTCTATCACGTGAGATCACATTGGGATGACTCCAACCAAGAATCACAATCTCCCCTTGTAGTACATTAGCCAGCACCTTCATCTTGAACATTTCAGCCTCCAGAACTATGAAAAATAAATTGTTTTTTTTTATAACCTATCCAATCAATCCGTGAAACTTTTGTGTAAGAGTGTGAACCAATGAAAACAAAAGCTCATGCTGCTTGCTGTGCTATGAGTAATAACATCTTCTGTCTCTGAACCAGAAATCTTCTGTCTTCCACAAGTACCTACCTATATACAACTATGAAAAGTTATTTTATTTCAGGAAAGACAAATATTACCCTCCAAAAATTTTGATGCATAATATCCAGCACTCTCTAATGACACTGCATAATCCATAACTCTCAGTTTACTCTCTCGTGACTATATTGGTAAGAACCCAGGTAACTGCTTCTCCACAGATGTTGTACATGTTTTTGAAAGGGAAAAAAGGCAATTATATTAAAATGCAATGAAGGTGTATGGGTTTTATTACTCTCTTTAAGAGAGATAAATGCTCCTTTGCAATACAGGGAAAAGTTGAGTGATGAAAATCCATATGCAAATGGAGACCAAATTAATTTACTCCATCAGACCTTTCAAATAACAAGAGTGCCTATATTTTTATTTAAAATGGAGCCTTATTTTAAAATAGTCCTCAGTTTTTATGCTTCTTTTTCTTCCAATTTGCATTTGTAGAGAGACTAAAGAATTAATGTCTTACATAGTATCCTAGGAATATCTTATATTAGGAAATTCATAGTACTCCTAAAATAGAGAATAATATTTCCAGATGTAACATTCAGAAAACATGATATGTATAGTGGATTTTAGATCTACATGTTGTTTTTGAAGACTTTGAATAACAATTATATAAGGAAGAAAATTTATTTTAAATAACATTTTGGTGAAATACATTGAGATTAAAAATAATTTATTGTATTCACCCTCACTTCAGTGTTTGAATAAAGTGTATAAATTTCATTGCTCATTGCTGAATTTTTTTTGAAAGTTGTATTCCTAATGTTAGTTGATTCACTTTAGTACGTTAAAGTTTATCTGAGTTAAAAATTAAGAAAAAGTACCAAACAACACCAAAATTATCTTAGAAAGATTTATTTAATCTGATATTATTATCAATAGAACATTAATTCTGTGAAAATCTTATTAATAATACAGTTATTGATTTTATTGTAATGGAAGAAAGGAAATGAATGTTTTATAGATAGTGTCCAATAATTTATGAATTAGGAATCCATAAATGAAGCATCACATGCTCAACTATGTAACACCAAATCATATCTGATAATAATTGAATTCAATCATTTTTATACTTAGCTGATTTTAGTACATAAAGCCACACGTTACAGTGTATTTTGACTTCTACTATGAAAGAATATTTACCAAAGCTCTTTAATTTATAAATTTTGAACACTTAGATATTTAGAATTTGGGGCCAAATTTTTACTCTTAGGTCTCAGATGTAAATATTGGTAAGAGTGAAATTTAATACACACATGTATGCATACACACACATAAATGCACACACACACACACACACACACATATATATATATATTCATTCTTGGTTTAAAAATTTTCATAAAGCATGTATCATTGCACACTACTTTAAGAGATATTTGGCAAGGAATATGTTATGAATTCTAAATATGTACTTTGAAGATCACTATTTATTCTTTCTATAGTATTTGTATTTGAATCTCCTTGTAAAATTTTTTTTTATTTAAAGAGAAAAAACAGAAAAGAGTAGAAATATTACGAAAATTTAAAAAAAGATAAACAGTAAGAAATCACTTGTTGATAAATTATATATTGTCCTTTTAGAAATAGTTGTTCAAGTTACAAAATTAAAGCATACAAAGTGGACATTCAAGCAGTGAGACTGTAAATAGATCTGTTCAACAATCCAGCAACTTAGAAATATGGTTATCAATTGTACACACTTAAATATATATGCAGTTATATCCTTTATAGCTCTTTCTATTTCCTCTCTTTTACAATAGCAATTACACATTTTAATAATTTTATTTAAAGAGAAAAAAAGCAAAACAGAAAAAAGGGTAGCAACAATACAGAATTCTGAAAGGAAAAAAACACTAAGAAATCACTAGTTGATAAATTAAATACTGTCATCTTAGATGTGATTGTTCAAGTTACAAAATTAAAGGATACATAGTAGACATTCAAACAGTCACACTCCAAATAGTTCTGCTCAAAGATCCAACAAAGGTTCAGCAATATGCTCTATTTTACACATTCAAACATACATGCAGTTATATCCCTTAGAGCACTTTCTTTTCCTCTCTTTTTTTACAATAGAAATTGCACATTCTGGGTTTTATTACTCTTATAGTTCTTATTACTTTTTGCACTAGAGACACAATGTGATATTTATAAATATGATTCTTATTTAGTTCACAAATGAGGATAGTCTCAAGATGTTTCCATTTACCTATGAAGATCTCAAGATCATCCTTTTTTATACCTGAGTAATATTCCATTCTATAAAAACACCACATCTTTTCATCCACTCTGCAGTTGATGGGCATCTTGGTTGTTTCCAAGATTTAGCTTTAGCTATTACAAATTGTGCTGCTATGAACATGGGTGCACATATATAACTGCAATATGAACTTTTCAGTTCTTCTGGGAAAATACCCAGGAGGGGAATAGCTGGATTGAATGGAGCATCCAATCCTAGTCTTCTGAGAATTCTCCATATGGATTTCCATAGTGGTTGCACCAGTCTACATTCCCACCAACAGTGGAGCAGTGTTCCTTTTTCCCCGCAGCCTCACCAACATTTGTTATCAGTTGATTTCTTGATGGCAGCTATTCTTTCTGGAGTGAGGTGAAATCTCAATATTGTTTTAATTTGCATTTCTTAAATGACTAGTGATGGTGAACATTTCTTCATGTATTTGCCATTTGTATATCTTCCTCTGAGAACTGCGTGTTCATCTCAGATGCCCATTTTTGGAGAGGGTCTTTGAATTTGGGGGGCTGATGTTTTTCAATTCTTTCTATGTTCTGGACACAAGTCCTTTGTCTGAGGGGTTGCTGGCTAAAATTCTTTCCCACTCTGTGGGTTTTCTTTTCACTTTGTTGGTGATTTCTTTTGAAGAGCAGAAACTTTTCAATAATGTGAGATCCCAGTTGTTGATTCTTTGAAATGTTTCCTGTGCAGTTTGCATTTTATTTGTGAATTCTCTGCCTACCCCTATGTCTCCAAGACTTCTATCTACCTACCTTGTCTTCCAGTAGATTTAGTGTTTCTGTTTCAATATTTAGGCCTTTGATCCATTTAGACTTTAGTTTTGTGCATGGTGGTAGGAATGGATCTATTTCAGTCTTTGGCATGTGGAGAGCCAATTTTTCCAACACAATTTATTAAAGAGGCTATCCTTCTTCCAGTGCACGTTTAGTCCCTTTGTCAAATATCAAGTGGCTGAGTGTCTTTGTAGTTGTGCTTGCATCTTCTAATCTGTTCATTGATCCTCAGGTCTATTTCTTTGCCAATACCAAGCTGATTTTATCACTGTGGCTTTATAGTACTGTTTCAAGTCAGGAAATGAGATGCCTCCTGCCTTGCTTTTGTTGCCTAGAATTGCCTTTTCTATTCTAGGTTTCTTCTGTTTCCAAATGAATTTTAGGACTGTTTTCTCTAGATCTGTGAGGTATGTCAATGGTATTTTGATTGGGATTGCATTAAATCTGTATAACAGTTGGGGAGTATGGCCATTTTCACAATGTTGGTTTTTCCTAGCCAAGAGCAAGGAATATCCTTCCATTTTCTAACATCCTCTTCAATCTCCTTTTTCAGTGTAGTATAATTTTCAGCATATAGGTCTTTTACATTTTTAGTTAGGTTGATTCCTAAGTATTTCATTTTTTTAGATGTTATTGTAAAGGGCTATATTTCCATAATTTCTTTCTCAGTGAGTTTTTTGTTTTGTGTACAGGAATGCTATTGATTTTTGAGCATTGATTTTGTATCCAGCTACACTGCTAAACTTGTTTACTACATCCAGTAGTCTTTTAATGGAGTTTTTTGGGTCTTCTATATAGAGTATCATGTCATCTGCAAATAGTGGTAATTTAAGTTCTTCCTTTCCTATATTTATGCCTTTTATTTTTCTCTCTTGTCTGATTGCCCTGGCTAGTGTTTCCAGAACTATATTGAAAAGGAGTGGTGATAGTGAACCTTGTCTTGTTCCTAATTTTAAAGTGAAGGCTTTCAGTTTTGTCCATTTAGTATTTAGTATAATGTTGGCTGTTGGTTTGTCATAGATGGCCTTTATAAGGTTGAGGTAGACACCATGTATTCTGAGTTTCTGAAGGGTTTTTATCATGAACAGGTGTTGGACTTTATCGAAAGCTTTTTTTGTGTTTATTGAGATGACCATGTGGTTTTTGTTTTTGGTACTGTTGATGTGGTGTATTACATTTATTGATTTGTGTATGTTAAACCATCCTTGCATTCTTGGAATGAACCCCACTTGGTCATGATGTATAATCTTCTTGATGATTTGCTGCATTCTATTTCCCAGTATTTTAGTAAGAATCTTTGCATCAATGTTCATTAGTGAGATTGGCCTACAGTTCTCCTTTTTTGATTGGATCTTTCTCTGGTTTGGGTATCAGAATAATACTTGGCTCTAGGAATGATTTAGGGAGGTTTGCTTCCCTTTCAACTTCATTGAAGAGTTTAAGGAGTATTGTTGTCAAATCTTCTCTAAATTTCATGTAGAATTCATCTGTGAATCCATTAGCATCTGGGCTTTTCTTCGTAGGTAAGCTTTTAATTACATTTTCGATTTCAATAGCTGGTATTGGGTTGTTCAAAATTGCTGTATCTTCTTGGTTGAGCTTTGATAATTCATATGTTTCCAGAAATCTGCCCATTTCCACTGTGTTTTCCACTTTATGTGAGTAGAGATTTTCAAAGTAGGTATTCATGATCTTTTGAATTTCTGTGGGATCTGTAGTAATTTCCCTCATTTCAGTTCTAATTGAATGAATTTGGGTTTTTTCTTTCTCTCTCTTGATAAGTTAGCTAGGGGTTTGTCAATTTTGTTTATTCTCTCAAAAAACCAGCTTTTTGTTTCATTAATTCTTTGTATAGTTTTTTTAGTTTCAATTGCATTGATTTCTGCTCTAATCTTTCACTTTCCTCTCTTCTATGAGCTTTGGGTTTAACTTGCTCTTCTTTTTCTAGAAGCTTGAGATGGAACATTAGGTTGTTTATTTGTGCTCATTCTGTTTTCTTGATATGACAATTTATTGCTATATATTTCCCTCTTAAAACCACTTTCCATTGCATCCCACAGATTACAATATGTTGTTTCTGTATTTTCATTGAATTGTAGGTATTGCTTTATTTCTTCTTTAATTTCATCTGCAGCCCACTGGTTGTTCAATAGGTTGTTATTTAATTTCCATGTATTTATGCAGGTTTTGCGATTTCTTTTGCCATTAATTTCCAATTTCAGTGCACTAGGATTAGATATTATGCATGGGATGATTTCAATACCTTTGCATTTACTTAAGAATGTTTTATGGGATAATATATGATCTATTTTGGAGAGTGTCCCATGCGCAGCTGAGAAGAATGTGTATTCTGATGTGGTTAAGTGGAACACTCTGTAAACATCTACTAAGTCCAATTGCTCACAGGTATGATTCAGTTCTATTATTTCTTTGCTGACTTTTTGTCTAGTTGATCTATCTCCTTGTGACAATGGGTTGTTAAGATTCCTATTATAATGGTGTTCTTTTATATTTGGTTTTTCATGTCTGTTAGTATCTGTCTTATATAGTTGGGCTCTCCTGCATTTGGTGTATATATATATTTATAATTGTTTGTTCTTCCTCTTGAATTTTTCTGCTAATGAGTATGTAGTGACCTTCTTTATCTCTTTTAATCATTTTAGGTTTGAAATTCATGTTGTCTGTAAATAGAATAGTTACCCCTTCTTTTTTCTGGGTTCTTGTTGCATGGAATACTGTTTTTCATCCTTTGACTTTTAATCTATGAGTTTCCTTTTAGGTCAGATGTGTTTCTTGTGTACAGCATATTATGGGATCATGTTTCTTGATCCATTCTGTCAATCTATTTCTTTTTATATGTGAATTGAGGCCATTTACATTTATGGATATCACTTGATATGTACTTGCTGGACTTTGCCATGTTATATTCCAGCTGTTTGCTTTCTGCTTTCCCCCTTATTTAATTGCTTATCCTACCGGTGGTTTTTTTCTGTTGTTGTTTTGGGGATTGTGGTCATTTTTAACTCTGTCTAGTATGTCTTTCAGTACTCTTTCTTGGATTGGTTTGTTGGATGTGAATTTCTTCAGTTGTTCTTTGTCATGGAAGTATCTTATTTCTCCATTAAATTTGAATGAAAGTTTTTCTGGGTACATCAGTCTGGTTTGAAAGTTGTTTTCTTTCAGGGATTGTAATAACTCACTCCAAGCTCTTCTTGACTTGAGGGTTTGTGCTGAAGAGTCTTCTGTGATTCTAATGGAATTTCCTTGATAGGTGAGTTGTGTCTTTTCTCTAACAGCTTTTAGTATTCTGTTTTTATACTACATGCCTGAGATTTTAATTATTATGTGTCTGGGTGTGCATTTTTGTTAATTGTGACTGTTTGGCATTCTATATGCCTCATTTATCTGCATATCAGATTCTTTCCCTGTATTTGGGAAATCTTCTGCTATTACTTCTGTGAATAATTTATGTATGTCATTTGCATGGACTCCTGCATCTTCAGTAATGCCCCTTAATGTTATATTATTGCTCTTGGCATCATCATGAAGCTTCTGGAATGTCATTTCATGCTGCTTTGTTATTTTTAAAAGTGTTATCCTTTCCTCATTACTAATTGCAATCCTGTCCTCAAGGTCCAAAATCCTATCCTCAGCTTCATTTAGATGGTTTTGCATGCTTTCAATATAATTTTTTTTTCTTGGATGGCTTTTTAAATTTGTTTCATGAATTTTCCTTTTTTTTCTATACTGTTTATTCAAGGTTTCAATCAGTTTTCCATGCTCCTGTACTTTTTTCTTTATCTCTTCTTTAGCTGCATTCAACAACTCCTTTACTAAGGTTGTTATTTCTACCTTTACATGGGAGAGTACTAATTTGATTTCCTCTATAGCCTCATGGAGTTTTTTTTTTTATTTCACTCACTATCTTTTCGGAGATTTCAGATGTGTTACTTTTGGGGTCCTCTATTTCAGTGTCTCTTGTACTTGCTCCTGATGGACTAGATGTGTGAGCCTGCATTTTGCTTTTTTCTTTTGCCATTTTCACTCTGTGTGGTGTTTTCTTTGTGTAGGAGGTGGTCACCCACACTCTTTTCAGACTCACAAAGTTCTTACAGTTAGTTGGAGGGGGCTTTACTGCTGGCCCTATTTACCCACTGTCACCTCTATTTTAGGGGCATAGTCACCACATTGACGCAGTTAATCCAATGTAGTCCAAGGTTCACCTCCTGGGAACAAAGTTCCAAGTTTTTTCTGTATGCTGGGATTCTGCCAGAACATGTGTTCAGGGCCCGAGGCTTGATTGCAGGTCCTGCTTGCTGCTTGGCTTTCGCTGGGCATGGTCTAGTTAGAAAATTTATTGTTTTATAGAATGTCTTATATTATTTAGAATCTAGTCCTAGTTACTTATTGCAGTAAAATTATAGTTTACCAACATGTAATTTATCCTTATGGTGTTCTTTACTTGAAATATTTATGTAACTTATAGAACTATCACCTTATGCACTATAATCTTTCATTTTATTTGCTTTGATTAATGTAATATTTGCACATATTTATGGAGTACAGTATGATAATTTGTTACATGATACATTGCATAATGATCAGATCAGGCTAATGAGCATTTCCATCTCTTCAGAATTTAGTACATCCATATGTTATGAATCACATAGCAAAAAACAAATACTCTTATTTAAAAATGTGCAAATGATCTAAATAGATATTTCTCAAGAGATATGCAAGTAAACAAATATTTAAAAATTCACAATATCATTAATTATTATGGAAATTTAAATTAAAAAATCACCATTCAATAACACCTTACACCAATTACAATAATTATTATCAAAAAGATAAAAAATAACACATGCTGGTAAGGCTGTGGAGAAAGATGAACTCACTTATAGTGTCAATAGAAATGTAAATTAGTACAGTAATGACGGGGAGCAGATGGAGTTTCCTAAAAGAGCTTGAAAGTAAAACTGCTACATTACCCAGCACTTTCACTGCTAAGTATGTATCAGAAAGTAATAAAATCAGTATATCAAAGAGATAAGCTGCAGTCCCATATTCATTAGAGCATTATTCATGAGAGTCAAGATAAGGACTCAGTACTTTTGTTAAATGAGAAGTGAATGTTCTCAAACTTATCAACACCAGTTTTTCCACTCACTGTATATGTTATTAGCAAGGTATCTTCTCATGTTTAGTATACTTCCACACTCAACATCAGTCCTTTTCTTACATTTCCTTTTCAGTACATTTCTTACATTTCCTTACATTTTATCTAGTGTTAACCTCTTAATTTTTGAGAAAAGATTATCTGAGTAGCTAAAGAATTATTTAGTTAGAATGTTTCCCCCTTAAATGTCTAAAACCATTGTTTCTTGATCTTATGAAATGTATTGTTTCACTGAAATCTTTTGCTAACCTGGTTTTTACTTCTCTAAGGGATAACTTATTTTACTTCTGGGACAGTTTTAGAATTTTTTTTCAACATGTAAAAAAAAATTTTTTTTTTTTTTTTTTTTGGTACTGGGGATCGAACTCATGACCTTGTGCTTGCCTGGCAGGCAATTAAGCCATTGAGCTAAATCCCCAGCCCCAACATGTAAAATTTTCAGATTTGTTTCAAGATAGGTATTCTTTTAATGTGTCCTATACACTGTTAATGGATTTAGTTTCCAAGCTCAAACTCATATGTTTTCTCCCTAATATGCTAGAAAGCTTTCTTTTCAATAGTAGTTAATGATTGCCTCTATTCACTTCTTACATTTTCTTCCATAGGAATACTTATTATATATAACCTTCATGTTTAAAAAAGTAGCAGAAGTTATTCATAAAGAAAAAGAACCTCCTTATAATTCTACACCCCAAAATACATATGAATAGTATTATAGTTGCCAATTGAATATTATTAGAGTAATACTCAGAACCGAATAAAATAAATATATATCAGAATGCTTAGGCAAAGATGTGTGTACTGTTGATATTCATCTTTATTGTGATGCCCAATAATTTGTTTTTGTGTCTGGATCCATTACTCTTCCAGATAACCCATTTGGTCATCATGTGATTCTCTCCTCTCCAGTATCACACACAATTCTGACCTTATTTCCCTCTCACCCTCAGCAGTTGCCTTGCCTCAGCTGGGCTGCAGCTTATAATCATACAGCAGTATACTTTTTCTATATTTATGTCTTTTCTTCTAAAACTTTGGATGTGATAAATTTCACCCTTAGTACTTCTTGCTGCTTGAAATTTTCTCTCTTTATTGAAGGTATAAAGATCATTCCATCATTGTGCTTCTATATACAATAAAATGTTTTAGTAGGTCCAAATAATAAATGCTGCCACCTAAGTAATTGTTATATGGATGTCTATCTGACGACTCCCTACAGCCAGTGTAGGAACAAAAAAGCAGGCAGAAGTAATGGTTTTGTAGAACATCAGCAAGGTGGGGCCTTTTCCTCAGCATGATGCCATCCTGGCTTGATCCCCCACCCCCTTTCAATTCATCACTTGAATATAGTCCACATGTTCCACCACTCACTGCACAAACACCTCCTAGTGAGGGAACAGCTTGTTCTTTGACTTTCATACCCTTTTGTTTGTCTGGTACTTAATGGATTTTCCTACTGCATTCAACAAATAATACAAAATAGAAGTCTTTAACTTGGCATAGAATTTTAGTCAGTCATCACTGTTCATCACACTGCCATGTTTTCAGGTTTTTGTATTATCAAGGACCCTGCCCATAGCTCTTAGTTTGGAGGCATATTTCCTGAACTCTGCACAATGCTGGGAGATTGTACTTCTCACTTCTATGACAGAAGACTGTGGCCTGGGTACACAGCCCTAGGTCCTACTTTTTTCTCCACTCCTCCCTCTCACTTATTTCTTTCCTAATGTTCAAGCTCACTCTCCCGATCCTGCTTCTTTTATCAGCACATCTTTGCTTACATACACTATTCCTTTCCAGCTGCTCCTCAGGATAAGGAAGATCCCCAAATTCCACTGAAAATTTACAGCACTGCATCATTCTTCAATCCATCTTTTCACACTGTGCTTCTTAAAATCCTCTGAAACTGTTTTCAACCTGAGAGAAATAAACATGAACCCCAAGGTGGATTGGGAATCTGGTTTTAAAAAGTATACTACAAGATCACAATCTTTGAAGGCTTCTTCTTTAGCCTAAAAATTCATCCAAATTTGAATATTGTTTCCTATTACAATTATTTTTTCTCTTTGGAAATTATCATCAGTATTGGAAGCATGACAGTCAAAAACAAATCAACTGGTACAGAAGAATGCAAAACAAGCGGAGATATAAAATCCAACATGGAGAAGTCAGTATGGATAAAACAGATTTTAGTTATAAAACTTCACACATGTTTTTGTGGAATTATGGCCTGAAGGAGCAATTCCATTCTCTTCCACATTATAAAAGAAACAATTCACTTTTTAGTCAGATTTTTTTTTCTCTGAAGATTATGTTTCTCTGGTGAAGAATAATTTTTTAAACTTATATCTTTATTTTAGTTTGAAAATGATGCTTTTCTTCTGTGGTGTTACATGGATGAGCTCTTGATTAGTGACTGAGAGCGTGAGGTGAGACTGTGAAGGTGACAAATAGGGTGCCAGTCCCTGTCTTTGTCTTATCTGGGCAGGATAGTTGAGTGAGACTAATCTGCAGGACCTGACGAAGCTGGGACTGAGCAGGATGGTAGTGTCCTACAGTATGTGCTCTGGCTTGTTGACTGCTATATTTTACTCAACATTGACTTACAGTACTCTTATCTCTTGATTATTGTTTTCATTGTCAACTAAGACTGGCCATGCAATATTGTTTTGGATAATGGAACATAAACAAAAATGTGCTTTGTGACTTTTCTGGAAATGTATTTGCTTTTCTAACAGTAGACAAGTAGATATGCATCACAATCTCTTTGTATTTTAGATGCAGATATGATACTTGTACTGAGACAGCTATGAGCCACCACAAGAAAGCACCCAAAGAATCACAGGATCAGTACACTTGACATTTTCAAACTATTTACAAGTTGACAGCATCCTCCTACCTCCTGGCATTGTATTATATAAGAAATACCAAATTTTCTCCCACTCATGGGCAATACAACTTCCCTCAATGGTAATGAGTTTACTTCTTTCAAGTATCTGAGAAACTGTTTTACCTTAGACATGATTTAAACTGAAATAGTGGGCTTTTTTCTTGGAAAAAAAGAGGATTTCATCTCTCTGAGTCATATGGTCCTTGAATTTGGAATCAAAAGTCACAGTTTCTTTGGTGCATCCTCAGTGGGGCCTTAAGGAGGTAACCCCAGTGCACATAAGACCATGAGAGCTTCAGCAGGTCCGGCTCCCATAGGTAAGACACAGAATGAGCCTATATTTTGAATCACAGCAACATAGTTCTGTGCAGAAATGGGAATTTTTCTAAGTGCTCTTTCTCTTCACTGATTCATTGTCCCAAAACATTTGAATATTGCCAACTGTTGAGGCAGGAAGTAGATAATGAGGGAGTAAGAAAACCATATCCATGCTCGATTTGGGAGGATACAGCAGGGGCCGCTGCTGCCTCTTGATCTCTCCAATTGAGCACAGATGACTCTGGTGTCTGCCTAGTGGTAACATCACCTTTACTAGAGGTGATAATGCGGTAGTGTAAAGGAGCACTCAAAAGGAAATACTTATGGGACACGCTCCTAAGCACGTGAGACTTAACATCCGCTGAACTCTCAGAAATACGTGCAGATACTCAGGGATGTGTTCACCGTGGGGAAGATACCCATCATCCTCTCACAGTGGATGTTCAGAAATTACAACTTTATTGTAAATTCAAGGGTTTGTGAGTTCAGGGAATAGAGGAACTATGTATTTTTACATTTATATCGAATATTTTACTTTTGTGAAAAGTAAATGTGATTTACATTTTTTGTACCTTAGATATCGTAATGGTCCAGGAGGGGGAAAAATGACTTATCTGGAGAACTCTGGGCTACCAAGAGCAATGCTTTCAAGTTGGATAGAGAAATTAGCAGAAATGTCCAGAATGATGCTAATAGATGTCTTGGTAATACAATAAGCTAAAAATATCACTGATCCATAGGCCACCTAAGGGCATTTTTAGTGGTGACAGTAGAAAAATGAACTTTACTACACCAGTGTGCATTAATTTTCATCATAAAGATTTCCAGGTGGTCCTAGTGTTGAAGACATTATCAGTGTATCTAACATTCCAAATTGAATTGCCACATTCTGTCAAATTAAAATACTCATATTTTGTCCAATAATTGTTAATACAAAAATAAAAACTCCAATACATTGTTTACATCATTAAGAAAAATAAATTAATTCATATATTACATCATATTTTGTTTGGGAGAATTTGTTTCCTTGTAAATAAAATTAATAATGTAAACACTAAATTTGAAAACTATTTCCAAGATCGTCTTAACAAGAAAAGTACATATTCATGTGATATGAAGTGTATTAGCTTGGAATTCCTGACATATTTCCTTACAGATATGTCTGGAAAGATATACTCAACCCATTGCTTTTGTGAAGCCTAAAGTTTTATTATCTCATTGGCATTGTGAATAAATCAATAGCTTAGCTTTTGCAGAAAAGATAGCCCCAAAGTGATTAGCAATGCCTCTAAAATCAACCAAGTAAGAGCTTGTGCTGAACATTTCCCCATTCTGTTAGATATTTGGTCCCATATGCTCTTTTGTCTACAGCATTTTCCTAATGGATACCACACACATGAATAAATCTATTGATAACTGAAAATATATTTCAATGTTCGTAACTATAGGTAAAATTTTAAGAAGTCTAAACTTTGCTAAGCATTTGGGCTTAAAAATCTAATCTTCTTTATCTCATGTAATCCCTGAAATATGTACGTGAAATAGAAAAAAATAACAAAAACTTTATAATCTGATATAATAGATTAGGAAATTTCCCATTTTCCACTATTTAAGTAAAATTCTAAACTTTGCTAATAAGTGACAGAAGTGAAATTTGAAAATAAGGAATGAAGTAATAGGTTTATCTTCATAGATAGAGTGTTGTAAATTATTTAATCCACAATTTTAAAATATTGCCAGGACCCTAATTTGATCATTTAATACAAATTGCAACTCAACATAGTGTAAATTGGTATTACCTACCCCTCAAACAGAAGAAATTATTTTATATGTCATTTAATTGTATGTCATGTATAAATATTGTAAATTTGGCAATTATCTTCTTTGACCTAAATTTTAATTGATTCTTTCCTTTCCCAAATGAATTACTTTTTCCCATGAATTATGAGTTTTACTTCCCTAGATAATTCTCAAATAGAATTTGAAAGAGACGCCATGAAGGGAGCCGGGCCCGTGCTGCTGCGAGGTGAGCTTTAGCTTGCCGGTGCTGGCCCAGAGAGAGTTTGGAACCATTGCTCCCAGTGGCTGGGTGCCTTCCCAGCCACCTAGGACACTGGAGTAGGCTCCAGAGGTTTCCCAGGCTTCCGTGGACCACGCCCAGGGACCTTCATTCAAGCAGGGTAGCCAAGCATGCGCGCAAAGAGAGCCAGACCCACGCTGCAAGGGTAGCCAAGGCTGCGTGAGTCCCAGGAGCTGAGGGCACATAAGGAGATTTACTACATGCCCAGGGAAAGCTTTGGAACATCACTGGAAACGTGGAAATATAGAAAAATGACAAAGCTAAAGACTAAAATGCAATCTCAAGAAAAAAGGCCATCCCAAGAAAGCCTAGTAGCCATGTACATAGAAGAAAATACTAGCCATACACCTGAAATGCCTGAAATGATATTAACTGAAACAAAGAAGCAAGTACAGGAAGCTATGAAGGAACTCAAATCAGAAAAAATCTTCCAGGTAGAAGAAGAAATGATAAAAGCAGTGACAGAAATACTGAATGCATCTAAAGAAGACACAGCTAAAAAAAATAGAGGAACAAAGCAAAAAGATAGATACCCTGAATGAACAGTATAAGAAACAAACAAAATATATGAAGCAGATTCAAAGAGATATACAAGAAATAAAAAATTCCATTGAAAGTTGCCAAAACTGCCTCAATGAAACCCAAGATAGAATGTCAGACCTCAAAGATAAGATTGCAGCTAGCTAACAGGAAAGGAAAGATCTTCTAAAAATAGCAAGGAATCAGGAAATAACAATTCAACAGCTGCAAGATGATGCAAAGAAAAATAACATAAGATTAATAGGGATAAATGAAAAAGAAGGCAACAACACAAACAATATCCAGAGAACTAATATACAGAACTAATAGCTGAAAATTTCCCAAACATGAGAATGGAAACTGACATACAGATTAGTGAAGCATATAGAACTCCAAATAGCCATAACCAAAATAAAACTATACCCAGTCATATAATAATCACCATCCCAGAAATCCAACATAATAACAGAATATTAAGAGCTGTTAGAGAGAAAAAACAGATCACCTATAAAGGAAAACCTATTAGAATCACAACAGACTTCTCAACACAATGAAGTCAAGAAGAGCATGGAGTGAAGTATTTCAGATCCTAAAAGAAAACAACTGCCAACCCAGACTGATGTACCCTACAAAACAGTCGAAGTGCATAAAGAACAGTCAAAGTGCATACAACAGAAAAGTCAAAGTGCATACAATTTAGAATTGTAAAACCATATTTGAGTGCTGAGCCTGTTACTTACATGTGTGAATTCAGAAAACCTAGACATTCACTCTTCTTCCTGAATTGCTATTCCAAGCAGTTGAAAAACTTTGTAAAGAAAATTACATAAAACTCTCTTTCTGGCAATCTAATTTGAGTTGGGACCAGGAAAAAGATCAGTGAAATAATGTGACTGCATTGTGGAATTATTCTTAACTCTACATAATATTGTCACATTCACTTTCTCCCTCTTCATGTCCTTCCTCAAAATCTGGACAAAGGAAATCATTACAACAGTACTTGGATCAGAGTATGCTTTAGCTTCAAGTGCAAAGTGAAGAGCAGAACATTTTGTATTTGTTGTCATGATGTAGTCAGAGAAATAACTTGGCTTTATGTATAGCCAAATGTGACCTTCAGAAATGACATCATACAGACAAGTACTTTCACCCACATTCCCCTAGGTATGCTCAGTGAAGTAGGAAGAATGTGGTACAGTGTTACAGAGATGCTGTGTATAGCTGTGATGCTAGGTCCCCTAAACATCAAAACAATGTCACAGAACTAATATGAGCTAGCAACTGAAAATGGAGGTCTATATGATTGATATGAGTATACAAGATCAAGAAGTATAGGAAAATTCTATATTTTCTGGTCAGTTTCTATAAATTAATTTAAAATATGAAGTTTATTTTTAAAAAATAACCAATGTAAAAACTGTGGTTGTCTCACATCTCTTTTCCTCAGGACCATTTTATTAAGGAGTTATTTTTAAATACATACGTGAAACTATGCTGATGCATTAATATGGCAAATAAATGTCAGGTGACTCTGCGGTCTGAATTAGGCTTCTCAATATCTTTAATATAAAATATACAAAGTGATAATACATATGCATGTGTGTATGTTTAAATTTAAACAGGATTTAAAATTATTGCTGGTGCTCTTTTTTAGGGTTTTTCTTAGTTTAGCACTAAACTCTTTGCAAACAGATCATTTCTGTGTCGTCTCCAATATAAAAAAATGACACAGATGAAGCCTCTCATCTGTACATTTGTGATAGAGACTTTTAAGACTTGTGGAATTAAAAAGGCTTAGATTCATTTGTTAGTCATGACCTTCACTATTCATGCAGCCTTGGAAAGTTCCTTAACACCCTTGAGATATAATTTCCTCCTTTCTACCATATAAATGAAGAAGAGATTCATCCTTTATCTATATTGCAAAAATTACTCTGGAAATTAGCTGAGAGACAGGGAGTGAGAGACTGGGAGAGACAGAGAGAAGATAAGAGAGAGGCAGACAGAAACAAGAAGGGAGAAGGAAAAGGAGAGAAAGACTTATGCCTCTTGTTTGGCACATGCTAAATATTGACAAATAGTCGTTTCATAGTATTTTCCAGTGATTTTATATAATAAGACATGAGGAGAAAAAAAATACAGGAGGATAAAATGCATATAAAAAATAAAACTAGGAACTCACTTATACCATAACATGGAGATCAAATTGGACACAAATTATTGTAATAATTTTGATTTTTTTATTGCTTTCTTGAGCAAAATTAATTTATAACTATGTATCAAATTTTCTCTATTGATGAATCTTGGGTAATTGGGTAAATTAATTCTATCTGAAAGGATATTAGAGCAAAAAAAATCTCTAGTTTTAAAAGGAGTAAGAAAGATATATTGTAGAATATGGTTGAATAGTCTAACTGCTTTATTTCAATTCATCTTTTACTTACCCTACATTTCTTGCTACTTGGGATGATTATAATTTCCAGATAGCTTGATGTTTTTAAAAGTAACAATGAAGAGTATAATCAGATTTTATATTATTCTCTAATCACATCAACTAATTTATTAAAAATTATCCAACTTGAATAACATATTCATTACATCCTGGAAATATGTTGATTAACGATGTGTACTACTGTGATCAAATCCAGTCTGTATCTGACAGCCTTCTGGGACTTTCTTCCTTTTGATAAACAAGATAAGCTGCTTTCTCATTTCTGTGAAAGGACGCAATGTCATTATCAGTATTTGGAGGGTAACCAAGGAAAGTTCTAATTTATTTTAGTGTTTGTTTGTCTTTTTCTTTTCCTTTGGTACCAAGAATCAAACTCATGACCTCGTACTTGCCAGACAGGTGCTGTGCCACTGTCTATACCCCTGGCCCATGTTTGTCATATTTTGTTCTGATTTTTAAAATCTATTTGCATTTTTATCAAAGTTACTTAGGGACATAAATTAATGAGGTAAATACTTTTACCAAGTGCATATTTTTAAAGTATAGCAAAACTCAGTTGTTAGTGCCTGTGACAACTTCAAGACTTCCATTTGAATCTTTTATTATTAAACTATGCATCATATTAATTTATCAGTTCCATCCAGAAAGAATCATATTATTACTCCTCCAAATAGGAATCCTAGAAGGCTAACCACATACATATGATTTAGAAGTCGTACATAAGGGAAGTGTAAGTCTTTGATTTAAAAATCAACTTACTGTTAATTACCAAAAGTTGATTCCTTTTTATCTGTACTTTCATTTCTTATTATTATAGCTTTATTTTAAATTTTTTACAATGCATAGCAATCATCTTTTATGTCTTCCTAGTCAGACTGTGAAATTTCTAAGCATTCTTAATATTAACATTTAAAGCTTTATTTTCTAAGAAAATATCTACCCTATGGTAGGTTCTTAACAAATATTTAACTACATCAAATGTTAACAATATGTAAATGTTACCTGGTATGCATTGGATAATCATTTACTATTGTATTTTATTCATTGGAGACCTGTAGTGTTAGGAATACCTTAACACTTAAGGGTTATGAAAGGATTTATAATCTGAACAAGATCAAGGACAGAGGAAAAGTTTGACAAAATAAATAGTATATTTCAATAGATGAAAAGTTGGATAAGGTTAAAATGTAAGATACGATGTTTGGTAAAAAGATGTGCAAAGTATGATTTTTTAAAGTTAAATCATCTCAAACACAGATACCATGCTGAATTCTAAGAAGAAGTGACCACATACAAATATTAGGAGAGTAACTCTAACATTATTAAAGAAAACCAAGATTAAGAATAATGGAAATACAGAGCCCAGATTTCCTACATATTTTAGATTAGAATGAAGCAAATCCAAAAAAGGAGATCAAAACAGATGAATTAAAGAAAATTCTCAGATGGAATCAACAGTCCATATGAGCCAGTTGAGTAAGTGCTTTTATCTGTCTTCAGTTTAAGTTGCTGAAACACTAAAGTTTTAAACATTAGAAAATTTTCTATTATAGAATAAAGCCTACAGCAACTATTTCAGATTATTTCTGTGATCAATAGCACAAAGACACTAGCAATTAAAAAACTAAAACTATTGCATTCTTTCATTCAGCCATTTATTGCATCATTAAAAAAATAGGGGGGCACTCGCTGCATATTACGCTATTTTCAAGACAATGTGTGTTCGGTAGTAAGCCCAGTAGACATATGGGCTATCAGCAGAATGCTTACAGGTTAGTATGTAAAAATATTACATGCAAATAAACAAAGCAATGTACCCTAACAAAAAGGGGTAAATTTATCTAATATATTTCAGGGGAAGTTCATCATGTAAAGATAAACTGACCGTAGCTATTACAAAATACTTGATACGAACAACTGAAAAGGAGGAAATGTTGCTGTCAATCACCTAAATTTCTTCCACTTAAGGGTTCCATTATCTCTCAGTACCAAAACAAACTGGCAAGCAATCCGTTAGTATATGGACCGCACAAGGACATTTTAGATTCAAACTATATCATCAAGTAATAATAAATCTTCAGGAAAAGATTCATGATCAGAAATCTGAAGATGATAAGCATTAACTTGGGTGAATAAAAAGGAAGGAAATGAGCATCCCAAGCAAAGCACACTTGTTCCCTTTGCTTAAATTGTTACGGTCATGGGGGATGAGTAGCTGACCTGTATGCTCAGGCACTTTTGGAATGCTCCTAAAATACCTTTGTAATTTTCTCCTGCAATTAGCCCTAACAGTAAGGAATTAAAAGAACTGAAATATAAGTGAAACAAAGTGATTTACAATGACTTGACATCCTGTTTTTCACACATGTGAGTGGATGTCTGGTTTACTTTCACGTTGCTGGGCCAAAATGTCTAACACACATAAGTTAAAGAAGGGGGGATTTATTTGAGTTGGTGGTTGTAGATGTATTAGTCTGTAATCAGTAGGTTCCAAGGTAGGGAGACATAGGAGAGTGCATGGCAGAAAAGAAACAGCTCATGGGATAGTGGCAGGAAGCAGAGAGACATCAAGGGAGGAAGAAAGGGGGTATTACTCTTCCAGGCAACACCTCCAGTGACCTTCCTTCTACATCACATTTAGCTCTAAATTCATCAGTGGAATAAACTACTGATAAATATCACACTCCTATGATCCAATCACCTGCCAGAAGTCCTACCTGTAAGTGCATGAGGCTTTGGGTGGACATGTAGACATCAACATAACAACACACATCTGAACATACCTGTCTGTTCACATGCACATCCACATCTAGAAATCATGGCAGAGAAATGAGGCTACAGACATCATAGTAATTTTCAGTTGCCACACTTTAAAGTTTTTAAATTTCAAAATAGAAGGGAGATTAATTATGTATAAAATGTACTTCTCTGTCATTGCACTATATAACAGGTACTATTCTCAGTGATTATCAAATAAAACTGATATTTATACTTGGGTTTTATCTGAGATTGAAAAAATATCATGAATTGGAAAATACCAGGTATTTTTTCCTAATTCTGATGACAAAATTTTGATTTATTAAAATCAACTGGGCTTCATTCCACTTATTTTAAATGTAAAGTGTGAGTCATTGAGAATTCCTAAAATTAACTTGAAAGCTCTTCTAGACAGAATAAAAGGAATGAAATAAAATATACTATATTCTTTGTCACTTTTAAACAGAGCTATTTGGATGAATTACCAATTTTTACATCAGAGCAGAATTCATTCTATCAAATCCCCATGTTTTTCAGATAACCAGCACCCTATTTTTTATGATCTATGTTTTTCTTCTAGTTTTTTTTATGCATAACAGTCTCCATTGTTGGACTACGGAATGGCATGGGAGAAAATCATACTTAAATCTTTAGTTGTAAATAAACACAATGGGATTCTTTTGACATGGAAAATAGTCTAAAACCTATCACAAGACAGCAATTTCTAGCACAACTGTAAACTGTTCTTCCATGCTATACTTCCAATTTCCTTTTAGTCCAACATATGGGAGAGAAGAAAATAAAATCAAAGAGGCCATTGTCCACTTTTTTCATGACAAGAGACAAAAGTCAACAATTGAAGTAGAAAATAGATTCAGGACAATGGAATAAAAAAAATAAAGAAGGTTTTGGGGTAGAAGAATGGTAAGAATCTTCTACTCCTGTGATTAGTTCCTGTGATGTATTTCCACATCACTACTGTATTAAATTCAAATAAAATTCAATTATGTTTTTTTCAATAAAATTTAAACTTGTAACCATGGAGCTTGAGTATCTCCACCAACTTTTTTTTCTCAACTAATGCAACTAATTTAATTTCTTACTTCCAAATCATTGCTCTTAAAGATAATGGAGATAATTTCCTTAACTTAATGACATTTATAGTTTTTTGTTTGTTTGTTTGTTTGGTTGGTTGGTTGGTTGGTTTTGTTTTGTTTGTTTGTTTGTTTTATTTTGTTTGTACCAAGAACTGAACTCATGACCTCACATTTGCCAGGTCAGCAGTTGTTGTGCTGAGCTAGATCTCCAGCAAAACTTATAATTTAAATAAGTATTGCACAATTAATAATAATGACCAGAAGCCTTAATGACCTTCCAATGTGGCATGTATCAACCATGAGCCTCAGAAGAAGGCTTTTCCACTTGGAACCAAATTAGAAGGATTTTGGTACGAAAGCAATCTCATTTCCCTTGCCAGACCCAAAGTCACAAAAGAACATTCTGCTCAATTCCCACCCCAAAATTTGATGAAAATTTTGCTGGGATAGAGGGATTGTTTGGAAAAATTTTCCTCACCCTAAAACTTGTGCACATCTCTTTCTCAAAATTTTGTCATGTAAAGATCAGGGCAGCAAATCTTATTACCATTCTGAGAAAGAAATGTACATGTCTAAGAGATGGAAATAAACCATCTGTTTTACACCATCACAGATATTCTTAATCAAACAACTTATAAACTAGTTTGTCTTTGAAGTCCTGCTTTGTCAGATAATATATTCCCCAGTTTTTAAGGCCAATTTCAGTAATATTTTAATTTTTTAAAGCAAGTACTATCCTGGCACAATAAAAATATAATAATTATCATTTAGCTGAGAGCAAAGAATATTATTTAAATAGAATAAATGTTTCCATAAGCATAGGGACTCTTAATCGAGTTATTCCTTTAACCAAAAATACTTTCATTAATATCACCTATATATTCCACGGTGATCTCAAAAAACATAATAATATATGATTATAACCATTTCAGTGTACTGAGCCATTTACACGTGCATTTGAGAATTGGCAAAACAATATAGGCTATTCAAAATTTCACTGGGAGAGGAAACAGATGTTTGTAAAGTTCTTTGCAACAATATTTTGATGATGTATAAACTAGAAACATATGGATTAAATTTCCCATAATTAATGCTTCAAGTAATGAAAATAGAGAATATTGTTTTTACCAACAAAGATATCCTTCCCCCCCCAAAAAAATCATGTGTCCAATTTTTTTCCTCATCCCAACCAATTCACTGTTAAAATTTACAAAAGTGTTGTAAGTAGCTAAAAATCAAGCGGCAAATGTGTGTGAAAAAGGTAGTAAGTCACGTCAGAACATAGAACGAGCAACACAGCCTGGGTGAACAGCTATTACCTCTGCTCAGATTTAAAGGGAGGCAGACCAAAACTCTCTTCTGACTCATCAGTGTGGAATGCAGTTTTTTAGAAATGTTTTTCCAAAAAAGAATGGTTCATTGTTTTAACTTTTAAATGCTAAAGTACATGCATTATTTTTCTTGAGACACATTTTGCAGGAACAATGGTCAGAGATTATCTGTTGCTCTCAGGATATCCTCCCGGGTAGGCTGGCATTTTACAGTTCATAACCCACACACAGCAGCATAAACAAAATGAAATCCAGCCACTATAGGGAGAGATGTCAAAAAGACATGTTTTCTTTATTCCTCATTACTGTCATTTACATATTTTTAGTAACAGTTTCTTGTGTATATTTCTTGTCTTGAACACAGGATTGAAATCATTCTTAGGTTTCTTGAACAAAACATCCAAACAGCTTGAGTTTTTTAGTACTATTGATTCAAACAGATCAAAATCCACTCACCAACTCACAGAATGATTTCAGTTTAAATTTTGAAGCCCAGCAGGTACTGTACTCCACGCAGAAAGCAAAAGACAGCAAGGTGGCAAGGTGCTTACCTCCGAGCCTTTTAAAGCTTTTGAAGAAGGAGAAAAGCAAACAGATTATAACTCAAACTATATGTAGAGTTTTTACACAAAAAATTCAAGATTCAGTAAAATCAAGGGCCAGGAGCAGTAAGCAGTTTAATAGGGTTCAAGGAGGACTTCATAAGAGATTATAGTTAAGCCACGTTTTGAAACTGTGGGCTGTAAAATCAACTTAAACAGAGAACAGTAGAACAGAAACTTCGTGGCTGCACTGCACATGAAACAGGTAAGTATGACTGTCATTATTATAACATGAAAGTTTTTACTTGTGTTTATTGCAATGTGAAAGAGATGCAGGTTTTGATACAAAACATAAGTTTTAAGATCTATCAAGAGGCGAAATTTGAAAATCCTGTGACCTATTTGAAATCCAGTATCTTAAAGGATTTGAAAATTCAGTAGGTTATTTTAAATCATAAAGAATGTGTGAAAATAAAGTAGACAAAGATGAGGGTTAAGAGTTTTCCTGGCTTTTAGCACCTCTATACTCACCAATGGTGAGATGTCACCCTTGTAAGAAGCCCAAAGCAGTGAACTCATCACATCTTGGACTTTCAGCTACAGAACTGTGATGCAAAACAAATCTTTTCTCTTTATAAGTTAATTACCTCAGAAGATTTGTTATAGTAATGTGAAGGTGATAGAACTTTGTTATTACAGAATGTTCAAAAATAATCATTTGATTGATAGTATTCATCACTGTAGTAGGACCTTGATAATTTTTGTCCACTTGTCTTATCAATTATTGAGAGAGAGAGATTGTTATTTTTTACTATATTTGTGAGTTTGTGTATTTCTTCTGGAAGTTTTGTCCATGTTTCTTTAGAGGATTTTAAAGCTGTCTTGTAAGAAAATAGCTAGAATTTTTGTTTCTTGTTTAATTGACTTTGTTACCACTATGAAATAAAAAATCTTTATTCCCAGTAATATTTTTTTCTGAAGTCTACATTATTATTATAGCTTGTACACGTTTCATTTGATGTTAGCAAAGTATATATCTTCTATTATTAGACTTTTATCCTACTTGTACTTTTATGTTGAAACTGAGATTTTTATAGGTAGTTTATAGTCTAGTTATGCTGGATTATATTTAATATGCCCATTTCTTTCTTTTAATGGACACATTCAGACAAGGTACAAGACTGTGATTATTAATATGATTAGATATAAGGTTTATTGTCTTCCTAATTATTTCTATATGTCTCATCTGGCTTTTGTTCTTTTATTTTTACTTTTCTACCATCTTTTGATAAGTATATTTGGTAATACATCCAAGGTTTTTGTTGAGTAGACCTATTATTCATACCTTCTATTGTTGTTATTGTTATTATTGTTGTTTTTTGGTGGTTGGTGTTTCTCTGTAATGACAACTGAACTTAAGCCTTTGGACTGAGAAATTTCCTTAGTGTCTAGCATTCCCTGTTTTTTGTTTTTTGTTTTGGGTTTTCCTTTGGTTTTTTGTTGTTGTTTGAGACAGTCTCTCACCTAGTTGCTAAATTGTCCCAACCAGGCTTAAATTTGAAGTCTTCCAGGCTCAGCTGCCCTAGAGTGCTGAGATTACGTCCATATGCCTCCATGTCTAGTGGCTGTTTGAAAATATTACATCTTTAACTTAGTGTACCTTCGAACAGATCTTACTGTCTTCCCTCCCTCACAGGTTTATTTCCACATATTTCATAAACCACATATTATATTTTCATTTTTATGTAAACTAAACTATAAATGCTCTGCAGAAATAAGTCAATAAATATTTGGAGGTGAAGCAATACAGATGTACATAAAAAGGCAAAATTTTTATCTTGTAATTAATATTGCTATTAATTTTGAGACCTAAATGTCCCCCAAAGCCATGAGGGTTCAGAGGTGAGGTTAGGGGAAAGTGATTGGCTCCAGGTGCACTGTGCCCATAAGTGGATTAGTCCTCTGACAATATACTGTTAGAGGCAGAGACAGAAGAGAAGAGGCCACTACTGTGGGTGTGACCTGGAAGGGTGTGTCCTTGTCTCTGGCCCTTCCCCTCTCTGTTCCCTGACTGACCAAACTTGAACAGCTTTCTCCCCCAGACCTTTCCAGCGCTGGGAAAGTGACAGAAGCAATAGCTTTGTGCCCCTCCTTACTAAAGGGTTTGATGGAAACGTTTTTGAATATGTCAGATGAAATGAATAGACTTGTTTTAATAGGTCATTTGTAATTTTTTTATCTATGCTGGTTCTGGGTCACTGTTGATTGATTTTTTTCCTTACCATGGGTCATATTTTCCCCCACCTTTGTCTTAGCTGATACAGATCAGATGCCAGGCATTGTGAATTTTATCTCCTTGAAAGCTGAAAGGTTCTTTTTTATACACACAAATAGTGATCAAAATACACAGGAGATGTTTACATTTTTTAAAAAATGTATTATTGTGAAAGACACATTACCAAAAGGGCAGCCTTACAGCGCTTTAACGCTCTAGCCTTATTTCCATGTTCCGAGAAACCATGAAAACCATTCCATGCCCTCCAAGAGGATAAATGGACCTTAGGACGACAAGGAATGAAAAAGGGACTTTGACATTATTTAGAAAACAAACTGAGCCTTTCCATAAGAGACAATGGAAGGTAACAAAAACAATTCATGGTCCCTTCCATATGGAAAGAGATGTTATATTGGAAATGATGATTTCAGCTTTCACAGGACTAAGACTAATGACAGCCCCTGACAAGTCTGCAAATCTTACCCATTTTGTGTCTACAAGAACTCAGGCAAGTCCAACCAACACCCCTCCTTTAGTAGACCCTGCGCAGAGGAGAGGGACATATCCTAGAGACGATTGGTGATTGGATTTTACAAACATGCCACCATATGGATGATATAAACAGACGTTAGCTCTATTTGATATCTTTATAAGCTGGATGGAAACCTTTCCTACCCATTCAGAAAAGGCTTTAGAAGTAGTCCAGGTGCTTCTTAAAGAAATCATTCCCAGATTTGGACTATACTACTCTCCAAAGTAAAAATGGACTGTCTTATAGCTGTGGAAAAGATGTAGGAATAAAGTAGCACCTCCATTCCTCCTGGCTGCCTCAATCTTCTGCAAAGATTGAGAAGGCCCTAAAGCAAACTCTGACAAAACTTTACCAAGAGATGTCTGAGTCTTGGATTAACATGCCAAAAACTGGGCCAAGTTTGAGCCCGTTTGAAATGCAACATGGGAGGCCATTTCTATTGTCTGATGTGGTAGTACACTCTAAGACCATGATGGTCTTGCAGTGTCTTATTAATCTGGGCCAAGCACAACATGCTATCCAAATGTATGAGAACAGAGTACTGTCAGCTCACAGCCCAGGAGGACCACCCACTGCTTGTAAATCTTGGAGAGATGGAACAACTCCTGACCAATTAAACCTAAAATGGAAAATCCTCTTGTCAGTTATCCTTGCCATACTCACTGTAACAAAGGTGGCAGAGATAGATAATTAGATTTATTTTTCTAGAATATAACCAGTCCCATCTGAACTGTCTGAAGTACAAGATCACCCAAATGGTAGAGCTACTTTTGTGAACCTCTAGAAAACTCAAGCTTTCTCCTCAAAAAACAAGACACTAGTGCCACCACAGAAAGCATGTAAATTTGACCTGTTCCTCATCTGTGAAGTAATAGTGAAGGGCAATGGTCATTATATCTTTTATCATGGTTCTCTGACAGGTTTTCCTTCCTTCAACTTGCTCAGAGTCACAGGTAGTCCTCCCAAAGTAATTGGAGATGCCCACAATCCCCAGTAGGTAGGATCTACAACCTCCTCCAGCTTGAAGGTACAGAAGACAGAGACCTCCACTTTCTCGGCACCTGATAAAGAACTATGGGGGTGTATCTGATTTCAAATGTGTGAAGGTATGGACCATACAGCTATTTTAAAGAGAACAAGCAACATTATGGTAGCCATTGTTGATTTTCCTATTGTCTGGTTTTGAAGGCCAGTAATGCTTCATTCTTTTTCTTTAATCAGTTTTATACAGTTTCGTTTTGTTTGAATTAATTGTGCGTGAAGATACGAACAACTGTTTTGAGGACAGCAGAAGACATTGTGGTAGGCACGGCTGATTTCCTATTATCTTCTTTTGAAATCCTGTGTTGCTTGCATTGTTTTGTTCTGATCTGCCTTGTCCTGTTCTGCTTTGCTTTGTTTTATTCTCTTTAAAATAAAAAAAAAGAATTATGGGGGTTTGTATCACTTGGGAAATGAGATAAGAAACTGAGGTTTTGCAAAGCTGGCTGAGGAAGTAGACATGACCTGTTAATTATGAGGTCCCGGACGCATGGGAAAAACATCTCCTAAGGGCCTATACATAGATTTCTTGAAAGAACTCAAGCAGGTTTTCCATAAGATGGCCTAGACCTGATGTCAGCCTGAGGCATGAGATCCCAGCACTGCCTCTCAGGATCCACAGGTAGATACTCTTGTGGGTTTCCTCAAGATTTGGACATCAGAAGAGGACAGAAATGCCAATAAGAACCTGCTATTTTGGCTTTCTTCATGGAAGCCTGTCCTTCTTTCTCCAGTCCTCTCACTGTGTTCTCTGTTTTTACTTATTCCAAACGCTTACAGGAGAACTGGTTTTTCCCTCACTCTTCACTTTAACTTTTTCAAATAAACTGTGTCACTTAAAAAAGAAAAACACACATTGCCATTAATTCCTGTCAAATTACTCCTCCTTGCCTTGAATACACTTATTTCATCATTCTTTGGACTTTCAGAAGCAGTTATGGAAGTCTTGTTTCATAAATGTCCTTAAGAAATATAATAAACACTACAGAGAATGCAGTACTGAGCGCCATCCAGTGTAAAGGCAAACTCATAAAAACATTCCACCATGCCTCATCCACCTCATTCACCAGGTTTAACACTGCACTGCTTTGGGATCTTTCTCAAGTCAAGATGACCATGAAAGGTAAGTATTTTCATGCATTTAGGACACTGAGTTAGATACAACACCACAACTAGTTACACATACAGAAAGGCTCCCAGAACTGCTTAAGAAGGTTGCATCAATGATGGAATAGTTACGTTTTAAATAAGAAACAGTATTTTGAAGCAAATTAAAGGCAATGGGAACTTTGCTATCATAAATGTGAGCATTCACTGTATATTCTGATCACACCTACTACTCTACATTTTCGTGAGCTTTGTCATGGAACATAATTGAGTTACACCATAACATTTCAACTCTTTCAGTCTTTTAGTATTTCTTTGCTAGGACTAGACTAGCATTTAATTAAGCTGTAATTACTGCCAATTTCTGAGGCTAACCACTTCTGAGGATTCTAACACACACCAAAGAATTGTGATGTTTCCACTCTGACTCTTTGGAGCATCTGGTTTTCCTTGGATGCTATTTCCTCTCATTCTTTTTTAGTAATTTTTTTGCCTGCTAAGGTTAAAATCCTCTAATTCACATTCTGATCAATATTTTACTAGTTTCTGGAGAGAACCTCCCATGGATCTCCAGAGTTCTCGCCTTCATATTCACAATACTCTGTCCTATGAACAGTCTCCAGCCTCTTACCTGTTTTCAAGTTGGCAAGGCAGCCTGGTCTGATCCGGATTCCCTCTCCTTACTCTATTACCTGAAACTTTTAAGGAAGTAATCTGGGACAACAAGAGCTCACTTCGATTAACTTGCCTGGTGATGTTCTGATACAATCATTCATCCAACATATGTCACTCACTTACTTGTTTCCTTTAACTCAATAATACAACTTACGTGTTATTTTCCACATTGGTACACGTGGGAGTAACTCATGTTAAGTTACTGAATAATATTCTGTATTTTGAATACAGTATAATTTTCCTTCTTCTTCCTGAGGAACATTTTAATTTCCCCAGTAATTTGCTATTGTAAACTAGATGTGGTGAATGCCCACATACGATATGCTTCCTCATGCAAATATGATTATTTCTCTAGGGTAGAGCATAATGAATGGCATTCAAATTTTATAGTCAAGTTATTCTTCATGATGCTGTACTAATCACACTCTCCCAGGAAATTATAGAAGCACTATTGCCACACAGCTCCACATCTAATTAATATTTAAAATATTAAATTTTCAGTTAAACTTATGCATTAAGTATCACTTGTGTTTCCTCTCCACTACAACATCTTTTCACATACTTTTCCATTTTCCATTAAACTGTGCGTGCCCTGATTCTTCCTGGAAGGATATGCGTATATAGTCACACATTGCTGGAGCACAGGCACACATACTGGGTGATGTATCATGAGGCAGAGGGATTGTAGCATAGATATTCTGTAGTGAGCTTTCACAAACCTGGATGGCAGAAGTCAGTCGCTGGACACATGGCGTGGCCTTTCGACGTAACCCAGAAACACAGTAGTTGAGGTGTATGAGGTTCTGTGAGCATAACACACAATACTGCTTTACAGTGTGTACTTTTATAAGTGTGAGTGCACCCTAAAATAATAAGAAAAAGAATAACATAGTAAAATAAACATCCAGTAACAGTTATTATCATTTTAAAGTATTAAATATCATATGCAACTGTATGTAGTTTACTTTTAAATAACTGGCAGTGCAGTGAGTTTATGTATGTCAGCATCACCACAAACAAAAAAGTAAAGCATTTTTCTCTTACAGTTATGGTGGATACGATGTCACCAGGTGGTAGGAACATTTCAGCTTCATTGCTATGGTATGGAAACACTATCCTCAACACGGTCTATTGGTGAACACAATATTCTGTGATGCATGAATAAATATATGCACAGATATAAAATAATTATAGCTGGATGCTGTGATGCACATCTATAATCCCAAAACTCAGGAGGCTGAGCCCGGAGGATCGTGACAAGTTTAAGATCAACCTGGGCTACAAAGTGAGTTCAGAGGCAGCCTGAACTTAGTGAAATCCTCTCCTGTCCTGTCAAAAAGACAAAAATCAATAAATAAAATAAAAATATTGTAAAATGTGTTTTGTATATTCTTATATATTTCTATATTCCTAAGAATTTGCAAGAAAGTGATACATATTATTAATATTTTCATTGGGAATTTCACTTTTAGTTTCTGATATAATGTTTTATTTGCTTGAAAACATACTGCAGTATTTTCTTCTCTTACCTTTTGGATTTAAATTTATGTATTTCCATGTAAAAATACCAAAATATATATTTGTGAAAGGTGTACGCTAGGATTGTGAAGTTTTTTACCCTTCAGATGCATAGGTAACTGCCTCACTGAAGTTGATTAAATAACCCATCCTTTCTTCATCAGGTTGAAATGTCCTTTTGCTTACAGTATTCTCAGAGATACAGCCAAAGCTTTAGAAGGATTTCATCTGTTATTTTCACTATAGTGCTGTGAGGAAAGCTCAGTGGATAGTATTAGTACCTCCCTTTCTATGCAAAGAAATTGAGGCTCAGAATTTTTACCTAAGGTTAAGAAGCACTCAAGAAAGCCTGAGTCTATCCCAGAAGGAGGTAACCAATTCTGACAACATATTACAGATAAATAAGCATAAAAAATAAACCAAAGAGCCATAGTATATTCTGCCTTTAACTTTTTGTAAACCATGTTGTATGGATAACTTCAGCTTTACCAAAAGGCTGATATTTCGATATTTTGAAAACATCAGTATTCATTTTGAGTTGACAGAGGTAACTTAAGCAACTACTGTTATGTTTGATACTGAGATACTAATAGATATACCTTTCATTAAAACTTTAGAAATGCAAAAAAAGAAAAAAGAAAGAACAAATGAAAGAAAAAAGGAGAGAGAGAGGGTGAGAGAGAGAGAGAAAGAGAGAGAGAGAGAGAGAGAGAGATTGAGAGAGAGAGAGAATGGCAGTAGGCATACAAACTCCAGGCTTTGGTATTCAGATCCTGAGTTCTTTTCCTTGCTCCAGAGTGGTAACCAGCTTGCTTCTCTCACATTTTGATTGTAGTTTTTAAACCATTTCAAGATCTGGACAAAGTGGTTCTATGTTCCCTACTAATCTTAACTAAGATCTGGACAAAGTGGTTCTATGTTCCCTACTAATCTTAACTAAGATCTGGACAAGGTGGTTCTCTATTCCCTTACTAATCTTAACTAATCTCAGATAAATTTTGATCTCAGATATTTCCAACATTTGCCCATGTGGCAGACATCCCATGTTTTTCTCTAGATTTCACTTCCCAGGGCTTAGGAACAGAGGTGCAAATCTGTTTGCCTAATTCTTAAGCATGTTCATAGAACTTACCAACTCATAATTCAGAGGCTTATTTTACGTGCATTGTGGACTTCTTTCTTTTTCTTTGCAGGTTCATAGAGCTCCAAAGATACAGCCTGTGTTGGGAGGAAGTATGGAATCGTTTAGCTGCCTCTGAAGAACACAGCCGCAGAAGCTTTTGATCTTTAATGAAAAAGCACCTGAAAATGATTGTGCATCCCCATCCTTTTTCACCCATATGTGATTGATAAGTAAGTGAAATGTGGGTTCATTAAAAATAAAAGCAAAGCAATTATGAGGACAGAAACACAAAGATCGACACCCATTATCAGTCAAAGGAAATGGTGTGCTAAAGAAGTATTTGCTTTTCAACTAGTTTCAATCTACTGCAGGCTATGACATGATAATCCCTGCTTATTTTTTTCCCCTGTAAATGTCAGCTATGTCATTTCTGTTTACAGACCAGTGCATTTCAATCTTGAAATGTTTATTCTCTGGCTCTATTATAGAAAGAAAAAGATTTCCTTAGCTTGCCTCTGGGAAAGCAGTATTGTCTGCATTTGTATTCTGAACTAGACTAAGAGAAGAAACATTGAAATAGGGTATTACTCTGTGTGTCTGATTGGACTGCTGCTTTGAGTGATCACAAAAAAAGTTTTCATGCTAATATAAAGAGCAAGGAAGTGAGAAAGATAATATACTTCTCCTCCGTGGGACAAAGATAATATCCAGGGTATAAAATACATAGATAAATTATTTGCAGCGTTGCTTATTGGATTTTTTTAAAATCTCTAACACTGTTCTAATATATTTAGTTGAATGTCTTCCTTTGGATCCATATATGAAATATGATTATTTTGCACCCAGATTTTCAAAGCCTACCATTAAACATTATGTGCTTGAGTTTGTAGAGAAAGGACAGGGATTATATGTGTAATACTTCAGTGTATTTCACCATTACAAAGACAGTTTCCCCCACCAAATGGTAGCATATGACATGTTTAATAATTCTAACCATGCAGAGAGTCATCTTAATATTGATAAAAACAAAATCCTGACAAATGGACTCAAGAAAATGAATTTTCTTGTTTTACAAAACCCAAGTGTTGTTACATAGTATCACTTTTGTCAGTCTAGACAGATTATTTTCTTGAATGTCTTGTTTGCTGGTCTTTGTATAGTATTATGAACTGTGTATTTGCAGAAGGAAATAATTTTTATAGTTTATGCTTTTTGCAAGTCATCCATACTCACATTTAAATACTTTGAATCTACTGAAGAAAAAAAATAAATTTATTATACTACCTCTTCAAATCAAGAGCTACAAAAACAATATCACATCATTTGCAGAAAAATGAATGGAGAATATCACTCTTAAGAGAAATACACCAGACTCAGAAGGACAAGTAGCACATCTTTTCTCTCATGTTTGGAATTTAGGGGGGAAAAGACAACATGAAGGTTGAGGGATACTACTAGAGAAGAGGAAGAAGGGGCAGTAAGGGTAAGTATGGACGAAGTATGAACATACCACTGTGACACGTATTACTCTGTGTAATCATGTCTTTAATTTTGACAAATGTGCCCTGGATATTGTGATAGAATTTCTTAAAGTCTAGATCTTTGTTAATTTGGGTTTCGTGGTATTATATAGTCAGGATAAACTGTGCAATTGTCTATCTTGCATATTTTGCTTTGCTTCTTTATGGTAGAAGTGATATAAGGGAAATAAACTCCCAACCTACTGCTATGAGTTCGTGTTCTGCAAAATAGAAGGATGAATAGAAGGAACAATGGAAGTTAAAAGCAGAATATATATTTATTGAAAGAAAGCTTCTGCCTAAGAGAGAGACACAAGGGTCCAGAATGGGTTGCCAAAGACTCTGTTTTTTCTAGGGACTTTTATACAGCAAAATCACAAGGTGAGGCAGGTCCAAGGAGGGGTGGAGATGGGAAATCACAAGGTGAACATGAGGTGGTACAGAACTATGATCAACCAATCAGATCACAAGTATAACTGCTCAGTAAAACTGATTGAGTTGGGATGAAATGGGGAAGTGAGTCACACAGCAAGCGATCATGCACATAGAGCAGGGGCTTTTCCTGTAAGGGGTTCAGCTAGAGGCTCCTTCTGGCTTCCTCAGAGTGATAGAGACCGCTTTAGAATTCCAACCCCTTAGGAAGTACATGGGCAATTTGTTTTATCTTTTGTTTTGAAGTGTGGCCAACAGAAGATGTGTCTGTCTCCCCCACAGTTGCAAGGTGTCTGTCTGGTCTTTAAGCACTGGTTCCTTCGAGGGCCCAGCCCTATCCAACTGCCTATAATATTTCTATGTACCTGAGCTGCCTGTAACAGAAATATTGCTGTCAACAAATGTTTTAAAACTCAAAAATTTCTTTTGAAATTATATAAATCCTTTAATGACATTGCAATTTCTATAAAGAGGTTGTATAATAATTTATTTAGCCCCTTTTGGAGACATTTGGTTTTTAAAATATGTTTTAAAGTTATAACAAAAGTATAATAAACACTATTCAAACTTCACAAATTCAGAGTGATGCAACTACTACGCAAGAGGGCATGGGCATTAATAAGGTCTTTGATCCACAATGACAGCCTATTTCTGTTACATTTACCACAAGTACTGGAAGAGTGCCTGGTGGCTTTGGTCAGGAGACAAGATGATGTGGGGGACAGCTCTCCAGGTGAACCCAAGGAACCCTTCCATTCACACTCAGAAGCCTCCACTGCTGGAAGAACCAAGTGATGCTTTGACCTTTTAAATAATTGAAAGAAGTAATAGAAGCTCTAATATTAGAAATTTATTTTTCAAGAGTCATACTTTCTCAGAGAAGAAAGCAATCCAAAAAAAAAATAGAATCCAAAGACTGTAACATCTACTTTTTACATATGGTTCTTACATTGTATAGAAATTTGTGCACAGAGGGACTGTGCGATGTGTCATGTTCCTTTACACAAACACACAGGATATTCCGTTTTCTAAATCCTTCACATACTACAGGTTTCATTTTACTTTTGACATTTAATTCCAAATCAGTTTTAATTTTAGTTTTAAGTCTAAAGAATTGGAGGTGCACATGAACATTTTCCATGGACCCAACCCATCACTTTCTTCTAGAGAGTTCCATCCCCCCAACAGAGACACAAACACTTTCAAAGCAGAAAGGATGTGATATCTTTTTCTCACAGTAATTCTCTGGCAATTAACTAGTACATCATTGGTGAGTATCAAGACAATATGTATACTGAACCTACAGTATATGCACCCAAAAACTGACCATCTAAGGATTCATTTATAAAAATATGTCCATGAACATTTCCCCCTGAATTGCTAGAGATGGGAGCAGCGTTTCATTTGTGCTCTGTCATTCTGTGACATTGTGAGTGCTCAGCCAGCAGAAAATTATAATTGTCAGAATGAAAATCCTCTTTATTATAGCGATGCCGTGGGTTTAAGAATGTTCGTAGCCACAAAATTTCTCATGGGTCTAAATGTAACTGTTTTTTAAACAGATCATTTTATTTGCCCCTATACAGTTTAGAGTCTTTCTCTCAAATCATATAAATAAACTAAAACAACAAACAATTTTTATTTTGCCCATCCAAATTTTTTTTTAAAAAATTAAGTATTGATATTATCAGGTATTGAGGAATTGAATATGAACTAACGATTCCTGATACTAAGCTCCCTTTAACATAAATTGCTAGCTTGTGAATTTTTGATGCATAATTTCATTTGAAAATAGAATGGAAAGTTTAAATGACAGTACATTGAAACACCATTGGGTCATAATTATTTGTACTATGTTCTTTTAAAAAGCAGAGTGGCGGGAACTGCATTGAAATGTACAGAAGCTGGAAATTTCACTTCCTCACCCTGAGAGTGTTGGAGAGAGAGCTGCATCTGTGTTTACTACAACTGGACTCTTATCAAAAGCATTTTCCAGCTTCTTCACTGTGAACAGAGGAAGCGCAGCTCAGATAATCAATGTGCCCTACACTGACAATTTCCTCATCTGCCAAACCTGCTTTTTCCACTTATTTTAGTAAGCACTGCACACGGCATTGCCCCTGACCGTAAGGTGACAGGCCTCAGTGGGCCCTGAATTTCCTTCCCTTTCCACAACCGAACACCAGTCTTCCAGCTCTTGCTTTCCACGGAGATTCACAGCGCACTGCCATTCGTCGTTCTATATTCTCTGAATTGTTCTGCTTGATTGGACCATCTGAACCCCTCAAACGCCCTGTACCAGATTTTGATTTTTTCTCTTGCTCTCCCATTTCTGAAGCTCTATCAGTTATCCCTCTATTGTACAAACATGATCATATTCTTTGGCATCCATCCATCTAGCAGATACCTGTTGCTCTGAAAATAGTTTTGATGCAGCTTCAGAAATGCTTTACAGTCACATTTATTCTGAATTCTGCTTCATCCCTAATGCTTTATGAAGCCTCCAAACACCAGTTCCACGCACTTTCTGAGCACCTGGGCTCAGCCAACTCTTTCTGCTATTCTAAGCACCTTACGACTTAAATAATAACACAAGTTTTCACCTCTCTGAACATGTACACATGATTTTCTCTGCCAGAAAATCTCCTTTCATCCAAACCACAGCAAGAATGTTATTTTTTTTTCAAATGCTGCAGAAGATTTCCCAAGTAAAATTTTAGGTAAGGTTGGTAAAATTAAAGAGGGTATTGATTACCTTTTAGTTGCAGAAAAACATCAAACTTCTTGTTGTAAACAGACTCCATATGATATTTGAAACATATACTAAAAAAAATTCACTGTTCAAAGTTCAAATTGTACCTGTCATCCTGTATACTACCTGGCAATCTTAATTCCATAAAACCAAACAGCATTAAATAGATCTAAAAATTCCTAACTGATTGGAGTCCAAATAACCGAATTCTAAATGTGCAGTGGTCAAAGAAAAAATAAAAGGCAATGGCAAAGTGTTCGAACAGAATAAAGTGAACTATATAAATAATCAATATCGTAATCCCCCTCATAATGTAAATACAATGCTGCTGAGTAAATGTTTTTGCTCATCAAACCCAACAATGTATGTAACTGATGTTTCACTGTAACCCAGTAAAGTTTATCCCAGAAACGTAAGCTTGCCTTAACATTTGAAAATGAATTGGCATAACTTATCACATTGCCAAATAAAAAAAGTAAGAGCATATTATTATATGAACAGGTTCAGAAAAACCTTTAACAAAATCCAACATATATTATTAACCTAAAATCTCTCAGTAAACTAGAAATAGAGTTTTGTCAGTCTCTATCTGATAGCAGACACCTAAGAATAACCTATGACTGATACCGTATATGCTAGTAAATGATTGAATGTTTTCTAAGAAACAAGACTTTTTTACCCTTTCCTTGTCTTTTGAATATTGTATGGGAAATTCTAGCTTTTTCAATTAACAAGGAAAAGAAAAACAGATGTAAGTGGCATTCACATCAGAAAAGAAGTAAAACTATCTTTATTCACATACAGTGAAAATAACGGAATCTATAAAAGATCCTACAATAAGTGAGTTCAGCAAAATCGCACAATATATGATTATGAAATATAGGAACACAAAGAGCACTGTATTTTTACTTGAGACAGAAACAGTCAGCAATTGAATTAAATAGAAATATTAGCAATAATACTATAAACATTAAATACTTAGGGATAAACTAAACTGCATGCAAGAAGTCTACACTGAAAACCTTATAGCATTGCTGAGAGAAACTAAAGATCATCTAAATAGATGGAGAATGTGTTAGTCTGCTTCTCATCATATAGCAAAATAACCTGACACAGGCTACCTGGCAAAGTTACGGCTTTATGTTGTTCCCAGATTCATTAGGTTCCAGTCTCAGAATGGAGTCATCTCCATTTGCTGGATCCCCGGTGAGGGTGGTGAATGTATGTCGTGAAAGGAGCACATACAAGGAGGAGCCATCCACTCCATCACAAACAGAACCAGGGAAGACAGGACCAGGAGGACAAAGCTAGGTCTTTGGACAACAGTCCTTTCAGGAGAACACCAAAAGGACTGCAAGAGAAACACCTCCCATCTCCATGAGCTAAGAGCCCACTATGGCCCACTTCTTAAAGGTTCTACTCCTTGGTAAGAGCATCACCATGAGGACCAAGCCTGAATCACATTGGGCCCTGAGGAACACAGTCTTCCCAAAACAGGCAGAGCTGTATGTATTGTTATTAGTATTAATTCTTTTGACAATGATTTAAAGATTTAACAAACTTGCAAGAAATTCTTCGTAGACTTTTCTGCAGAAATTGAAAACTCTAATCAGTTTCTTCTGGAAATCAAAGGACATAGGTAGCAAAAGTATTTTTTGAAAAAGAATAAGGTTTATTATTTCTCCTTATTACAATGTTAAAAGCTCTTTACACAGTTAAAGGTTAAACAGTTTAAACTATTACACATTGCTTTGTTTTTTTGAAGAGTTAAAATCACTCCTATGAAGAAATCAACAGAATGAATGTAGAGATTTTTCAGTTGTGTTTACATGTAAAGTTTATGTTTTAAATTTAGTTTTATTTACTTCTTAACAGCTTTACTGAGGAATACTTAATACACAAACAACTGCGTGTATACAGTATGTAGGGTTTGGTGAGTCTGGACATAAGCTAACACCTAAACTGCTACCACCATAATGATGATACTGGACACATCTGATGCTTCCCACAATTTCCTCGTGTCCCTATATGCTTGGATTTTGTTTGTTTGGCTATTATTTCCCGTTATTTTGTTTGCGGTAAGATGCTTAACATGCACTTTGCTGATTTCAATTACCAGAGAATACCCATCAATACAGAAAGCAAAACAGATCAAAGTCAAACCAAAAACCATCTGTAAAATTGAAAAAGTTAAATCTATGCCAGGTAGAACACAACGTTTCAAATATTAGCTTTGGTAAAACATCCAGAATTTTCATATTTTTGTTTTTAGTTTTTATCCTTTTGCTCATACCTGGAAACGGCCAAGGATAAAACAGGCAAAGTAGATTTCCAGTGTCCTTGTTCAGCTGTTTCTGTGTATATTTTTCCAATGTTTGTAAACCATCATCTGAATGACATAATCGACATGACTATTTCTCTTCTGGGACAAAAGTAGTAAGTATAATCATAACTATTTTGCAAGTTTCAAATTTATGATATATGATGTCAATAAAGTCCTAATTAGATCATGACTAGATTTTGATAATCCAACTTCTCTTTAAGTAATAATTCTTTCCTCTGTCTTTTTCTCCTTCTCCCTTTTTGTTTTTCAACTCTTTGAAGATAATAATCTAGAGATCTTTTTAGTCCTTAGTCAGCCTGTGCTTCTCCAGTATCCAATCTTTCTTCCACCAACAGATCTGGTCCCAGGCCACCCAGCGTTGGTCTCTTCCTGTTGAATAGGACATCTGTGTGTCTTCTCCTAGTAGTCCAGGAACTTCAGTGGCCACGACCTTTACCTGCTTGTGTCACTGTTACCTAGAAGAATGCTTGGCTCCTAATAGATACTTGATTCATGTTTACAGAACAGATGTGCTATCTTTAACAATTTCGGTCAATACCATCTTTTTTTTCTTGGCATGGAACAAGACACCATGGAATTTACATTTGCAGGATGTGTCATGGAAGCAGAGACAAATAAAAGGAAATTTAAAAACATACAAATTTTTGTCAAGAAACAATTATTCTCCAAAGAAAATGTACTGCTGGCAGAGGAGTTTCAATAAAGTAATAAAAACTAAAGTGTTTGACAATGCTGAACATATGTAGGCCATAGAAGATTTTTAAACCTGCTGAGACAAAGCCATGTAAATATCCTCTTCAATTATCCACTTATATATTGTTTCCTTGGCCTTAGTAACAACTGTCCTATAACTGGAAAAAAATTTAACAACCTGTTAGAAAGGATTAGTGATTTTTAATTAAAAGCTTTCTTATGCAAATTAAAATTTTAAAAGTAGATTTTTTTTTCATCCTACCTCCATAGAAATAAGAAATAGTAGTATTACCTATGGCTAGTAAATTTTAAATAGTAATTTTGTTTCCAAGCAAGAAACTATTGCATGATTTTTTATTTCCTCATGCTGTTCTCCTCCTGTGTGGTCCTGTTACATCAATTCTATATTCCAACATATATCAGGATCATGGGAATAAAGAAAACTGTCTTTCTTGAACCCAAAGGAAATGGAATTGCAGCAAACCTGCCTTAAGTGGTTCCTTGGGAAACACTCTGATGGAGTTTCCATATGGGAAGCTTATTAGACAATGCTTTTGAGAACAGCTCGTGTAAATGAGGGAAAGAAGCAGAAGAAGATGAGGTTTGAAGTTTGCAGCAGCCAGGTCACAAAGTCCTCAGTCCTCACACACAGGAAGCAGTGCTAGGAAGGCCCTTCTGCATTTCCCTGATAGGAACATTTTACCTTGTGCACTGACCAGGCAATGGATACTCAGTCCGCCCAGGAAGTAAGTCAGTGGCACTTGAATGAGGAAATGCCTTGTGGGTTGGTGTTGGGAGTGACACAGGCAAGGGTCACAGAAACAGGTGATGTTCCCAGATCCTGTGACAGATGTGTGTAGTGACTCTTAGTATTCATCAGAAAGGCTCTTAAATTGTTTGTAAAATTTCCGAAGATTCAAAGGTTGAGTGCTAGAAAAGATCCTCTAGCAAATTGTCCACCACTTTCTTCTTCCTCTGTCCTTTCTTTCTTTTTTCTTTTTTCTTTCTTGTCCTATTCCTCTTCCTCCTTCATTCTCCCCCTGTCTTCATGCTATCATGGAAACATCTATTTTAGCAAGTTGTGATCTTTCCATTTGCAGAGGAAAAAAGCAAAAGAACAAAGGACATTAAATTGCAGTGATTCTTCTACATTCATTGTATATATTTACCCAATAAAATAAAATGGAAATTAGAAATTAACATTTTACAAGGCTGTGAGCAGACAAATCATAGTGTAGACAGAACATTCCTTTCTTGGGAATTTTCTTAGTGCCTCATTGAAGAAAAGCTGTTATTGGAAGTGGTCTTTATCATCTGTACTCTCTACTTAAAATTTCCCATGTGTATTATGATTTTACAGGCAATGCCATCAAAGTAAGTGAACCAAGGGCTGCCAACATCTCTAGAATAACAGACAAATGGGTCTAATTCTCTGTGTGTTTGCTGGGCTAAGAAGCTTCCTTCTGGGACATCTTGGATGATTATTATCCTTGATAATGCTCACTCATAGAATAATGCATAGGAGAATTTCCATTTGTGTGAGGATATATATATTTTTATATTCTAACAGTTGATTTGTCTTCTAAATGATGTTCTGATTTCATGAAAAGGCAGAATTCTAAAATATGCTAAAATATGCTAATGTATGTGTTTCCATGTGTTTTTAGTACTTGATCGCTATGCTTGCTAATTTTGCTTACCCCTTCTTTTGTTTTTCCTGAATATTGTTACCTAATCTTAGTTCCTTTAAGAGTGTTAAAAAGGAGACATAGTTCAGACTGTATTTTTATTAGAATCCCTTTGTTAGGTGCAGACTTGGCATTTAATTAGTGTTTACCATTTCAAAAGTTTAAATTAGGACAGAAACTGCTATTTGTCATCTACAGGAAACAGATGTCTGTTGTCATTTCTTTTTGTCCCCCTTTTGCTTTCTTTATGTTCTTACTTTGCAATAACACATAAAATGCGATGTCTAAATGTCCTGCTAGTATGCTATAAATCTTTTGCCTGCATTTAATTTCTTTTCATAGCTGCTTTTTTTGTTTAGTAAAGAAACATCCAGAATCATGACTTGAAAGTAGTACAGGGTCTATTACCAGGTTATGTCCACTGAATATGAACTGGGCAGCAACTTCTAGTGGAAATATTTTTCCATCCTTATGGAATTTACTGATTACTTCATTGACTTAGTTGCTGTCTTGTCACTGGAGTGAAATACCCAACACTCACAGTTTAATGGAGAAATTCATTTTGGCTTACAGTTCCAGTGGGTTCATTCCCTGATCAGCTGGCTCCAAGGTAGAGAGGGCATGGAGGAAGGGCCCCACTGAAGAAAGCTGGTCATTCCATAATAGCTATGAAACAGAGAAGAGAGGAAGCCTAAGAGATGATATACTCCTGTAGGTCAGGTCCCCCGTGACTCACTTCTTTCCCAATAGCTCTTGCTTCCTAGAGGCACATTTAGCCCTGAATCCTTGAGAGGAAGAATATGGCATTCCCATGATATAATCACCTTCCCAAAGTTCCATCTGTGCACTTCGAGGACAGTTTGGATCTAAACCGTAACATCTCTGAAGATACATTCAGTATTTCTCTTTCAGTTTCTCCCTCAACCATTTCTCCCACATCCCACATCCTCAAACCCACTTCTACCCCTTATCATCGGTGAATAACATCGATTTGCACAATTTTTTGAAAATGTAAACATATGACCCAGATATTTTTCTATTACTGCTTCCATCTTTCTTCTCTGCTTCTAAAAAATGTGTGCTTTTACTATTTAGAAACAACACTTCCATGTGTCTTCTTAGTAGCTTTTGGTTTGTCCTTTGATTTCTCTATGAATTATCTTTTTTCCATCTTCAATTCCTTACTCTTTACCAGATCCCTCTCTACTACTTATAATTATGTTTAAACCTATTTTATGCTTAAAGCATTATGCTCCTTCTCACAGTATCATTGTCTGACTGCTAACTTAACTCTACATGAAATGCACTACTTCATTATAATGAGCTTGTACTTTAATACCTGGCTGTTTGCTTCCTACCTTTGCTGAATGTTGAGAGGACAATTGTCATCTCAAAATGAATCACAGTCCTTCACCATTATAATGATTTATTCTTAGTTATCTTTAATGCACGCTGTTAAAGGCCCCATGGAGTTGGTGAACATTCCTTCCTGAAGTTTCTTTCTCCTTCCCTTCAGTGGTCCTCTATTCACATGTCTCTTCTTTCTTTAGATGCACTTTTCCTGATGTAGACCCATGTTGATGTCTATGTTCTCAGTGTTCATAACTTTTAGATATTTCCAGGCTCTGTTCTTATTTGACTCCTTTCTCCCTCTGTTTTAAAATTACACTTTGTGAACATTAGTTAAAGCTTATTTAATACAGTGGCACCTTGGTTCACAAATGCTTTTGTTTCCAAACATTTTGGTTCACAACAGAAGCATTAGACAAAACTCTGATTCTATTCGTGAACTCTGCGTTAGGTAATAAACATGACCGAGGCCATCTTTCCTGCATGAACACAAACATTACCATTTTTTCCAGAATTGTGGAATGAATGAAGCTTATGATCTGAGGCACCACTGTAAATAGTAACTAAACAATGACCAAGTTGGCATTCAAAATATTTATATGAATATAACTTACAAATATCATAGAATCATAAAGAATAGAACTTTAAAAAATGAAAAGTAAAATTTGTCTTTATCATCCTGCCCAATTTCAAATCTTCTACTCAAATTTGGTATAATAACTACCTCTGTCTTTTTGTGACATCCCTGCCATATGATGATGGTTTTGTAGATAGATAAATGAATGGATATATGGACTGATAGATAATTAGATTTAGAACTGATGTTCAGGAAAAGTCATTAAAAAGTTCTATGTTAACATGAAGTAATATTTTCAGAACAATTTTTAAATTCTCTGTTGCACAGAATATCAGCTCTCCTCCTCTGTGGTCCAGAAGGTCCCCTAAATTCCAAGGGCTCCAGGATTTTCATAAAATCTACTAAAACAAGTGTGCATGCCAGCTGTAGCAAGACATACTCCCTGCCCACTTCTAGGCATACTGCTGGCTTTTGCTGTAAATAGTGTCCGTGCTGAGTTATTAGATAGTTATTAATAGTTTGAAAACCACTTCAATGGACAAATGTCAAGAAAGACAGAAAATAAATAATTTTAGATGGAAGAGTGAACAATACCAGCATGTCTACCTTCTTTATTGCTATAACTAACTATATTGTGCTTCAAATCCCCATGTTAACTAGTAGTGAAGGAAAGAATTAATCTTGTCATTTTAGTGATATAAATGTTTTTGTTTTTCCATTTGGGTAATCCAGAAATTTCAGTTTGCCCCATTTCTTTTGATCTCTTGGCTGTGACATGGATTATTTGAAGTATTATGTGTTACTATATGGAGACAGGGAACACAGAGAGACACAGTGAAACATCGTAAGTGATCTTTCCACTCTTCAGTACAGGAGTTTTATCCAGCTGGGCTCCAACCATCAGCTAGTAGCCTGAGTGTCTTGTGCCAGAATAGTTCAAGGCCCTATCCTTGCACCACAGTCTTATCCTTGGGGAGATGGCTCAGTCCTCTGCCTGACTCATTCGCCATTTTGCATCCTGGTGCATCCTCTTCCATTCACCTACTCTTGTCTTGGTTGATTTACCATGAAGTCTTTTTGTGAAGTCTACATTCCCATTTTGCTGGGAATTCTGGCAGGCACATTGACTCTTACTTCCAAGCTATCTCCTGTTTCTTCTAGGTGGTCCATAAGCACTTCTCTTAATTTCTATCATCTAACAGAACAGAAAGTCAAGGATATGAGAAATGTCCCTAGCTTTCTTACTGAGAAAAGTAGTCTTTGTCCTACATCTTTCAACAGTGCTTGTCAATGTAACAATAGACCTTGAACTTGGAATGCTTCTTCACCAAGATATCAAATGCCTTTGCAGGCTAAGCTGGGCTTATAATCTTACATGGGAATATCTTTCCATGTTTCAGGCTCAAATTATTATTCTTTTGTGCTATGTAATTATGGCCTCCATATGACACGTAGCCAGTTTCACTCCTCTTTATATTCATTCCTGGCACATAGAGAAGCAAAGTCCTTCACTTGGGAAATTAAAGAGGTACATGTAGAGTAGGGGTACATGTAGGGTTGGCTGAAGAATGAGACTTTCTTGTCCTGGAAGACTGTTTCAGTCACTTTTCTATCACTGGAATAAGATACGCAATACTCAAAATTTAAAGGCAGAGAAGTGAATTGGCTGACAGTTTCTAATAGGCTCAGTCTGTGATTGGCCATTTCCAAGGCAGAAATGGCATGGCAGAAGGGAACGGCAGAGCAAAGCTGCTCGACACTACACCTAGAAAGTAAGGAAAGAAGGAAAGAGCCAAGGACAAGGATATACCCTTCCAGGTCACTACCCCTAGGGACTTTCCTCTTCAGCCCAGCCCCCACTACCTAACAATACAGCTATGAATTTATAGATAAATTAACCCACTACAGAGCACAGTGCCACCAAGATGGAAGCCCCTTCCAAAAGCCCCATCTCTGAATTCATGAGACTTTTCATGGACATTTTAGACCCGAACCGTAACAGGAGCTCATACCCACAGGGGAGACAGCACTACCTCTGTCTCTTCAGCATGTGGATAAATGATGTTCCACCCTGTGCCTGTGTCTATACACGTGCCTGAACCTGTATGTATGCACGTATGTGTGGTATATTTCTGGTCAACCCCAAACCATGGAGTAAATTGGCACCCTGGGGCTACTACTACCAGTAGAGGGGCAGTACCCTCCTGAGTGTGGTGTGGTTAAAACTTGCTGGAAACCTCTGTAACCAAGTACTAACTACCACCACCAAATCCACTTTACTCATCCACACATGAAATGTGGGGTGTCTACCTCCAAAACTGGAAATACAAATTACCAAGCTCCACTTGTCTTGATTCAAGTAACTTAGTGGTAATTTATATCTTTTCCTCAGGTTTCTTTTCTATTCCCCTCCATCCATTCAGTTTTAAATCGGTCACATGCTTCATCTCTTGGGCACTACATCATTGATGTTTTGATTGAAGACACAAGGTAGGAGTTATTGGCTGTCTCCTACAACTTCTCACAGGGTGGCATTTTATTATTTTATTTTATTTTTTTGATACCAGGGATCAAAAAAGGTATATATATATATAAAATGCTTGCCAGGCAGGCACTTATGCTGCTGAGCTAAACCTCCAGCCTAAGGGTAGCATTTTAAAATATTCCCCACTTAGCAGCTATTGTATATTCATCTCTCTCATTAAATCATAGAAGCATGTAAATGAAAAATTCAAGTTTTAATTTTATTAACATTTAAAGCGCAGAACTTTAATTAAAAACAAAACTCATGGGATTTGGCTCAGTGGCATAAGCAGTTCCTGGCAGGCACAAGGTCATAAGTTCAATTGCTAGTACCAAAAAAAGAAAAGAAACATAACTCATAAATGATAATCAAAATTTTTCATTGGAAGCGTATTTACTTTAGAAGGCAATTAATAAATTAATTATTACTAAATCTCTTGCCAAATTAAAGAAGTAAGTTAGAACATTGAAAAAGTTATTCTTCACCTAAAATATAAGGCAATCTTCCTCGTTTGAGAAAGTTTTGTCAATTATTATATTAATGCTCAAAATCTATTATTGATCAATATATTTGACTTGTTACATTCTCAGGTTTTTTTGGTTATTTTGTTCCGTTTTGTTTTGTCTTTGAGGCAGAGTCTCACTATGTAGTTCAGGATGGCCTCAAACTCACGGTGATCCACTTGCTTCAGCCTTCCAAGTGCTAGGATTATAGACATGTGCCACCTGGCCCAGCTCACATTCTAATAATGTATTCATGGCTTGCTGTCTGTGATTTCAGTAACCTGTGGTCAGCCATGGTCTGAGAATATTAAGTGGAAAATACCAGAAATTCTTAATTTGTAAGTTTTAATGCCATCCTGAGTACACTAATAAAATATTTTACCCCCCAGGATGTGAACATTTGTTTCTTCCATGCTATATATGATGATAGTTCAAGAGGTGATCCAGACAGCTGGTCATTAAGTGAAGAACGGAAATAAAGAAGTCTAGGAAATGACCCATGCTGTCCGTGCTCCCCACCAGTTACTCATTTAATAGCCTGTTTAGTTGTCAGTTGAAATCACACTGTGTTACTGTACTTGTGCTTGAGACTTGCTTTAATAATGACCCCAAAAATGCAAGAGTAGTTATAATTTCTCCCTTTAATTTTTGCTTATTTTTGTTAATCTCTTGCTGTGTCTAATTTGTAAATTTCATCATATGCATAGCCATAGGAATAAACATACATCTAGGGCTTCCTAATACACGGGGAATCTTGGAACATATTTTCTGTGGATGAGAGGGGACTTCTGCTTGATGAAACTTGAAATACAGTCTAATTTTTGCTCGATGTAACTTACATACCTTTGAGATAGCTATGTATTTATTTTTAGAGATAGTTTCATAATTATCTTAATTTTATCTGAGAAAATTAAAATGTAGAGAAATTAAGTCACTGCTGATGTTCACATAACTGGAATGACTGAATTAACTTCATCTCCCTAGTATCAAATCTCATACTCTGTGAGTGTGTGTGTGTGTGTGTGCGCGTGCACAAGCGTGTGTGTGTGTGTGTACCTGATACGTTTCAAAGGTCATTGTATCATTTTCCATGCTTGTCAACTTTGCCTTTTTTCTCTATAGAAGCCTGTAAAATTATTCAACTTACAAGAACCTGGAAAACATTTCATTCACTTTTCCATCAATATTTTCATGGAAAATCATAGCATATATGATTACTGATCCAACCTTACCATCTCACAACTCAATGACCAAGGTCTACCTAAAAAACGCCTAAACTCTCTGATATACGGTTATTTTTCCGTTTTTCTTGTTAATGTTCTTTTTATTTATTCAATCTGCATTCAGGGCAAAGGGGACATAAAGTACCTTAACCTTCCGTGACAGCAGACTTTAATAAATTCTGACTAGCTGGTAAATAAATACCCACACAAGATATTCACTCTTCAGCTGGAAAAACTTCAGCTGGGGCACATTTTATGCTCACTCACTTTGCTGGGACAGAGCTCTCATTTTCTAGATTGACAACGTGCCTAATATGCCCACATTTTTGCATGATTTCTTTGCCTACTCTATTTCACTTCCTCATGTTGTGACCAGTTTTCTGGATCACCTCTTGAGCTATTATCATTCAAATCCTTATCACAAAGTCAGATGGTCAGAGAGAAGCTAAAGCAAGACAAAAGCAAATTAACTACTCATCACCACTGAGAGATCTGTGGATACAGCGTAAGAGAATCAAATTCCCTGGCTTTATACATCAGGAAATTATTTGCAGCTCAGACATAGCCAAAGAGATTAATGTATGTCCCTTCTGTGTTGTCCTGGGCTTGACTGAACATCAACTAGGCTATTTTACAACTCTGCTGAGATAGAGGTTAACATGTAAACTTCCGTTCAGTGGAAATGCAAATAATCTCTGCCTAATGGAATAGATAGTGGCAAAGGTTACATTTTGAGTTCTTGTACTACATTAATCAATTCCATAAGAAAGCTACAATCTTATCCTGGTGTTTCTTTATTAAACTGCCTATTTTCACCCAATGTGTTTGAATACATTTTAATGGTATGATGTTAGTTTTATTGAGGAATAGAAATAATTTTTGACTTGCGTTATTTTTACATTTGTCTGACAATAACACTTTGCAATCTTTGGGAAATTAGACTTGACCATGAGAGGTGCACAAATATCAGCTACACACAGTAGTCTCATCATAATGAGTGTTAGGGGAATTATGTAATAAGGCAGAGGTTAGAGACTGATGGTTTTCAGAGAGGTGCTCTTTTGAAAGTACGTTAATGCTGGGAAAGCATCTGAGGAGAGGCCAAAAGAGGGGTAACAATGGACAATGTGGATATCTACAGCATAATCATTCCACACAGAAAGTCCTTATTTCAGGACTTTCCATACTGCAAAGTCCTGAAATAAGACCATAATGGATATCACATATAAAGGTCCGGTGTGTTGGGCCAGTGAAGTTAATTATTGAGAGAAAAAAATATGTATGAATGAATTGTGAGAGCTGTGGTTTCTTAAGACTTATTAATAGGTACTAACAGAGAAGCAAAAAGTCCCTTGTAGCTTGAGGAAGAGCTACAGAAAGCTCCATAGGTCCAACAGCATTTATTGGTAGGTCCACTGGGTGTTTAATAGCACTGCTTGACAAATCCTAGCATGGACATGTGCACAACAGCTCTGCACAGAAATTTTGCAGATGGAGCTAGACTTGGTGAGGGAGCCACAACAATGGCACTGCCCTGTATGAAAACAGTGCCACCTAACAGGCTGAGGGCTGCTGGGCTGATGAACTGCTCAGTTGTAGTTTACTGTAGGGAGGAGGTGTTATAGATGAAACACTGCAGTGACATTATTTGTTTTGTTTTATTGTAAGCCCAGTATTTTAAGGTAGGGCAATCTCAGTGTACAGGCAGAAAGGCAGCTCCCACACTTAACGTTAGTTTGCCCGGTTTTTATTTTCCTTAAGATAACATTTACCCAGTCTTCACTTACAATGTCCCCTTGACCTGGCAAGAGTTTTCTGAACACAAAGAGAGCATTTCAGGGACATAGTGTTGAATGTCGTAGTTTTGTTTAGAGACTGCACTCTCCCCATGAATCTGAACATCCTTATAACTTTATTGTGTCTGTCTTTTGTGAGGTCTCTTAGGTGGTGCACTGCGTTGTACACTGTGAAAAAATCCCACGTAGCAGAACAAAGAGTAACAACGATGAAAAAAGTAACTGCACTGAATAAAGGGTATTTTACCTAGCAGGAAGAAATTATAACCAATCAGAAATAGGATCAACCCTGCATTTATTTAGAAGGAGTAGAATGGGTTTGGAGCTTGTATAAAGCTAAATACACAGGATGCAGTTCCAGCTTTCGCTCTGCAAGAGTTGCCTGTTGGAGGGGGGAAGATGGATAGCTGAGGGTCAGTGTCTTAAACCCCTTCAAGCCACAGAGTATTTCATAGGCTAAATTTAGCTGGAACCATTTGTCACACTGGAGTTTATCTGTTTCCGTAAGTGATGGCCAATACTGTAAAACATTGAGTCAGATTTGTCAGGATTTGTAATGTTGCACAATTATGAGAGAAAACAGTTATCAGGTTTTAAAGAGAAAAAGAAAGTAAAACCTACAAGAGCAAAACAAATTTAGTTCTGAAAAAAACAAAACCAGTTTTAGCTATACTAATTTTTACTAAAGATAAGAAGAGAAAACCCCCCTTGTTTGATTGTAAGTGTTTAAGAGAAGTGTCAAAGCTTCGGATGGCAGACAGACAACAGTCATAATCAGAATTATTATGAGTTAAGAAATGAACAAGACAATTTAGTTACATATTTTAAATCATACTTTAAGATAACAATCATAACTGAAAACATTATAGGATTATTTGGTTCCCTTCTTTTACAAATGTATTTATTTATTTAGGTGATAGACACCTGCTTTATAATATTAGAGTGGTTCTGTTTAATACACTTTCACAAAGGTTGGTGCCACTGACAAAAATAGTACTGAATAGTCTCAGACTTTTTATAAATTTAAGAAATCATATTAATTGCCACAAATAGATTTAATACCTGCTGTGTAATTGTATATGTAGTGAAAGAAAATACATGCAGATCAGATTTTATATGATAAGACTTGAAATGCTGGACTTTTGTTAAGGAACAAGAACTAGTCAGGATAGCAGGAAATATTAGAAATTATTTTGGTAACTATATAATCTGTTTTTTAAGCCAGAACTCATAACTTATTTTAAGAGATCAATATTTTAAGAAACTGTTATTGCTTTAAACACAGAGAATTAAAACTCTTTTTAAGTAATCTCTTAATTATAATCAACTTTATACATAAAAATTTTTGTCAGTTATATTCTCTAGAAACTTTTCCTGACCTAATGTAACCATATGATTTTGTACTTGTCTCTTTTTTAACCATTTTTTTTTCATTTTATTTTAGGGTGATATATTTTGCAACATGTAATCTATTTTATCACATGTATCTTTAAACATTTATGCACTCATATAGATAGGTGGATAGATATCTCTTTGATTGTTTTGGTTTTGTTTTATCTTTGCAGTCACTCAGATTTTTAAAAGGACTCTTTTGTTACTTTATTGTAGTCTCACAGATGTTACATTTTTCCCTTCGGCCCTTTACAAGCTCTTGAATGACAAAGTCATCTTACTACAAGCAAAAAACTGCAGAAAAGCAAATTAATCTGGCAAATATCACTTAAGAACTATCTCAAATTTGTTTATATTTTAGGCATGTCAAATAAAAAAAAAGTTTAAATTAAAACTGTAGAATCCAAATTATATTTATAGCTGGCCATAATATATCCCACAGGCTTTTGGGCTGAGACTCCAGTTTAAGTTCTCTATAGTGGCCTGGAGTAGAACTCTTTCCTCTCTATCTTCCCGGCAATATCCACCCCTAGTGCCATCAATTTAACAGGTTTATTTGAGCTTTATTTTACCTCTAATTGTGTGGCATGGGCTTGAGCTTGGAGCTCAGCCTCTGCTGCTAGTTTACCTGTCACAAGGAGAACACATCCCATACCCTCTACAGTCACAAAGACCTTTAAAAGAAATTACTAACAAGCAACCATAAATTTTTTAAAAATTCAGTGACATTTTTAAGGCATCACTACAGTCATTATCTTCCAAACATTCATAATAACTGCACCTTATGCAAATAAGTTTGTGTGGCCATCCTAAATTTTTTCCACTTTTATCCTCTTCGTAATCTTTGTGATCTCAGCACACGTCGGAGGTTTTCTGGTCTTCTGCCTGGTTCGCTAGTTGACTCACATGCAGCTCAGGTGTGCTGGGGCAGTGGATTACTTTTCCAAGAAACTAAGGAAAATACCCAGAGATGGCCAATGAGAGGTTTATTAAGAATTACAAACAGTGTAGACTGGTGCAACCAGTCAGTCTGGAGATTCCTCAAAAAGCTGGGGTTGTAAGTCCCATTTGACCCAGCTATTCCACTCCTAGGCATATTCCCAGAAGAACTGAAGACATCTTACCATAGTGATAGATGTGCACCCATGTTTATAGCAGCACAATTTGCAATAGCCAGATCTTGGAAACAACCTAAATGCCCATCAATTGAGGAATGGATAAAAAAATTGTGGTACTTTTATAAAATGGGGTACTACTCAGCTATAAAGAATGATCACATTGAGGTATTTGTAAATAAATGGATGCAACTTGAATCCATACTCATAACTGAAATAAATCAAATTCCCATGTATAAATACCATATAGTCTCCCTAGTGTAAGAAATGGTAAGAGTACATAAGATTTTATGGTAATCATGGTTCACCATTATATTGCTTTGAAGTCTTATGTTTTCATTCATTGGTTGGAATGGTTTTATTCTGTTTTGCTTGATTTTAATATATGTGATGGTATGAATAGTTACTTTGAAGAAAAGACAATATGGCAGCCATTGTTGATTTAATACCATCTTGCTCTGAAGTCCTACCATCCTTTTGTTTTTCTACTACCATTGGTTCTATCATGTTGTGTCTTATTGGATTTTAATATGTATGACAGTATAAACAAATTTTTATGGAAAATGAGATAATGTAGTAGCCATTGTTCATCTTCAGTTATTTGGTTTAGAATGCCTTGTAATACTATCATTCTCTTGAATAGTTTTATTCTATTTTGTTATGTTTAACATTATTGTGTGTAAAACTAAGCTCAACTATTTCAAAGAAAGAGACATTATGATAGCTACTGTTAATATCTAATTGTCTTGTTATGAAGTGCTGTGTTGCTTACATTGTTCTGTTCTGATCTGCTTAGATCTGTCCTCTTTTGTTTTATTCTCTTAAACGAAAGAATTACAAACAAGCATTTAATATGGAAACAAAGAGTTAATTTTTACTTATTAGTAAAAGGAGCGTTCACAGAGTGTGCAAATGTGTTTAACAGCACTTGCTGGCAGGTGCACATGTGACATACATTCTTTAGTAGTGCTACATAGCAAATCCCATGTAGGAAATTCATCTGGCAGTGGGGGTGCACAGTGGCAATAGCACTCCCACAGGTCTCCCAGAGCCACATCCCAAGTATTCGTATCTTCTGGCAAAGTCTATAAAAGATCCATTCTTGACAACAATGTCACCCAGTAGGTTTAATGGTAGCCAAATAGATGTATTGTTCAGTAGTAGGTTACTGGAGGAAGAGAGTTTTTATGGATTAAACCAAGTAGCAGTGACATTATTAACTCTCTTTGTGAATGGATGAGGGAATACAAAAGGTGAAGACCCAGCAGTGATGTGGAACAAATCACATACGATGTTCTAGATTTCACCGAGGATGTGAGCTTACACTGTAAATGAGATAGAAAGAAACTGTTGCAGGTTTGGAGTCAGAGTGATGTGAACCTAAAGTATCATGTAGAATTGGAGATAACTGGAGATAAATTACAGTAGGGTATGGCCAATGCAGAAAAACCAGAGAGAATTCTATTTTTTTTTTCCAATTTTGACCAGAGGTGTTGGGAACTTGAATCAGAGTAACAGTGATAATGAGAAGAGGTCAGATTCTGAGTACAATAATTCTCACTGGTAATAGGATGCAATTTGTCAGAAGGCATATTAGTCTTTAATTTACTCATGATTTATTTTTCTCAATATTTAGTGCAATATATGCATAAAATAATAAAATGTTCCTGATAAATATATAGTTCCTAAAGTTCACAGAAACTTTTTTGAATGTGTAACAAATTTGAGGTTAAGATGTACATCACTTCAGAAATATTTTAATATTTAAAACTCTTGCTTTTCAAACAGTAATAAATACAGATGCCTCAGTAAAATGTCTTATATTAGCAAGAAAAACTGAGATGACATGATCAATATTGTACCTTTAATTCCCTGGGAAGATATATTTATATGAAGTATAATTATGGGTGTTACCTTGCGTATGAATTATTTGCATGGACTTTAGAACTATGAAACTAGGATTGTCAAATTTTAGCAATATTTTAAAAGATAATATTACTTTCAAAAATGACTCAGGTTACTTTGAGTGATGGTAGCCTGAATCACTAACTTCCATGGTTTTGGATTGATTATTATAGCATTGTCCTTAAACTGAACGCATACCATATAATACATGCTGATATAGACCAGCAAATTTTCCTATCAAATAATCTTTTCATTTTTAGAGATCTTTATAGTATTTTACTTCTTAGTAAGTTGATCTATAAAGAAAGGTATACAAGGCAGAGAAGGTGTGAAAGATGTCCCACTGTGGGTATGAAAAAAAATTAGATCTTCAGCTAGTAATTATTATCTATTCTTTCAGATCCAAATTTTGAGTACCAGTTTAGTGATACATAGATATAATTCTTGAGTAGGCTTATGTGAAAACATGTATAATTGTTTCCTAGAGGAGTTAAAAAGTTTGGACATACAACTTATACACATTTATTATGCTTTTATTCCACTTTTTGTGTCTCTATACTAGAATGTAATCTCCATCTGTTTTTGTTGCTATCACTGTTAAATACTGACTCATCTCAAGCACAAAACAAACAAAGCTATGCATAGGAAGCTATAGATTCACAGAGTACTATTTAATTAAAAGGATAGCCTAGCATTTCTACTCCTGTCTTACTTTATTTCTTGAAATGGAGGGAAGAAATTTCCTGTTTTAAAAATCGTGTCCATGTAGACAGTGTAGCACACACAAAAACTGTGTTACTATAATATTATTTACTTCTCAATGTTATTACAATGAAATACCAAGGCCACCAATGTGTAAGGAGAAAAGATTATGTACCTCACTGTTTTGGAGGATCAAAACCAAAGATCCCATGTATAGAGTGCCTGGCTGCTTTGTCCTCTGGCAACAGTGCCATTATGGTGGCATCACAGGGTTACAAGAGTATATGTGACATCAAGTGTTCACATTCCAAACTGGAGCAGAGATTAAGAGAGAGCGGAGCTCCCCAATCCCGTTCGAGGATATGCTCCCACTCATCTAAGCTCTTCCACCTAGGCAGAACCTCCTAAAACTCCCATCACTTTCTAGTAACACTACCCTAGCATGGGCTTTGGGGGGATTCTCAGCATCTAAACAACAGCAACCAAAGTAGAGGACGTTGTAAGATACTGATTGTCCAAGGTTCTTGTCCCGACCCGCGGATAAGTCAACGAAGGCCCTAGAGGGGGAGTGGGATTGATAAAGGAACAAGAAACACGAGAAATGGAGACAAGTCAAAAGCTCTGATCAAGTCTTGTTTATTAAGGGGAGGCGCGCAGAACATATATGGTTTGGGAAGCGCGGGAATCCTTTGTTAGGGAAGTGCAGGAAGCCGGAGCCCTTGACCTCAGCAGGTTACCAAGCAATGATGGGAGATCCCATACCGCGGTGTTGGGGGTGGGGGGACGGCCAGGGAAGGCTGAGAAATAGGAATTTATCTCTAAACAGAAGCTTAACCCTAGTGTTTAACTCGGAAATGTGAGGATGGCTTATTATCTCAGAATGGAGGCCAGGTTTAGATTTCCCACAGGTTTTATACTGATATTATTAAGACTCCACATAGAGCTGCACCAAAAGATGGATTAGACAAGAAAATAATAAAAATAATCTAGGGAGGTGGAAGAGCATCGTAATAGCAATAATAGGTATCATTTGTTACTAATTTTTGTCTCCCAGAAAAATTTTACTTTATAGATAACTGTGCATTTTATCCCTAGGGACTAGAAGAATATGTGACACATATGTTCTACTAACATCTATAAAGAATAAATTTTCATTTTAATTGACACAACATTTTGGAGTAGGAAGCATTTTTATAGCTCTTTTGAAATTAAAGCACCTGAGGTCAGAGATAGTAAGTCACTTGTCCCACATCACACTGAGAAAAAATGGTAAAGTCCAAAATTATGTCAACATCTAATTTGAGAAATGAATCTTTTAATCAATATGTCTCTCTCCATTTTTTTTCCTCTCCTTTTTTTTTTTTTTTTTTTTACGGTACCGGGGATCAAACTCATGACCTTGCGCTTGCCAGGCAAGCGCTGAAGCCACTGAGCTAAATCCCTGGCCTTCTCTCTCCATTTTTAACGGAAAATAAATACTACAATTGTGCAGAGATGGTAATGTGTGTGCGGTGTTGTTTAGCAGCACTCATGCACTGGGAAAGCAGACTTCATGGCTTAGTTATTTATATAGAGACTGTCACATAATTCTCATTTCTCCAGTCTGATATGATGTGTGTAGAAAAGTTAGGAAAAGTAAGAGAATGATCCAGAAATCTGACCAGTTCCCATCAAAACAGGCTTAGGAACTAAACTACAGGATGAATAGAAGTAACTCCTAGCTTCTGGCTTTAGTGTGGCAGAGATTATAAGATGCAGCCACTGAGAAAGTAACAGTGCATTGCAATGATGAGCCCTTACTCCGTCTTAGCCGGAAGGGAAGGGACCACAAGAAGGAAAATTACATATGCAAATAATATGAGAGAACTCACAAACTCATGTAATTAGTGTGCTCAAAAGATAGACAAATGAGAGGAGGAGAAATCACTTGGGCATATAGAGGAAGACTATGCAGTGGTTAAAGATAGAGGAGAGCATTGTTTTTATCAGTTGATTCGGGCACACCCTGGGAACAGAGCACTGTGACAGCCCCAAAATTAGGTATAAAGATCTCAATGCTACATTTATCAAGATAAAGAAATGCTACATTTATCAAAATAGGGAGTGATCAGGAGTGCCTTCACTGGCTCCTTCAGAAAGTAGAGATAAAGATTAAGTCGGGAAAGGTGTATTGGGAAGTAGATCCACAGAAGGTGAAGGTAAAGAAAGAGATCAAAGACCAATAGGAAATGTGTAAAGCCATACAATATGATTATTCAATGTGTAGCCCGGGTTTTATGGAACACTAGGAAAACACAGAATAGATCTCAGAAGGCTTCGTGGTCAACAAGTGAGTCTTCTTCAAAACGGTTGCAAAGAGGACCAGCCTCTCAGATTAGTCCACTGAATAAAGTAGGGGAAAAATTATCTTCCCAACTCCTTGTCTTTTACTTCTCATTGTTCAAAATATAAACTCTAAGCATTTGGCTTACATCACTCATGACCTCTGTAGCTATATAAGAAGGCTGTTCTTTGCAGCTGTACACTGAAACCCTTCACCCAAGACTAAGAGAAGACTCACAACCCAGGGTAGCAGTGTGTCCCAAAGAGAAATGATTCTAAAAGCTGAGCTATAAAGAAGGGATATAAGGACTCCATCCAAATGCAGGGGAAGATGGATGAGAAGAACATGTTGTTTCATGATTCTTCTACCTCCCCACCTCATGCAATGCTAAGAGCAAAAGATGAGCCATGTCAGGGAAGTAGGAGTTTGCTTTAAAATTAAATTAGGACAACACGGGAGTGTGTGAAGTACAACAAAGCAAAGAGACCAATCCAAGCAAACATGTGACAAATACAGGTGAGACAAACCTAAGTCCTCTTAGGATCTTTATCTCTACTAATTCATCTTGCTCTCATAGCATTTTTTAAATGAGTCAGCTAAAGTTATCATCTTTTTAAAAATGAGAAAACTGAGACACAGAAAAGATAGTTAATATCCCCCTGGTTACACAGCTAGAGTAGGAAACAGCCAGGATGTTAACCTAGGAAGGCAGGTTCAGTGTGCTGGAGGGACACTGTCTGCTGTCTGTCACCAGCATCCAAACTCATGAATCCAGAAGTGGACAGGTTCTATTACTCTCCAGGAAGTTCCCTAGAAAAATCAGGAAGAGAGCTTTGAACCACATTATCATTTCAATTCAATTCAAGTAGATTAAAGTGTGTTCACAGATTTACAAAATAATCAAATTAATAATACAGAGATCCCAAGTCTTTTAATGATCATGGTTCATCAGAGGGATTTTCACATTGAGAACATCATGTATTAAATGAACTCACCTATTGACAGGTTCACTACCATTTAACAATCACAAATGCTGAGAATAAAAAGAGAAAACAGAAAAAACTCTTAAGACAGCAAGTCTTCCCATGATTTAGAAATTTTTATCCTTTCGGAATGCTAAACTAAGATGACTGAGAGAGAAAAAAAATGAAAATTCTTATATAGCTACACTAATTATTGCAAGCAACACAGAGGTAGAAATATTGTAATTCCTCCCTTCTCAAAGCTTTACCATTTCTAGAATTTTGTCATGGAAGGCACCTTAGTTTTTAGAATGTGGGAATCAATGGAAATTGTACTGCGTTATATTTTGTGAATCATGTTAATCTTCGTGGAACACCTCACTCCTGAATGTCCAGGCATCCTGACACTGTCAAAGAGTGTCAAATATCAGTGGATTCATCTGTGCTATGTTTAGAAATCTGATCTCTTCAAAAGCACTCTGCCGAGATCTGCTATTTTATAACATGTCTTGAATAAATTTAAAATAAGGTAGGATGATGCTTTACAGGGACTTTGGTTTTGATAGCAATTAAATATAAATTAGCTTTCTCACTTTTACAGTATTATTAGGAGGCTGCCTGCAATTTAAACTTCATTAAGGTTTGATGTGAATATGTTAACTTCAAAGTATTAATAATCACTTATGAAACTCTTTATATGACATCTTTTTCTTTTCACTTTTGAACTGAAAATTTTTTCCCTTTTAAAATTACCCTTTAAGAGAAGGAAGAACTGCCTGTTTTGTGTTAAAAATAAAACCAATAAAGAATCTATAACCACCATGAAATGGTAACTTGATATGCAAAAATGCAAAAGGTGACCCTGAATGTGTAGCCATGTTGTAACTGACTTCTTTCCTTTAATTTGGTAGACCTACTGTTAACTCAAAATTTTTAAATGTCCACGGAGCTTTCATAAGCAATTAATATTTACTTAAATGTTTTCTAAAATTTCTTGTTGGCCTGGAGTTGAAAGGAGCAAAATATTTGAAACATGACACTTTTTAGCACACACACACAAATATCCCAATAAATGACTGATAATGGTTAAAATCACATTCTTCTAAGAGGCATCTGTGATAGTATGCAATTGGCACAGAGTACACATAGGAAGGTGCATTTCTGCGTCAACACCTCTGCTCACTTTTGCTTCTTGAACTCCTCTCCCTTGCTCTCTTTTATTCTACCACTTTCCAGTTACTCCAAGTGTTTATTCTCAATATTTCTCTCCTTGGGCTAATGATAATTCATAGCAAATAATCACCCTAGTGACTTTAGTAACTAGATTATAAGACAAAATTTTAGCTACTTTCTTCTTATATATTCCAGTACATTGCAGAAATAAGTAGCTCATGAAAGAACGAGGTAGCACATTTAAGCAGGTGGAGCTTGCAATTTATTATTCCATCTCCTAGCTACTGTTTTTCTCCACAGAGGTCTTTGTGAACCAAATTTTTAATCCACCAACAAAGCAAACTGAAGATCAACATCATTGGCAGTTTATTTTAATCATGAGAAAAATAGCCAATTGAGACTCTTACTTTATGATCTGTGATATTACTGGGGCATTTACTGTTAGTACAGATAGCACAGTTGGGGCTGAGATACCATACTTCCTCCGTCCCCTGAATTGGAGCAGTACTCCAGAGCCATTCTTTTTCTCTATTTTTCTAAGAGAAGCAGAAATAAAAATGAGAAAGACCCTGGAAATCTCTTAAGTGTCCAGGCCTTAAGTGTCTACGTTTACACAGACAGTTAACATTCAGACAAAGTTCTAAGGTGAGTACTATTATGGCCCTTATTTTACAGATAAGGATAATAAAACATGAAAGGTTAAGTAAATGCTAATATTTATGCAGCTCATAAGTTGAAGAAGAAGATTCTAACTCAGATGTACAATTCAAACCTCAGCTGCTGACGGCCACATTACCTTTTACCTTGTTCGTGGACTGAAACCATATGGAAAAATTAACAATGGAAGTAAGTGCTCCAAACACAGCTATCTAATAACTCTTCACACCTTACAGAAAGTATTTAGTACTGTGCTGTTTACAAAGTTATTTATATTAATATTGATGTTAAAACAAACATTTTTGTCACATTACCTTTCCATAAGAGCATAAAGTAACATCATTCTTGCTTGGTTTTAAAATAAATTCAGTTTCCCCCTCTGTTTCCTTTCTTTTTTTTTTTAATGATGGTTTGTATCTGAAAGAGCTATTTATTATCCAGGTGCTTCTTGTCATTGGGCTTCACATTAAGAAAACATTTACTATGGAAATATCTGGGAAACAGATCAAGCAAACAGTATTTTACACAAAGGAATCTTCTTAATTCAGTTGCTCTTTTTTAAAATGGGCCACCATGTTCATGCCAGTTTTATGCACTTAAAAGCATGTGAGCTATAAAAATGTCCTTGCTTAAGCAATCACCTTTTCATTATTCTCAAACAATATATCTGCTAGTGGGATTACACTCCACAACCAAGATCTTTCATTTTTTTACTATCAGCTCTGCCATGGGGTAAAAAAATTGTTAAAAAGTTTTCTTCCTGGTAGTTTGGAAAAAAGTAATTAACAGCAGGGGGAATGTGATACTTGGTAAGGAATGAATTTAAGAAAGAAATTTCTTTGTAGGAGTAGCTTGGCATATAACTGAATAGCATCATATAAAAAATAAAAAAATAGGCCCAATACAATGGATCTTAATTGAGAGCATTAAAAAGATAGTCTGTAGAATGCCCTTCCCTGTGAGTCATGGGAGAGACTACTAAATGTGTATTTTGAAAAGCTCTGCAGGTGATTCTGTTGTAGATGCTTAATGGAAAAGCATTCCAAAAATTGCTCAGTGGTAAGAGTAGGTTGGGCTGCTCCTTAAAAATAACAGTTGCCTTGACCTTCCCATGAAGAATCTGAATTAACTGTGTGGGGTGGGGAATATTTTTTCTTTAGAAAACTTACATAAACGCTGCACTAAATCAGTACTTTAGCCCAGTGCCCTGTAAAATACATCACAGACATGTTTGCCTAATCAAGCACTGAAAACAAAAATCTGCTGTTGGAGATTCCAAAACACAACTGAACAAAAATGTCCTGGGAGGTCTCGTGGAGCCAGGGATTGTAGCAAATCTCTGTAATCCCATTACTTTGGGAGACTGAGGTAGACGGATCACAAATTCACGCCTAGCCTGGGTAATTTAAAAAATTATCAAGACTCTCACAATACAACACATAAAAAGGGCTGGGGCTACAGCTCAGAGTGAATGCACTGTTGTCAGTCCCCAGAACCAAAGAGAGAGAGAGAAAGATAGAGAGAGAAGGGGGGGAAGAAAAGTGAGGGAGAAGGGAAAGGGAAGGGGAGACATGGGAAGGAGAGGAGAGGGGAGGGGAGGGGAGGGGAGGGAAGGGAAGGGGAAGGGAAAACACAAGTAGGAGATGTAGCCCAGTGAACACATCCTGTAGTCAATCCCCAAAGTGTAAAAAACAAACAATGAATGTCTTGCTGGTAGCAAAGAAAGCTGTTAACATTTACTATGAGATACATTTTCTCACGGATTATCTCAGTATTTCTGAGAAATTAGTGTTCTTAAATCAATATCTTAGGAACCCATTGTACTTTATCATATGCATGTGAATAATTCCACCCAATCAAAACTATACTCAGCACATTGAATCCAATGCTACAAAACAGCAAAAGGCACTTTATTTGGATGGAGAAATAAAACTAGAATTTTAAAAAGATTACCTTTTGTGATGACTTTATTACAAAAATGATTTTAGCTCAACGACACTCCTTTCACTGACATTTTAGCTCCTATCTGCCTACAGTGTGTGTGTAATCCCGATGGCCCTTTTTTATGTTGACTAAACAGAATAAACTTTGCTTTCACTGAAATGAGAATGCTCCTGAAAAAAGGTTTGTTCCCATTTTCCACTTTGCATTAATAGCATATACTATCATTGACATAGAGTCAAAATCCATCCTGGGTACAAACAGATTCAAGCTTTAACCATATGTATATGAGGTGTTAGTCAATTATAGTCAGGCCAAGGTAAAGTTGAAATATGGCTACACTGGATGTGAGCCCATTGGAAGCGCAGGCAGAAGTCACTGTTGTTGACCTAGTTGTACTAGGTCTGCAGACAGAGATTGCTGGTTGCCTCATAATACTTTTCTTTCCCCTCTTTCATGATGATAAGGTTCTTGTTTGTCTGTTTGTTTGTCTTTTAGCTGGAGGGATGACCATCTACAAAAAATCCCACGTTTCCTTGGTTCACCTTCCTTGAAGTGGTGGTCTTAAAATTCAATGACTGTCAATGACTTCTGAATGAAAATGATGTATGCCACTTCCAGCCAATATTCTTAAAAGGAAAGGAGGGGGCGCTGGGAAAACAGGTAGCCAGCACGCCGCTCTGGTAAGTGGCTGTGGTCTCTCAAGCCGCGGCCACCCCGGGGCGAGAACCATATCAGCATTTCCTGAGATCCGTTCCATGTTGGAATTTGGGGCGCTGGGGAAACAGGCAGCCAGCTCACCGCTCTGCTCTGTGGCTAAGAATCAAACATCCATCCATCTCCACCCCTATCCCGCTAGCAAGTGGGGAGCCAGAGATCTGAGCATCTCTTGGGAGTTTGACTATATGCAATACAGCAAATAAGGGGAAATTTCCTCTGCCATCTCTTTGAGGGAAAATATTTTTATCTCTGTTTTGCTCTGTTCTGATCAGTGGTATTGCTCTATTCAATACTCTGTTTTTATAATTTCAGTATGTCCTTTGATATTGCTCTACCTGATTGACGGAACAACTATTGTGAAGAAAATCAGATATACTATTGTACCTATTGCTGTTATCCCAGTGACCTGCTGTGAGGTTCTGTACCAATTTCACTGCACTGCCTCAGTTGGCTTTGTCCTGTCCTGTTTTGCTGTATTTTACTACCTTCAAAATAAAATACATAAATAAAATAAAATATAATAAGAAAAAAATTTAAAAAGTAAATAACAACAGCAAAACAGATCAGTAAGGTACTGAGCAACCTGAAACACGATATAACTAAACAGATAATGGACTTAAAAAGTAAAAGGAGGAAAAGAAAGTGCTCTAAAGGATATAACTGCATTTTTATTTAAGTGTGTAGGATTGATAACCATGTTGCTCAGTTTCTGTTGGATTGGTGAACAGAACTGTTTGCAGCCTCACTGTTTGAATGTCCACTTTTTATGCTTTAATTCTGTAACTTGAACAACTATATCCAAGAAGACAAAGTGTAATATATCAACTAGTGATTTCTTACTATTTTTTTTGAAATTCTGTAGTGTTTCTATCCTTTTTTCTCTTTTGCTTTTTTTCTACTTCTCTTTAAAAAAGATTTTAAAAAAAGGAAAGGAAACACCCTTCCTCTCAACCTCCACCTGAGAAGATGGTAAAATGTAACTGAGTACCTTGACCAAGAACGGTCTCCTTGGGAGAGGAAATGACTTTGGAATGGAGGTTATGCTTAATGGATTAAGAAAGAGAGAGTCAGTAAAGTTGACACTATGGAGGGTCATACTCTTTCTGGGCTCTAGGACACTGAAAGCTTTTCCCAGATTTTTCATTCTCTGAACAAAGAATTGGATAAGACATGCAATAAAGGTAGTGAGGTTTTATACTTATTAAAGTTAAGAAAAGAAATATGCTCTTTGGAGTATGTGGGGAAAATTAAAGGCAGGAAAAAGCATACTCTGCAGGTTGAGAATGAGCCATTGAGAAAGAGAGCACAGTAGCAACAAGGCTAGTAGAAGACACTTTTTATCCTCCCATTCTTCAGGCTGATGTCATATCTAGGTCATTCTGTCAAAAACCTGATTGATTTCATTCCAAAAGAGCTAAAGTTTCCACACTCTGATTGATCCCAGGTCCAAGGATTGGGAACTGTTTTTCTGAGCAAGTGTTCTAGTTCTTGGGTGTTGGCAGATCTCCCTAAGTCACCCAGCCAGCTGGGCATGCCATAATCACCTGCCTCATTTTCCCTGATAGACATAAGTCCCCAAAATTCTTTGTGAGATTCTGAGACTATGAAAGTCTCTGTATTCAGATTGAAAGAGGCTACAGTCCCTATCTACTGGGGTTTATGTGCTCTCCAACAATTTTGGGATGTTGTGGCTCCCAAGCTGGGCTGGAAAGGTCCTACAGGAGACATTAAGAAAGGAGTCCGTCCGTGTCTATACATGAAGAACTGCTGAGCTGCCTCTTCTATGGGAGAAAGCGTGGTGTCTGGATCATCCTCTGAGGCCTTGAATGGCTGAGCTCAAGGACGCAGAGTCCATATATTAGAAGGACCAGTTGAGAATATTTCTTGGTTATCTTAAAAGATGGACTATGACAAATCCAGCAATTAGAGATATTATTTTTCTATATTATTATTTGAGAAGTTTTCTATGTTTATTTCCATGTTTCCTGTAGAGGAAAATGCATGGTGAAGAGGAACAAGATTAAATACAAAGAGCCTAAAAGCCATAGCCTTAGCAAGATTATCAATATTATGGATCTAATTAAAAATAAGCATCCAAATATGGTACCTATTGGAGCTATGGTGGATTAGGGATCATTGTTGACTACTTGTATGCACCCTTGAAGAGGTGATTTTTGAAGAAGATAGTCCATGATGACTCTTAAAGAACTGGGGTGGTTCAAACCAAGGATTATTTCTTTGAGAAGCACCTTGACTTCCTCCATAGCCTTCTCTGAGTGGGTAGAGAAGACCTCACAACCCAGCCTGTAAACCTGTCAGTTAGGGCTAAATCTCCCACATGGTGGCATCTATGTGAAGCCTGACAGCCAGTCTTCCTCAGGGTTTGTCTCTCTCCTCTGTACAGGTTCTACCGAAGAAGGTGGTTGAGCTTGTCAGAGTATCTGTAATCACAGAGTGGGTAAACTTGCCATATCTATCAGGGGTCACCACTGTTCTAATCCTGAGAAAATTTGAGTGCGAGTATCCTATGTAACATCTCTTTCAATATGGAAACACTCGTGGAGAATTGTTAGAGCTTCATATGGTGTCCCTTGAGGAAGGGCCAATTTGTTTTCTAAATACCACCATAATGCCCATCTGTCTTTCTGGGCATTGTAAACTGGTTTTAACCGTTCCTCAGGATCTGGGAATAAGGCTAGTGTCTTCAGGTGCTGCTGAGATGCCCCTTTTTGCCTCTCAGCCTTTTGAATTCCCAGAGAGCCTTTAAACATGTCTCTGGTGTCCTTTGCAATAAATGACAGTGATCTGCTTAGGAAAATACACTGCTTGCAACTTTACTAGTAAATCTTTTTAGCAAGTGAATAGGATGCTGTGGAACAATTAAAAACTCATGGCTGAACATTTAACTTCCAACCAACATGTCAGAACAGGTGTAAAGAAGCTCTCACTAAGGCTCCTTTCAACCTCAATTATGGCTGTTGATCTACAGAAGGGTTTTCCAGAGAAGGAAGTTAACACAGAGTAAGCCATTTTCATTTCCATAAGGAGCTGAATTTATTTATCCATGGCATTCAGGGTCACTTGGGGTCCTTCACAGGAGACAGAGTTTGTGGACAGGGCATTGCATATTGTCCTGGACAGTTTCAGTCCTCTTTATCATAGTGGAAGGTGAGGGTTGTGGCTGGCCTGGCCCCTTTCTATGAGGAGACAGTTAGTCCTACAGTGCCATGAGTCTGGCATATTGGCCACTTGGCACGCAGAGCACTATTTAGGCTGGTGGCTTGGTACAGACACATACCCAGTGTCCATTTTCACTGCATCTGAAGCAAGGACTCTTTCCCTGATTGAGTTTGCATTTTCTCTTCAGTGTCCTGGGTGCGCTTGTTTTCATTTGCTACAGTCATAATTTTGTCCTCATCTTTTCTCTTGGCTCTTCTCCTTTCATCCTCATCTATAGCCCAGTGGTTGGACACAGACAGGCTGTGATCAAGAATTGGGTCACAGGGGTCTGGGGCCTGTCTGAAGTTTTTGTAATTTGCGCCAAGTAGCTGTGGTAATTGACCAACAAAATGCTTTCCTATCAGTGGGTCTCCCTCCCTGGTGGGTATATTTATGGAAAGTTTCTTCTATTCTGCTGTGAAACATAGTTGTATTTTTCCCTTTTCCCTGTGCAACCTCTCCCCCTATTTCATAATTAACAGCTTTTCTAATGCATCCTTTTACTCCCACAATAAGAGCAGTGCATGGCTTGTGTCTATATCTTCCCCAAAGCTTTACTCACTCATAAGTGGGATTTTGCAGAACTGTCTGAATCTAGAACATGTGGCACTGAAATTAAAGACATGTGACATTAAATTAGCCCACTAATTGGAATTAGTATAGTTGTGGATGTGGCTGAGTAGATTTACTCAAGACTGAAACCCGTACCAGGGTCTGGGTATATAACACCTTATGTATCCTGAATGAAATAAAAGGGAAAGGCAGGCTCTCTGCCTTCATACCTGCTTTGCCAGTGATTGCTTCTGCTCTGTGATGCCCCTCTGCCATGCCACCCAGCCTAGGAGCCAGCTGATCACGGACTAAAACATGGGTATTTCCCATGGTTAGTAATGGAGCCTATAGAGACAGAGAGAGAGGGAGAGAGAGAGAGAGAGAGCGCTGATTCTGGGTTCCTTCTGTGGGCATCCACCACAAAGGATAAAGACTAGAGTTCTCATGCAGTTCTCATCAAATTCCGAGAGAGATTCAACTTCACTCCCAGGTGTCTGGTAAAGCAACAAGTGCAGTTGCCTTTTTTCCCCTCAGATTCCTTCATAGCCTGTGATACCCTATAACTCTTTAAAGACCAGTGTGAAGCCCTCAAGGACCCGGCTAGCCACTTAAGAAAAAAATATCCCTCCCATTTATCCTGATAGTAAAAACTGTGATAATGATTTTAATTAAGGCAGTAAGAGATAGAATCCTCTTTTTTAGCTTCTAAGAAAAAATGGGGCTGGGGATAGAGAAACAAAACCTAGAAAGTTCTATGCAGAAGATAGGGTTTGTTGTCTGCTGGCTCCAGTGAAACTTCTGCATACTCACAGCTGGTTGAGGGAACTGGCTGCTCCCTTTGTTCTGTTCAGGGCCTTGGGCACCACTTTCCACATCACCTGAATTACTGTTAGAAGAAACAGGAAGGGGATCCAACCTGATTTAGAAAAGGAGAGGAGAGGAAGCCCATGGGTTCCCTGAAACCAGAGGCTTTGGCTCCTATCTATAAGGATGAGGTACTCTGGAGGCCACGAGGACAGTTGAAAAAGAAAACGGTGAGTCAATACGGTGAAACTGCGGTTAGGTCTGACTCCCTAAGGATACCTGGAGATCAAAGGTCATCTAGGAGGAAAGCGCAGATGAGAACTGGGTACAAAAAGGGGTACACTGGGGCAGGTAGCTACTCAAGCAGGAAAGCAAGTTACCAGTAGCTCTTGACTTTAAAAAGGCTGATAAAACTGAAGAAAGCATCAGGTAGAACAAAAACCTGAGAGCAAAAGGCATCCTAAACTCTAGGTCACATAGACATGGAACCTAGGTTGTTTCTAGAAGCCTTTTGGGGCCCGGTGGAGCCCAAAATAGTTCACTCTGCAACTAGGCCAGGGGTAGATGTTCTGGTAGTGCCCCCACTGACTTGGACCCACACTGAGTGACCAAAATTTCCAGGGAAAACAGACACCAAGCACCAGCTCACACACACACACACACACACACACACTTCCTACATGGCAGGATACACTGAGGAATTGATCCTGGAGCCTTGAGAAGAAAACTGCTGAGTTCCCGAAGTTCCATTAACCACCCTCCTCCTCCAGTTGCCTGCCTCCCCCTGATACCTAATATCTGATAAAAGCTTAAAGGATTTTAGTTTTCAGACAGACAAAAGCCTGAGTGGAAGAAAAGAGATAAGAAAGAGATTGGCATTTCTTAGGGCTGAGAGGAGGAAACAAAAAGGTAAACTGAAGTCCTCATACTCAGCTTGAATCCATGGATTTTGAAGAGTGACAAAAAAATTGTCCAAGGAGTGGTATTTCCAGGCTCACTCACCAAGACTATGCTACCAGGTTCTAGGATGCCCTGATCGCTGTGATCCCCTTCCTGTTTCTTCTAACAGTAACTCAGGTGATGTAGAAAGTGGTGCCCAAAACAACACAGCGGTGCTATGTAAACAACATAGGTTCCCAGTGCATTGAGTCTTTCTAGATTCCCGGTAGAATCTAGAACAAAGATTAGAACCTGAACAAAGATTAGAACCTGAACAAAGACTTGGATAAGACAGATGACAAAGGCCCTGATATTTTACATTTATTAAAGGGAGGAAAAGAAATGTGCTAGAATGAAAAGAATATGTAGAGTGAGTGTAGGCCAATTAAAGGTAAGAAAAAGTGTATACCCTCCAGAGTGAGAGTGGACCACTGAGGGAGCACACACAGGGGCAGGGAGGTAAGTAGCAGAAGTCTTTTGTATCCTGCATTTTCAGGCCGATGTCAGCTCTGAGCCATTCTATCAAATATCTGCTTGAGTTTGCACCCAAAGAATTGAAGAGAGAATTTTCTGATTGATCCCAGGGCTTGGAATCGTTTTTCTGTGCATGTTCCCTGATCTCTGTGATTGACAGGTCATGCACACTTGCCCAGGGGACTGTCACTCCCTCATCCCTCGCCTCAGGACTGTTGCATGTCTCTGAAGCACCTTCCTGAAGATTGAGTTGTAAGAGAGGAATAAACCTTATCTGACTTAAGACTTATTTGGTTTTGTCTTCTGTCACTTCTAAACTAGTTTAAATTTTAAAGCCTCCATAAGTTTGGCTGATGCCACAATTCCAAAGTCAATTATAATTTTTTAAAGAATATTTATGCTGCTTCTTGCTTTCCATTAATAGCACTAACTAAAACTTGATTTTGTTTTTATAATTCTGTGTATATTTTAAAGATATATATATATATATATATATATATATATATATATATATATATATATATATCCAAGGACTACAAAATTAGTTTCAGGAAAAAGGTAAAATACCAGTCATCTAAGAGTCACCAAAAGCCCTAAATTCATAATAAAGTTATCTGCAGTTTGCATATGATTTCAACATCGAACTTGGATATATTCTAATTGATAAGATACATTATATTGTTATAGTAATGATTTTTATGAAATTACTCATTATACATTGAAACAATGCCAATAAAAATAAAGCACCATGGTCATCTTTAACAACTATACAGTCTCAAAGAAAACAGCAAGCAGAAACAAAGAGTAACAATATAGTGTTATGGGCACTAGCATAGTTCAGTAATGCAAATGATAAACTAGCAAAGCCTGTTAAACTTATTCTAATACATGTATTAATTAGAAAATTATAAAAATCAGTGTCCTTTTATCTTGCAAATTTTATGCAAATTTACGTATTAATACCTCAGACCTCTGATACAATTTGCTTGTCGTTAGTTTCTGCAGGTCATGCTTGATCTGATATATCATACACCACACATTAATCTGAAAGAAGTATGGTACAAATCGATAGAAGTCATATTTCCTATGGTTTAATGACTGATAAAAGTAGTTAAGGAGACCAAATATTTAAATATTTCTATTATACATAAATAAAATTTACTTGACATTTGTCATTTAAATATTTACATAATATATGATTTCTTAGGTCCTGTGCCACATTCTTTTCCAGCCCCGCTTCCCCAAACATAGCTAATTAAAGGGTACTTAGAATACTTCAATCAAATGCATTAGCCAGGAGTTCCGAATGTGGTACCAGAAAAAATATGAATCAGTTTTCCCTGTTCATTGAAGCTGTGGGTTGTAAAACTCAGATTACCACAGTCATATTTCTCTGCCTGTGAAGACTCTTATTGAAAGGAAGTAGTGCTAAACAGACCAGGAAAAGTATACTTCAGAGGGAAAGAGATTTGTGCAGAATTCAATTCCTGGCCCAAATCCCCCTGAGATCCCAGGTGCATCCTTGTCTTTCCTGTGCTTGGTCACTCAAAGCTCCTCAGTAATCAATGAACTAATCAATATCTCCTTGTGCTGAAGCTCCCTTGAATCAAGTTTGAGTCATAGCAATTAGAATTGCATCAAGATATAGTAATAAAAAAATCCAAATTGTAATGGTTTAAAACAACAAGAATGGTTCCCTTTTGCTATATGCCAATCATGGGCTGACACTAAAAGCTCTGTTTATCTGTTATTTGGGAGTTTAAGTAAGCAGATGGCTACCTGAACCTAAAAATGACGTGCATCAATTCTATTCCCATCTTTTTATCCTTAACTGATAGTATGACTCCAGCCAACCACAAGAAGACCACAGAAGACAGCCTGGCTATGCATGCAGCAAGAAGGAGAATGAGAAATGATGCATTAGAAAGAAAAGCCCCATTTAATATAGAAGTAAAGGTTTTTCTTTGATGAGACAAACCAAATAAAAAGCAAAAGTGTCAAAATCTGTTGCAGGACTCACATGAGGGTGAGGTTTTCAATAGAATTCTAAATTTTACTGACATGTACCTGGCACTCTGGATTTCTTACAGGTCTTACCAGTCACCTAGAATTATGAAGACATATGAGTGAGTTGATTGTGATATGCTTGGAGAAGCTCTACTACCAATATAAGACGTAGTCAAGCTATAGTTTCTGAAGGAACCCACACTTATCTAGGCACTGATGATGCATTGTTTGTCTAAGACTAATTATAGTACAGCAGGTGACATGCAACATAGAATCTGTGTGTGTGTGTGTGTGTGTGTGTGTGTGTGTTGTACTGGGGATTGAATTTGGAATGCTACACTATGACCTCCAATAGCCCAATCATTTTTTTTTTAATTTTGATACAAGTGGAACTTAAACTCAGAATCCTTTTGCCTTAACCTCCCAAAGTGTAGGGGTAATGGCTGCAAAGTGAAATCTTGATATATTAGTGAGTGATTTGTATAATGGCTTTCCAGTGTCATTAAGGGTAGTCTTCCTGCCCTCCGCCTATTTTAGCATGAGGCACTTTTTGCTCACTAGTTCTCCAGGCAATGTGCCATATAACACGCAATATTAGCCAAAGAGGCTATGTCAGTTGAGTTTTCCTTTTGAACAATCTTTCCCAAGAGTTACTTTTATTGGTCAAAATGTTGCCATACAGAAACATGGAATACAGAATATTTTAGCTTTCTAGCCTCCATAAAATTCCAAACTACCTTGAGTGCCACAAACTTCCGGGTGTAAATATTACATTCTTATTAAGTTTTATATAAAGGCACAATATATCTGTAGAGAGAAAAATTCACAGCTGTTGTTAAAATAGATTTGCAGTATTGACCTTTTAAGTGCTCATTGGAGGAATGATGTATAACCGGAAATTTAGGGATTTCACTAAATTGATTCCATTATTAGGGCACAGGACTGTTCGAAAACAAACAAAATTTGAGATGGGAAATTAAATGTAAAGTCTGACTCATTGGTTTAGTATAATTTTGGAGAAAATTGAATGACTATATTTTATTGGCTTCTGGACAATATCAACAAGCTATTAATGAAAGGTTTTTAGAGGTTGCATTGCCTTTGGTAAATTTTTTATTTCTTCATAATCCTTCATTACCTAGCCTTGTCCTGGTTCTCTGTAAATGAGGTAACCACCATGCTCTATTAGCTTCGGGCTTGATCATGTGAGAAATAACTACTCACTGATTCCATTTAGAGCCAATAAAATAGCAAATATTTCTGGGTCACTTTCAAGTTCCTATCTCTAAAACAAAAACACCATGAACACAATGACTATTTCTTTCACCTGAATCCTGGGGTGTAAAACATTTTTCATCAGAACTAAACTAAGAAGTCATGTCTAGTCAAGCCCAAGAAGCGACCCCAAAGCACTTATCTAGGATGCAAAAGGAACAATCTCATTCCAGTATAAGTCTACCAGCCACACACCGTTAAAAGAACACAAGAACAGCCTATGTGGATGTGTGGGCCTCATACTCTGACATCAAGACTTGTCCTGTACCCATTACAGAGAAAATAACTCTGATGTAAGCTACAAGCAAAATAGGGATTTAGTAAATATGTGACTAGACAAGTGCCTGGACCCAAGCCACAGAGAGTTATTTGCCTTTATTAAGCTAGACTATTTCTTTGCATATATTGATCAAAATATATCAGAAGTGGAAATAGGATCTTTATTAGGATCTTAGTCATTTATTTTAGGTGTGATTAAAACAACTGTTTCAGAGTGTTAATGTTATAATCATTACCAGATAAAATATGATAATTATCTTAATAGACATTAAGCATAGATAATGCTGTGGACATATTTGCTTGTACTACATATATGGCATATACCACATATTTTCTACAAGAGGAAATATTTTCAGTTGTTTCACTAATGGATATAAAGTGCTCATTCCAGCATGGGCACCTCAGAGGTATAAAGTAAGTCATTGTTGAGTGGATGAGATTTAAAAGAAGCTTTCTAAATTATAAAGCTTTTGAGTTCTCTCTTTATAAAATGGAGACCATAAACAGTGCACAAGGTAATAGAGTTTAGTGAGATATAAAATTTCAGCAGAGTACTATGTGCATAGAAATTATTAAGTACCTTACAGTGGCCTAAACTGTTTTTCACCATTAGGGTACAGCTAATGGTGTTTAGGGAAAGTCTGTAGTATACTTCTATTCACCTAGTGATTTGGAGGAAATAACCTAATGTTTGAAACTTTTTAAATTCTGTATGTTTAATGAGTGCCGCAGTGTACCCAGTCAGGTTAGGTAGTACAGATAATTCAGGAGACATTTAGGATTAATCACAATTAATACCATATTAAATTTAAAGAGAGACTTTTCAAGTGAGCAAAGAGTTTAACTTGTTAAAAATCTAATGTTATGCACATTATTTTACCTTATATCTATTGTAAACAGTCACAAATGTTCTGAAATCCCAATGGGAAGCTTGAAACTTTTGCTTAGTATTTTTGCTTTGTCTAAAACCAAAATATATTGTTATCAATTGTCACTAAGTATGAAGTTTAAACTTAAATAACTTGAGCCCAAACACCCCCCTACCGATTATTTCACTTTTTGACTGGTCAGCTTTGCTTAGTTCACACATTTTCTCTGTTTTACGCTTTCAGAGTTTGATGATATTTTGATGTTCAAAGTTGCTGCTTCACCCAGTGACAAGTTGTATTGAAGAATGTCCTCCAAACCAGTGGTGAGATTAAATTATCTTGTAGTTTGCTTTTCTGGCACATGTGTTAGTTTCACTAAAACTTCAGTAACTGCAGTAATGAGTAAGAAATGTCAATATCTGTTAATTCTGTATGTTTCCCCCAGTTTAGAAGTGCCACACTGGTTTATATTTGGTGGCAAATAGTTATTGTTCACCAATTTTTTTCCTCAGATAACAAAGTGAAATCTAGTAAATTTATATTACTTGTCACACAGACAAATCATGCCTATATTTCCTGCCTTTAGGACTACATAACACGAGTGTCACGCTATGCCATGGATAGGGAATACTAATCCTAATACACATAGCTCTGAAACATAAAACATGCCCAGGATATTGGAAAGAAGTTCATGAAAAAATGTTACATTGTTTAGAAAAGATTACTTCTTTGGATAACACAAAATAATTCATTCTGAAAGAATGTGGAAAAAGACATGCATGAGGAAAATGTTCAAACCTGGCTTCTGTCCACACTCCAGTTTTAATCTGTTTCCAGACAGGAATAGCTCTTTATCCCGTTTCTGCCAGCAGACAGTGTGTTCACCTCTCCCGTGTGTTCCAACTGCCAAAGGACATTTTTCTGCACTTATTATCAAACCAATTGGACAAGCAGGTAGTTCGAAGTTCTGAATTCATTAAGATGCTTCTCAATAAACTTTTTAAAACATAAAAATTAGGTTTTTAAAAGTTATAATGATACTCTACAGTAACCACCTGAGTAGAGTCCTTGTAGAAATAAACAAACCCCAGACTGGAGTCAAGAAAACAGTTGTAAAAGAGTCACAAAACTTGGGTGACTAAATGGAGCCAAAGCCAGCAGAACTACTGGGTTAAAGAGTTTGGAGCTCCAAACCAATCACTGAACATTTGTTCGAATGTAGTCAGTTTCAAATGCAAAGGCATAGTTCATTCATCTTTTCAATGTACATTTAGCTGAATTCTGTTAGTGTTCTTGAAGTGGCAGAATAAGTGTGTTTTAGGGAGTGTTGCCACATAAGATTGCCTTTGAAATTTGCAAATTTTCCTGTACCAAGTGATAAAAAGAATAAATTAATTTAGAAAAAGTTTTTGTTTTTTTGTTTGTTTGTGGGGGAATAACTTATTTCACTGTTTGCAGTATATGGAATCAGCACCCCTGCTTTCCTTGTCCTAGGGAATGACTAACATAAACCTGTTTGGTTTCATTGTGAGAGTTTCATGTTTTATCAATTAGTATGCAAGACTAAATCTGCTTAAAAGATATTGAATAAAACTGTAAAACATATGAAGCAGAACTGATTAAAAAAAAAGATCAAAGAAATGTTGGGGGAGGAATGAGATTTATTAGAATATTTCCGATGAACTGTTTTCTGAATAAGATTATCTGACAAAAAAATGGAACCAAGAATGCCTCAACAGATAAAGTGACTGATGAGTTTTGGAGTCTAGATGTATAAACTTTGAGAATTAAACATTTATGAGGATAAAAATATTGGCAAACGTGGTTAAATTTGAACCTTGATTGACCTTGTCACCGCAAGATTGTGAGTTTGCAGAGTGAAAAGGCTCGTATGACTAAACAAAGGGCCAAGATATTGTGAATTCAGATCTTTGCGGATAGAGTTAAGTAGAGAAACTCTCTTCTCTGTCCAGACTTAAAATATAAGCCCTGAAGAGTATGGTAGCAGCTATGAGATCATCTAAGTACTTTACAAAACAATTTTGGATTATGTTCCATTTGATGAAAAATATGCCTTCTCTAATGCTTCTTCTGCAATATGCTTAGGGCCAGGTCTAACATATGGCTGCAGATCTTACATGTCAATTTGGCTAGACTAAGGGCTGCCCAGATAGCTGGTAAAACATTACTTCTGAGTATGTGACAGAATTATTGAAGAAGAGTAGGACTTGAATCAGTAGACTGAATGGAGAAGACCTGTCCTCAGTGATCCAACCGTCTGTGGACCTAACAAAACAGGCAAAAAAAAAGAAAAACTCATTTCCTTTCTGTCTTTCTCCTCCTAGTGCCTCCCCTTCCCATCTATCTGGGACAACTATTTTTTCCTTGTACATTAGACAATTTTAAGACCTTTGGACTCCATGTCTTACATCATGGTCTCTTCCGGCTCTTAGAAAATTATACTGAACCGTACCACCCAGCTTTTCTGGTTCTCCAAATTGCAGACAGCATAGAATGGGGCACTTTGTCTTGGTTTCCTTAATTGTGTGAGCCATTTCCCATGATAACTCTTTTTTCTCCTCCTCCTCCTTCTCTTCCTTCTCTTCCTTCTCCTCCTCCTCCTCCTCCTCTTCCTCCTCCTCCTCCTCTTCTTCTTCTTCTTCCTCTCTTTCTCTCTTTTTCTCTCAATTTTGTTTCATTGAAACTTGACTAAAACCTTACCACATGAAGCTTGATACAGTTACATGGGGAAAGACAAATTGTGACTTTTATATAGGACTCATTCTCAGACTACTTCCATGGGTTCACACTGCAATGACACTGGGAATTATTATACAATAATTAGCACAGAATCACTTTGAATCGAGTGGGTGCCTATTGCTTACATTATTCTGTTAGCATATCAAGTCAGTAGCTGATTCTGGAGCAACCCATTTCCCACGGTCCTTGTGCCCTGCTCTAGCTTTCAAGAAGATAAGTCTAATCTTCATTTATATGGCAGAATATTGAGGATTATCTGTGTCAGTATATATCCCAGATACTTGAAATTATATAGGAATTTTGACTCTTCGGAGAAAAGTAGACCAATGGAGTATCAAAGTTGTTCTAATCTGAATAATCAAAGAAATGGACTTCTTTTCTCTGAGCTAGAAAATTGGGTCATAAAAATCGCACATGAAATGATGAGATGAAAATGCTTCATGTATGGAAAGTTAGGTGGAAAATAAAACTTAGGTGATGGCGCTCTAAGTTAACTGAGAACACCTTTGAAGAACTGAGAATCACCTATCCTATTAAAGTTTAACTGTCAAAGAAGAACTAGAGAAAAAAGTACATGAGCATGGGAAACTGATTGAAATTTTGAATGAACAATATAGAAAACAAGCAGAATTCATGAAACAAACTCAAAGAGACATCCAAGAAACAAAAAATTCTATTGAAAGCATGCAAAACCACCTAAAGGAAATTGAGGATAGGATTTCAGACCTTGAGGACAGGATCACAGTTAGTGATCAGGAAAGGACAGAACTTTTAAAAATAACAAAGCAGCACGAAATGACAATCCAGAAGCTCCATGATGATGCCAAGAGCAGCAATATAATAATAATGGGCATTAGTGAAGATACAGGAGTCCAGGAAAATGACATAAAGTTTAACTGTCAAAGAGTCATTCCTGAATTCTTGGAATTACTGTTTTCCAATAAGTCTCACTTTCTGGGTACTGAGAAGAGGTTTACTAAGACTTAATACTTTTATAATAATAGCTCCAGGGAGATAAAATTTTCAGCAATAAATCGGATAATAATTTTTTAATTTTTATGTGCCATATGATGTCAGTAACAATTAAAAATTTGACAGTATTAGCTTGAATGACACCATGAACAATACATAAATGAATGGGATACAATTGCGTTTCAATAAAAATTGATTTACATAAGAAAGAAGCATCTGACTTTGGCTCACGTAGGGCTCATAATTTGTGTACCCTTAATACACATCCAAATGACAATTATTTGCTGTACTTTCTAGGACAGATTAGGGTTAAATGGATATTTTTTTCAAAAAACATAGCATTCTACAATGTTCAAATTATTATTGAGTGTCCAGAAATAAAATGAAAAGCACTTGGTGTTTATAAGGATTTAATACTTTTGTAAGAAAAAATACAAAATCAGAAGGTTTTAATACTATTATGTAAAGAGAAGCATAAAAATATATACAAAAATGGAATTTACAGGTAAAAATAGGTAAGTCTTCCAAACTCCTTCAAAGAAATATTCAGAGGAAAAATTACATGAACTGAAAATATATGCATGAGCTATTATTTACTAAAAAGACAAGATAATTCTCTGTAAAGGTACTGATAGAGGAAAACACATTAAATATTGGAGAACTTGACATTATAGATATGAAGTTAGTGTCTATGCATTTGGACTGACTTCTGTAACTAACCATAGTAGATGATGAGAGCAAACATTTACTCAGGCAAAATAGGTCAATTGACAAAAATCAGACTCCTGAAACTAATTTTGTTGATTTCTGATTTCTGAAACTTGATTATTGATTCACTGAAAGTAGTTCTAATTGCTTTAATAGGAATTTGCTGTTCAGATATTGATAGTAAATTTAATATTCATCAGTAACTAAAAGATACTATAAAGCACACTAATTATTTCGAATTTTTTGTGACTTGTCAATTTCTTAATATTTGTCATTTGGCAACTTCAGAATTTTTGCTTACATTTCACATCTCTCGTTGTCAATTTCATACTTGGAATTAAAGATTATCATATTTGAAGTGTATTGTTTATATTATGTGCAAATTATCAACTTACTTTGTCCCCATTGTAAACCAACTATCTGCTCTTATAATGCAAAAATCTAGAATTTTCCAATGCTTTCCTTTCCCAGAGCTGGCCCCTACCTTAAGAGGCACTAAATTTGATTGAGTCAATAAGGTTGGTTTATAAGCCACTCAGGTGATTAGAGGAACAAAATTGTGGGTATTTCTGAGTGGGTAATGGAAGCCTGACCTTGGATGTTATATTCCAACCTTACACTTCCTTTCTGGTAATGTTCTCCTGATCTGTTTGACCACAACATACGAAATAGCTTTGCTCTGCCAAGTACTTTGGCCCTGATGTTCCTGCTTTGCAGGCAGAATCACCCAAAACAATAGGCTACATTCAACCTCTCCTTCATTAAGTTGTGAGTGTTGAGTACTCATCTCAGCCAAGGGAAAGCTGACTAAGACAATCGCTAGCAGAGAAATGGGGCCAGTCAAGTGACTGTGCATGACCACGTGGCTCAGAACACTCTGTTTTTCAGAAAGAATCTGGAAAGGTTTAGAGATGTGGGATAGGACTAAGAATGTTACAAGCAGAGCCCAAAAGGTCATTCTGGTTGCAGCTGAGACCAGAATGCTGATACAAATACAGACAGTAAGGGCCAGATTTAAGACAGTTCCACGGGGAATGAGGACTTTTCTTTGCCAGATCAGTTTGGCCATTTCTCTTAATCTCAGCTTTCCACAGTCTTGGACAAAATGTACATTATTTATGCCAGCAAAAATAATGTACAGTTTTATGTACATTATTTATGCACATTATTTATGTACATTATTTTATGCACATTATTTATGTACATTATTTTATGCACATTATGTACATTATTTTATGTACATTATTTATTATAAAAATAATGCACATTATTTATGCCAATAAAAATAATGTACAGTTTGTCCAAGTTCTTAGACTGTGGAAAACTGAGATTAAGGACAATGGTGAAATTGATCTGTCGAAGAAAATTTCAAGGAATCCCAGCCTTCAGGATGTCATATGGATAGTGCTGACTTGTTTAGCTAGATTTATAGCAAAAATTAGGTACAAAAAAAAAAAACAGAGCAGAACAATGTAACAAACTTAAATTTTGGTACCAAAAGAAAATTGAGCTAAAGGAGGTATGGCTGCTGAAGAGATTAGTCTCACTAAAAAAGAAACTTACAGGGATAAGAAGAAAAAAATCTTAAGCCAAGCACGATGGCATATGCCTATAAACCCAGCAATTGGGAGACTGAGTCAGGAGGATCTCCAATAATTCAAAGCCAGGTTGCAATACATAGGAAGTTCAAGGGCAGCAGTCTTAATGACATAGTCTCAAAGAAAAAGAAGGCAAGGAAGAGGAAAAGGAGGAGGAGGAAAAAGACAGATAAATAGAAAAGAAGAAAGAAGTCCTGAGTGCATCTCACAAATCAGCAAGACCTCACACACACACGTCAGGCTTAGAGGAACAAACGTGTAAGCTTTTAGTTGAGATGAGAGTACACATGACTCCTATTTGAAAAGATCATCCTCGGAAATCGGTACCCCAGGACTGATTTCACTGAGCTCATCCATCCAAGCACTGGAAGGCTGCTTCTGCCTTAGTCCAAAGGGGCCTGGTTTCTACTCCCAATAGCAAGAGACCTTTTTATCATCCATCAATGCTGGAAGATTTTACCTAGAGTTCAGAAAAAGGCCTAGAAAGTCAGACAAAAAGCTCTGGAAAAGGCAGTGATTAAGGTACGGGAGTGAAGTTGATGGTGTAGTGGAGACCCCAGGAAGTCAGAGATACAAGGACATGGAAAGACTACGGAGGAAAGCTTCACCCTGTGAGTAGAGTCAGTCTAAGCCGGGACCATGAACTAAGAAGGGTGTAGGTGTAGGGCTAGCTGCAGCTCAAGTCTTACCACCATGTTCCTAGATAATAAATATGGTACTGAATGGTTTCATGTGTGAGCTACAAGGATTAACGCCAGGCTCTTTGAACCATGGCAGAAGCAGCTTCTGAGTGTTTGGATGAATTTTTTCAGTCCCTAAAGAGACTTTGATTTGGATTTTTGAAAAATACTGGAATCTTTGAGACACTTCAGGAAGGAACTGCTGTCCTCACAGTTGTAAATAAGAAAGTTGTATTAGGCAAAATTGCGGCCTTGTGTTTATTTGGGGATAAATTATGAAGATGTGTCTGGATGTCAAGTGGAAACGAGTGGAAAGTGACAGTTAAGCCTACTTGGATCAGAGTGACTATTTTGAGAGCCACTTACAGGACTGAGGAACACAATTCTGGGTGTTTCTGCGTAGGCCATAGGAGCGTGATTTGGGGTACCTACTGTATCTTGTACCTCATATCTTGTTCCTCACCACTAAAAAATAAGCAGATTTTCTCTACCAACACTTAAATCATGATGTTTCTGCCTCAGCACTAGCTAACCAAATACTGAATTCCCTGAAACCACAAACTAACTTAAATCTCTCCTCCTTTAAATTGTTGCTGTCAGGAATCGTGTCCCAGCATGTGAAAGCTGACTAATACAATATAACAGACCGAGAATGAAAGACTAGAGGAAAGAGATAAGATATACTCCTTCCTGTTTTCATAGAGCAGGCTCCATTTTTTGATATATTTCAATTATGCTTATTTCTTATTTTAAAAAAACAAAACAGAAAAAAAGGGTAGAAATTATTTTGAAAAAGAAAAAAAAGTAGAGAATTAACACTAGTTAATATATTGTATATTGTTATCTAAGAACTAGTTGTTCAGGTTAAAAAAATCTAGGCACAAAAGTGATCAATCAAACAATGACAGCACAAACTGTTTCTTTTGATGAACTAAGAGAGACTTATCTATCTAGCATATATACAAATACACACATTCATATAATGCTTACCAGTTTCCTCTGGCAGTAGTTGAATATAGTTTGGTGCTTTTTCTACACCAATCAGAAATGATTAATTTATCGCTATAACATACCTTGTCTCAAGAAGTGCTATTTTCATGGTACCTGGCTATAATCCCAGAACCATGAGAAACTGAGACAAGAGGACTGAGAGTTTGAGCCAAGCCTGGGAAACTTAATGACATAGTGATGCAGTGTCTCAAAAAGTTTAAAAAGTGAAAAATGAGCGGGTAATATAGATCCATGTTAAGGTCTTGGATTTAATTCCCTGTACGGCTAAAAAACACTAACAAAGTACCATATTTTAGAAGTGGTTTGCAAACTGATTTCACTATGAAATCCTGTGAGAGCACATTTCATTCAAAACATATTCTTTGAAGCATTCTCAACAACATAATCCATGCATGTTTAGTAAAACTGTTGCATGTACGCAGTGCTTACTATGTGTCAGAATTGCTATAATTCACAAAATGCTTAGGAGTCAGGGATTTAGTTCAGTGATGTAAGTACCTACCTGGCAAGTGCAAGGTTATGAGTTCAATCCTCAGTACCAAAAACAAAACAAACAAACACAAAATGATTATGAATTTCTATGAAAGTAGTAAATATCAGTTTTACACATGAAAATAACTGAGGTAGGAGCAACTATGTGACTTAGCTCAAATCATAGAGCTACTAATTAGCAAAGCTAAAGTCATTGTATCACATGCCTCTTTTATTAATTTAGAGCATTCGACAATGTCAAATGTACCACAAGAAAACGTGTTATAATTGTTATCGAGCAATAGCTTAGAAGGAATTGCATATGTATTTATGATACTCTGAATGAAGCTCATTGCAATAAGAATAAAACAAATAGGGCCTGGGGGTTTAGCTCAGTGGCATAAGCACCTGCCTTGCAAGCGCGCTGTCCTGAGTTCAATCCCCGGTACCGATAAAAAAAAAAAAAAAAAGAATAAGACAAATAACCAGCAGAGGTTTAATGGGGGAAGAGATGAGAATCTATTAAATATGGAGAGTTAAAAGGAGCACAAAATAGTTACAGTAGCAGCCTAGTGTGGTTTTACAAACTTCCACTTCCAAATCTTAAGTGTTTAACATGCACTTACTTAACTCTCAAGTCTGCAAGGATTTTAGTCAGTGCCTGGTGGAGGCTAAGTTTACTCGTGTGTCTGCATATTCACTTGACAAGATGACTGTGAGTCAGCTTTAATGACATTGGCTGAGTTTTCCCAAATGTCTAGGGCTTTAACACGGATCTACAGACCCTACTAGGATAAATGAAGCTTCTACTTTGAATGACTAGTGGTATAGTAACCATTAATTAAGATATTAAAAGGAAAATACGGGAGCACATCTGAGAAGTAAAGCAAGAAGAAAAATTAATGCTTATTGGAATATATTGAAAAAGAGTCAAATAAGTAGAAATATCTCACTTCCAGTTTAATGTGAGTTTAACAAGAAGATAAACAGGAATTGCAATGAAGAATCAACAATATAGGCCATAGGGTTATCTGATATCATTAACAGAGTCTGTGCAGAAAAATCAATCAGGCACATCCTGAGACTCATTATTAATTGTTTTATTTTTATTCAGTGATATAAATAACCTAAGTAATATCTATTAGTGGAAAAAATCATTAATACTACTGATATTGAATTATTATGATTGTGTTCCATAATCTTTCTAAAAAACTTGATGCATTTGACTCATATTTTCAAAAAAAAAGTAAATTTTTTTCTATATAAGAAATACATAAAGAGTAGAGGCAGAGATGAAATGACTTTCAATTATCAGGAGCTTTGTTATAAGAAAAATGCAAGTGATAGAAAACAGCAAACTTCTGTTTGTTTAGCAATATGTTATAAATAGCTCTTCGCACTAAGAACATGACAGGGATATCTAAAGAATTTTCCTTCTGAGCGTGTTTTTAAGTGGTATTTGAATGGAAAGTGTGTTGATTCCTTAAAACCTGCACCTGGACTACCATTCCACAAATCTAGTTTAATCTGGGACCCTAAGGATTGTGTCTATCACTGCTTTGGTATAATATATATCATCTTTAGAGTCCAGTTTTAGTAAGCTTGTTTGAGTCTCCTAATTTTAAATCGAAGCATGTCATTTAGCTGAATTAAAGAGGTAAAACAGAGCAGAAATGGAAAGCGAGGTCTACAGTCTCAGCTACAGGAGATAAGACAGGATCTCCAGCACATGAAACATAGCAAGATTCTTTCAGTTTTATATGTAATGATGGTATTTATATTTTATATGGAGGGTCTTCTTTAATGTCTTTCAAACTTACATGATCATTACTTTCTTTTGGAATCATTATTCAATGTAAATATTAAAAGTATGTACAATTTTTGTGTAATGGGAAAAATAGCCAGCAGATTTTTTCTTTTGATTCTCTTGCATTTGGCCATCCTTATGAATGGTATCATGGAATCATCTACAGGTTTCTTCAGGGTCAGAATGGTGTAACATAAACAGGGAAGGGAAACCGGGAAGTCAAATTCTTATTTTGGCCTCTGCAGTAAAGGTTTTTCAGCTCATAATTTTAATATCAGGCTGAATTAAGAAATGATATTACAAATGATCTTGCCCATATTTAACACATCAGCATTCAATCATGCTTATCATGTCACAGGTTTTACTATCTGTAAGTTAGGGATGGGAAGGAATCTAAGTCAGGAGGAAAAGAAGGATTGGTGAAGAAGGCACATTTCTTTAAATTTAGAACATTATGAGAATAACAAATTAAAGAGCAACATGGGAGTCAGACAGAACTCTGTGCCCTGACCTTCTTAAACACATCACATAGGTTGATGGGAGAGCTACAGCAAAACAACAGTCTGCTAAGCTTTCCTCTTGAAAACCTGCTAGAAAGCAAAATGGAAAATGCTACAGCTTAAACCTAGGACACAATGAGTTGCACAACCAGGAAAGATGTTTGCACAGATGAGTGTGAAAAGTAACTGTCAGCTCCCCGAGATCTTTCTGTTGCATAGATACATTCTACTTCAACAAGGCAAAACAAACATTCTGAAATGACCAGCAGGTCAAGACATCAAGATGATTTATGCTGGATACAAATAGTGGTGATCACAGTTCCCAATATTCAGATCTATCCTGGGGTCTGGATTAACCAGACAAACCAGCTGCACTCATCTGTCATCCGTTAGACTAGATTGTTTCTCTGCAGGAAGCAACAAAGTTCAAATATGACATGGGCCTTCCTTTAATCTTCTATTCTTGTTGTAAAAAAATTACTATGCAAGTAATGGCATAGGACAAGATAAATTTATTATCTTACAGTTCTGGAGGTCAGAAGCCCAAATGGGCCTCAGTGAGCTAAAATCAAATGATGAGAATCAGCACATTCCTCTGAAACCTTTGGAAGATAATCTATGTTCTTATTCATTTTTTGTAGAGAGCTTTTCATTTTTTGTCTGCTTCCATCTTCAAAGCCAGAAACAGGGAGTTACGTCAAGTATTCCTCTTAATTTTTCATATTTGTCACTTTATTTTCCATCACCATGACATTGACCCCTTTCTTTGCTTGTCTCTTTAATTTATAAGGACCCTTAGGACTACATTAGGCAACCCCAATAATTTTGGGTAACCTCTCCATTTCTAAGGTAGTAGCAGATTAACATGTTTGAATACATCTGCAGATTTAATTCTTTCTTAGATTTTTACCCAACATGCTCAACAGACTGTATATGAATACAAAGATAAGGGCACATTTGGGAACCTCATGATTTTGCCCACCACGAAGCTGTTACATTTTCCTCTTCAACCCAATCTACATATATGGACAGCATCTTGAAACAATACAGGGAAAAAAGAAGACATAAAACACAGACATTCTCAGGAAGAGAATGAGTCATGCCAAAGAGACCATTTAAAGCTTAAGAAAGAGAAACGCATTGATTGCCTTGTTTAGAATTTATTTCCCTTTCGCTCCTCACTGCAGCCTCCTCCACTTCACAATTATTTTCCAGCAGGATGGAGGCTCTCAAGGAAGTTTAGACCACTTACTAAAACAAAGAAGCTTTATTTTCGCTGCAGAACAGAGGGAAAGCATGCATTCAATTTTTGAATCTGACACATTATTGCTGAGCATAGTAATGGCCCCCACCATGAACTTTAAAAACATAACTGGTTTACCTGACACATATCCTTTAAGGAGAAAATGGAGCATAATTATTCAGATGAGATTCACACATGTTAATAGACGTGTCCCTTAAAGCAAATAACAGAATAATCTACAGAATCTAGAGACAGGAAAATAATGCTGCATCGCTGGCCACTGGCTCAGTTTTACTGTCCTGAGAAAATGATGTAAATAAATTAGCTTTCTAAGAATGCATTACATGTTACATTAAGTATTCCTCTTAAATTTTCAAATTTGTCACTTTATTTACCAGAATTGTGAAGTACAGATGGAAAAATGTGTATTAACCCAGTACATAACACATATCTCAGGCACTCCAAAATACTTGCTAAAGCATTGATTGTATGAAACAATTAAAGAGAAAAAAGCAACATAAGAACTAAGTACATCACGAGAAAATGACATAAGAAAAAAAGTGAAAGAAGTGCATTTAGGAGGAAAAATGATAGGTTTTAAGGTATTAGCAATTTTATAAAGATACTATGAGTGGAAAGTAAAACAATTACCTAGAAAGAAAAATTTCAAAGTGGTAAATGCAAAGAACAGCACTGAACTGTGAAATGAAGGCAAGAGTTTTCAGCAATACAAAAATAAATCAAAGTGGTAGTCTTGGGGGCTTCTCATTAGTTGAGTACCCGAGCACATTAGGTTGATGAAACAGAGCTGTAGAGTTTCTGTCCTGCTAGTTCAGCAGAAAAGAGAGATTGACCTTCTCTTTAATTGGAAGATCAACGACAAGAAATAAAACAATGTCATTTGTTTTTTGATCGCTTTTCTTCACTGTTTTGAACTTGTACTCCAAAGCGGCATTAGAGCAAGTGAAATAAAACACAGCCTATCATTCCTTAGGATAACTGAGGCAAACGGCAGTGAAAGGGAAAGGCACTGAAAATTGTGATAGAATTAATTATTGTTAAACCAAAATATGTGTAGAAATATTCTAAATCCTGTAATGAAAAAAAAGCATATTTTTGCACCTATGAAGAAAAAGAAAAAATGCATTTTCCTGAGTCCTATCAGTTAGTAATATCCTGGAACAGTTTAGACATAATACTATTTTTGAGGTTTTCTTTTTCTCTGAAATTTAATTAACATGGGTGTACTCTGGAAGTGAACTGATTTGCTCAGGACTTCACGTGGCAGTCACTGCAGAAATCATCATCCCGTCTTGCTTTAATTGCTTTCTAAGCACGTACACTTTGCGAATACTCCAAAACTCTTCATATGGCGGCCCTTACATGGGAACACGTTTTGTTTTCACACATTTTAGACTTTGTGGTTTTATTTTTACATCACTGTATTCATTTTGCTCTGATTTTTGCTTTACCAAGAATTCTAGCTGAAAAGATTTTGCTTATGTACAGCTGCCCTTTGTTCCTTTTATTCATATAATTTAAGCTTGGTGGGAAAAATGAAGTATTTCAGAGGATTAGTACATAAAAATCACTTGCACATTGAAGAGCAATATAATGAAAGCAAGCAGGGTAATATTTTTCTGGGGATATTTACAAGTACATGGTGATAATATTTAATACAAGAACACAGAGAACATTGTGTGTCATTGTCACACATTTGTATGCACACATGCATATGTAAAGAATGTTGACAGGCTTAGGGTCATGAAAAGAGAAATTTAGGCATAAACCTGAAGAAAGTGGGTAAGGCAGGCAAGTGAATGTTTGTGCCACGTTCTTATCAGGCAAAGGGAAGGGCAGAGTTTTCTAGTACAAAGTTGGTGTTCAAAAAAAAGAATAAATTCTTAGGTAACAGATTCACTTAGTTGTATCAATGGACATCACTTGTAAAGTTTTTTCACCTTTAAGATTGTTAGCTACAAATAATAGAAATTGTGTATTTCTTGTGAATTCTATGATGATAATGTTGATGACATATATAAGGCTTACCCATTGGGAACAACCAGAAAAAATACCACCCACCTCTCACACTCTTTTTATTAGAAAGCTTCTTTAAATCAAATGCATTAATCAAGATGAATGTCTGTTCTTTTGGCCAGAGAATAGCCATTAATATAATTAGTATAGATTCTAATTCCAGGAAATATGAAATACATGACTGGAAAGCTTCCTGCTACATTCACCTATAATGGTCACATTAAATATAACAGCAGTAATGGTAAGACTGCCTTTTTCATGGTCTCACTTGGTAAAAATAATAAAAATAGAGAGACAAAATATCAAATTTTGGTAAGCATGTAAAGAAATAGAAATTCTTATTGCTGGTGTGAGTATAAATTTATCCAATTATTTTACTTAATCAACTAGGTAGAATGTCCTGATGATCAAAGAAATACTAATGTATATGTAGACATGTATATGCATGAATGAGATATATAATATATAGACAAGAGGTTTTGCATACACATGTTTATGTGCACAGTTATATGTACATTTATTACATTTTACAGATAGAAAGTGATATAAAGCATGATCATCACATTTTTGTAATAATTTAGAAAAACAAAATACATAAACTGAAACAGAATAAAGGAATTACCTCACTTTCACGAAACCTGAAAATTAATTCTCATAATTTATATTGTATTTGCTGTTTAAAATATATATTTTTATCTAGTAACATGGTGAATATCAAAACATAGTTTTTTATGAATAAGAAAGTTGAAGTATAAGTTTAGATACAGTATAATGGCATTCATACAAAGGTGTTAAAGAGGTAAAAGAATATGATAGCATGTTTATGCATGTGCATATATATGACAATGAAATAAACTATGCATAATGATTAATACTATAATAATCTCTTTGTGCAAATACAATGAAACTCTCTGATACCTATGTTCATGAATTTTTCCACATTCACATCTGCAATAATCTTTAACTTTGACACTTTTCCCAAATACAACCAATATTATACTTTAAAGAAGTTGAACAACATCACTGTAGAATCAATAAAAATCTATGAAAATGAGAACACACTGATCTCCAAGGACAGACAAACAGGCCTGGTATTTGTAAGTGGCCTCTTGTCTCAATACTGGTCATCAAATTGTGTCAGCCTTCATGCCAAATGCTTTGCATCTATTATCCTACTGAATGTTCCAGCAAATCTCTGTGGAAGATCCCCTTTTCCATTTTTTGCTAATAAGTTGGAGCACTAGAATTTAAACCAGATAGTCTTATTTCAAGTGTACATGGAGTACACTTGATGGGTGAATTTAGATTAAAATGGCAAATTTTAAAGTGTGGCCCAAAGTCTAGGAAATTTTGGAAAATGCAAGCCTCTCTCCAGATCTACCAAATTTTAAACTCTGTGACTGGCCTTAAAAATATACTTATTTTTTACAAGCCCTGAGGAGACAGCTGCTAATTCTCAAGAATCTGTGAGTTAAAGGAACTTGTAGACTACTTGTTAGTGCAAATGGGAAACTAAAAAGGGAATTAATGCATATTTTCCCAGAAAATTTCACTTAGCTGAAACATAATGCTATTTGACTCACACTATTAAACTGGTTGTGAGCTTAGAGGTACACACATTCTGAAATTAAATTTGTATTTTTTTCAATTAAAAAAATTGCATTTACTCATTGAAACTGATTTGGTCCTGTGGTAAGATTTGTACCAACATTGTAGTGAGTGGGGAGAGAATGTGGCTCTTATAATCAAACACTACGACCCCAACTTCAAGTTTCAAAATAAATCACTGTTCTGTTCACTAAGGCATGAAGTGTTGTTACTGGACAAATATTCTCTGTATCACACAATACCCGGGTTCTTTGTATACAAAACAAAGAATAGGGAAGTGCACAAAAAAATTAGGAAGAAAGGCAGAGATTTATTAAAGGGAAAGTAAACTCCACAGAGTAGGAGACAAAGAGAAAACTCAAGTGTGAGTTTGACTCAGAGCACCCCCCCGCCCCGTCTATTTTAGGTTTTAGGTTAAAGTACATTTGGAAAGATTTCAAGCAGGCAGAGCCCGGGGTGGAAACTGCCAGTGAGGAAAGTACACCCTGAAGAGTAGGGAGCAGGCTGAGCTCTGAAATGGCAACTTCAGTGGCTTTCAAGGTTGCCTTCACTTTTGTTTTCCCATTTTTGGGAGGATGATCAGGGACTGACTGAGTTTCTTTCCATTCAATTGTGAGTGTCCACTATCACTTTGGGAGAGGGTTTTGTGAGCTGGTGTAGAACTAGACAGAACTACTACAGCTGCCAGAGTTAACCAGGGGAGTCAAACCTACAAAGCTAATGATACTACAATGACCACAGAGTTACTCTTAGGTACTCTGAAACAGTTATAAATCAAGTTCCTAGGGATTTTATCAAATATTAAGAAGTTTAACAAGTGTAGGAGCATATTTTTTTCCACTTGTGCAAGCTTGTTAAGACAGCATGGTGAAGGTAAGAACATATTTCTCATGTCAGGACATTAAGGAAACATGAAAGAACTGAATGCTCTCGTGGTCTCCAAGAGTTAGAACACTTTGGGAGCCCAGGGTTGGGATGTTCCATACATTGTCTGTCTCCTGACTCAGTTCTATGTAGTGAAAGGTGGTGATGAAAATGAAGTAATAAAACAAATGCATGAATCTGACAATGCATTCTGTAAAGAACAGAAACCAAGGAATAAAACTCAACCCTGTTTTGTCTCCATGGATTAGATAATGGGGAGTTTGATTTAACACATAGAGGTTATTTTATGGACACTACACTATCAGGTTTGGTTTTGATGATTTACTCTAGGTATGAACCATGTGAAAAAGGAAAAAGGGATGTTTTTCATGGGAAATCTATTTCTTACTCCAAATACTAAAAAAATCTGAGGCTTACAATTTAGATGACACAAATAATGAAAAATACTATTTTTCATTGAGGCCTTTTATTTGTGTATATTTTTGTTTTTGTTTTTAATGAACACAAAATAAAAGAAGTGGAGGAAGACTTCCCATTTCCCTTGACCCCACTTTGTACCCACTTATAGAAATGCATTTTAAGTAGATTTAAAATGGAAGCAGTCAGCAAATACTTCCCTTCAATACAATGTTCCTATAATCCTTCCAACCTTTGCAAACACTTAAGTATATTAACAGGAAATGGATAAGACTCTAACCAAAAAATTCAATGTAAAGGCTTTCCTTCTTCTGAACTAATCTCAATTTGCCTGAAAAAAATCTACTCATACTACACATACTTCCTGACTCTTTAAATGTGAATGAAAAGCATATCTTTCTTAAATGTTATATCTTTATACGTAATTTGTGGAAAAATGTTGCCTTATGGTTGCTTTGTCAATACCTCATGGATATTTTGTTCTCTTCAGATCAATCATGTTAAGTGAGGTTAAGGAAAGAATTTTTATATTACTCTTTATGCACCACTTGAAGATTATTTTCTGCCTTATAATTTTTTTGTATTTTAAGGATGTTCTTATACATGTAAAGACATTATGATTCCTACATTATAGGCAAGAATATCAGTGGTTCTGGAAGTCTGGATGATTTGCTGATGAACACACACATAGTGACCAAGGTTGATTTTAGACCTATATTCAGAATGACACATTCTATAGCCCTTAAGGACCCAAAACGTTGGCCTTTGCATCACAGAAGCTACAACTTTTCAAGAGCTGCAAATTTTTGAAAAAGTTGTGTTCTGAACAAAATTACATATTACTCTCATGGTAAACCTGTGACCTGACTACTGTGGTATAATAAAATAAAAAGGAACTTCTTTCTATAAAATGTGTTTATCTAATTAATGCATTGTAGAATTGATTGATTAAATAATATTTTTATTAGTTAGAAGACACATATTTGTAGGGAAGAATATGTAGGTTAGCTGGTGTACCTGCACATGAATACTTGGATTAAAATCCTGGCCATGCTTACTAAGTCATGAATTTGGACAAGGCCTTTAGATTCTTCATTTGGAAAGATGCTCTCACATCAATACACTACTGCCAGACAGCTATATGTGAAATGTCATGTTGTTTATTAGATCTTTGACTTGCATTTTCTGCATCCTTCGTGAGGCTGAATGTCTTTCCATAGGCTCATGCCCGCTGACATCTTCTGTGATGTCCCTGGTCACAACCTATGGCAAATTTCCTGTGGATTCCTACAGCTTGAATTTCATCCCTTTATCACATCACGCATATTAAATAGGTTCTTTCATCTCCTGTCTTCCTTTCTTCCTTTCTGAAAAATTTTATCTCTTCTTTTATCTTTCCTCTCTGTTTGCAAGCAGGTATTAGAGCATGTATGTTTCCAACACTGCAGTTCCTTGGATGTCAGATGTCACATTACCAAGATACTTTTACTTCTATCTCTTCAAATCAAAACAAAGTAATAACATAAGTGAAACACAGAGTTTGAAAATATAGAATTTGAACCTAAATTTATATAATTCCAGAACTATACTTAAAAGCTCTTTCAGTAATTACTTGCTTCTTGTCATCAAAATATTGATTTTATATTATAGTTGAATGCTAGTACTTTGAATATTCTTGCTATAATACAAAGAATATTTAAAAATATAACAGTGTATTTATTTATTTATTATCCATAATAAATAAATATTTATTATCCACATGTATATGGTACATAACTGTCATAGTCAGGGTTTGCAAGGACAACAAGATAATACAGAACATACTATTTAGAGTATTATTTTATGATAGTCACTCTGAGTCAAACACAAGAAGTTCAGGAACTCTGTCAACACAGAAAGACCTAGAGAATCCAGCCGAGGGCCTAGATTCCATGTCGATATTCAGCTAAAGATCTAGAGCTCATGACAATGCCTCCCACAAGTCCAACTGGAGGCCTACAGCCAACACAAAGATTCATGGATCTGTACTGGGACGGCCCCAAGGTTAGCAGTCAAAGCTAGAAAGTCTGTGCCAACAGGATGAAGCATCTGTGCCAGTAGGCTAAGAGTTCTGTCCTTCGGCCAGGAAGCAACACTCAAAGTAACAACCAGAGCTCCCCCTAAAAGTACCACGGAGAGCCTCAGGGACAAGGAGGTCCTGAGCTCTTCCAACAATGAGAACAGCTGGGTTTATATTAGGAAGCCAGCATGATAAGCCTCTTTGGGAGACTGAGTAGCAAACGTCTTCCCCTCCAGAGCTAGGAAGTTGTGCTCAAAATAAGGACTAGAGCTCCACCAAAGTAAACTGCAGCCATTCTCAGGGACTTCAAGCTGCTCTGACTATGAGAACAGCCAAGTTCATATCAGGAAAAAGGCTCAGTAAGTTCTTCCAGGAGAACAAACAGCAACAGGAGAACTAATAACACCATGGAGAACCAACAACACTCCTTCTTCTTCTCTAGTTCTCTTTATTATCTTGGCTACAATCCTCAGGTGGGCCACCTACACGCAGCACCATGCTGATTCAGTTCAGCTGCTGTTACAATTTGACCACCAGTTATGAATCCACCACAATAACATATAACATGTCCTGTATTTGTGTATAATATACGTGATAATATAATTTTTGTACATCATCATTATGTTGGAATTTAGGATTTATATCTAATTAAATTATTTGTATTTTCCAAAATAGACATCTCATAACTTTGAAATGAAGAATAGGCACACATTTACAGATGTGCAGAGAATGAAGCCAAGATATATTATTTTCAACAGTTAATAGCTTAGAGAACAAATGAAATAATCGTAAAGTTTTTCATAAATTTGTTCCAGTTTCACTTAGATATATCTTAATTGTTATAATAATTATAATACCTACTAAAAATTAATTTTTTATTTGCTCGTAATTATTGTACTAACCCTCCCCTCTGCAAGTTCTGATCTTGTGTGGTTGAGGTGGAATCCAGATATTTTCAAAAATAGTGTATTTATTTTTATGACTATGCAATTATCTTTTTATAAGGAATACTTAAATAGATCTGTTTCCTCTCACCTGAATACTGACCCGAGATACTTCAAAACATGTGGTAGGATGAGCACAATGAAGTATATATTCTTGGAAGAATTTGGACCAGTCTTGCTCAGGGAAGAAATATTCTTCCACATCTCAAGGAAATATCTCCTGAGCAAATGTCCATGCTATTACCATTAGTCCCATTTAAATATTACACAGGTTACCGCCCTGTCTCAAACTGCAGATAAATTGAAGAGCAAAAGTGCTACCTTGTTTTACCAGCCACCTCTCTCCACACAGCTCCCATGTCAGCTATTTCTGCGCAAACTGTACTCTGGCTGCAAATATGAAAGGACACCAGGACACAGCAGCTCTGGGCCCTACCTGCCCCCTGGCAACTGCTCCAAGCTGGGTCCTCCCTATCTTTTGCTGCCACGTCAATCTCCTTCTCAGCAGTTCTTCCAGCTTTAATATCTTGGCTTCATTCTCTGCACATCTGTAAATGTGTGCGTATTCTTCATTTCAAAGTTATGAGATGTCTATTTTGGAAAATACAAATAATTTAAGAAGTTGTAAATCTGATTTGATGTGACAGATAAAAGCCTTTGGAGAAAATATTGTAACTACCCAAGTTTGCAGTAACTTTTTTATTGCCCAATAAAGAACTTTCTCAATTTGGAAAAAAACACAAGTATGAGGTATTGTTGGTTATGGCTTTTCTTTCCAGAAACTTGAAATGATTTACAAGTAGTTCATCACACATTTTAAAGGTGGTGCCAAATGCTACCATTCCCAGGAAAAGATGAAATTTTTTTTTCTTTTGAGAAAACTACACATCAACACACAATCACGAAGTCATCATTTGAGCAATAAATATTTACTAACAAAATACTGTACTAGCTGCTGAAGGAAGGAATGGAGGAAAACAAATATATGATATTAAAAGTTTGATTCCATAGGTTGTTACAAGAATTACACATTATTATGTGTAAAAGCATCCCAAGTAATCTGAATATATAAAGAATATTCAATAAAGTGATCTTCATCACTTTCCTTTAAGAAGCTTAAGATGTGCACAGGCAAATATATGTAACCATTTTCTCCAATATTAGGAGCAGGTTTTACATATTTATAATTCCTTTTTGAATCATCAGCAACAAGTTCAGGAAGGAAGCCATGAAGATGAACAGAAGTCAACTGAAGTCAATTCGGCATGTATTAAATCGCAAATCAATTCTGGGGCAGCAAAGTCTATTCAACAGTAGTTCTCAATCAAGATGATTATAATCCCAGATTGCATGGGACATTTGCTAATGTTTGATGTTATGCTGGATCATCATAAATCGACGTAGAGCAGGTTACTATTGGTGTCTAGTGGTTAGAAGACAGGGATAATGTTAAACACTCCACGGGGTGTACTATTGACCCCCAAAATGAAAACTTATTGGAGCCAAATTTATGACGCTGCTATAGATGTGGTGGAGTCAGAAAATTTTAAGAAGAGACACATATTCAGACATAAGAGAGAGTAGGAAGCGATGGGGGAAAGTGGAGAGAAAGCTAATGTAAACAATAATAAAGGCACAAAACCCATGAGAAGTGATTTTATAAAACACTAAGATCGTTTTTTTTTTTTTTCTTCCCATCTCTCAGTTGCTCTGTATTTTTTTCAACCATTCTACTGGTGGCCGTAAATATTTACTAGGGAATCTTGTCATATGACTCGAATCCTAGAATCCTCTCCCACTTCCAACTCCACTGAACTCAATCAAAATTCATCCCTCTGCTTTGTACAAGTATTACAGTTCCAGAATCCTTAGACACAATTCTATTCTTTTATTCTGATGCTTTGTTTAAAGTAAATAAGTAAGGCATTCCCTTACTTTCTATAGACACAGGGAAAGTAACCTTACATTTTCTGAGGTGCCAAAAACTGTCCATTAACCCATTTCAGTAACACTAGCAACTACATGTGGTTAATGGTGATGATTATCCATGTTATAAAGTCTTCATCCTCTGCTCTACTAACATGGAACAGATTATGAGGCATACATCATCCCAAACCATTAGTAACTAGACATTTCTATCAACCATCTTTCCCATTATAAGTGTTTTTCCTGGGTAAGTGGTAAAAATTTGTGAGACCTCATTTCTACACTTTGAGCTTCTGACTTGTAAGGATTTTGTTAGTGGAAATTAAATGTTTTTTGCATTTCTTTCATTTCTGGGAAGAACTTTTCTGTGTCATTTTCCCACTTCATATTCAAGAATATTCACCTTAAAAACATTCAACAAAGGCAATGTTTGGGAGAAAATTCTTTAAGAATTCATAAAACTTAATGAGGATTGGAGAGTAATTTCGTAATTCATACCCTTTAACATTTGGTTTGTTTTGCCTGTTTGATTTTAGAATAAACAAAGACATTTTCTCTACAACTTATTATTTTAAATATCATGGTAATTTTGTACATGTCTGATAAAGAAGTCAAAACCAAGGAACTGAAAGAACATGAAAAATGTCTAGCAGCTGCTGGATTATAATAGCCTAGAGGCAAAAAAAAGTTGGTCAGGAGGGCAATTCTTTTGTTTACTCTTAATTTCCTTCTGCTTTTTAAAAATATAACTTGTGTTCACATAAATGCTACATCAAAGTAGTCATAATAAATAATTACAGCATTATCAAAGACCATTTTGTTCTTCCAGCTGCTAGATTGGCTTTATTTACATAGCATTATGAAGTGACTCAAAAACAGCTGCTATTTTATGTGAGCTAGTCCTTGATTTGATTTGAAATGCTTTCTCTACTATATCCAGTGATACTTTAACAGCAATGGCAGGCTCATGACAAAACAGTTTTTGCACTTTTGTGCATCTCAAAAGGAAAATAACATTAATCAGGAGAGTAGTGTTGCAAATGGGAAGCCGTTGTTGTACTAGGGAATGCTCCCTTGAACTTGCATGCATTCCAGCTGTGTGTGGAAAGGGCAGTTTGCAAAAGACATGCCCAGGGCAGACACCTAAAACACCTGATCAGGAATATGTGCTGCAGGAATACATGATGCAAACTACAACCGTTACAACAATTTACCCTCTCAGGAGGCAGCCATTCTCCTTCTCTCACTTCCCAGAGCAACAAAACTAGAAAGCATAGGAGTTCTCCTCAACAAAGCAACAAAGTCAGAAAAAAAAAGTGTGAGGAGGAGCTGCAGCATGAAAGCAAATAGGCCAGGCAAAGAGATGAAAAAGACTAAAATGAGATACAAATAGAGGAAAAGAATAAGTGAATGTTCCGAACCTCCTCATTTTTTTTTTTTTTACTGGTCATTGCAGCAAGGACTTTTTGTTGTTGTTGTTTTCTGATGTGGAGGATTGGACTCAGGAAATCTGGCACTAGCTTTATCTATCACTGATCTGGATTTCCAGCCAGTATTTTTGAACTGCATTGATTAATTAATCCAATTCTGAGTCACTGGAAAAATCGCTAGATCACCTCACTTTTGTAAAGAAGTGGAAATTTTCCCTAGCTTTCCTCAGAGAAAGATACACAATTGGAAGAGTGGTTATACTAGTATTTGACCACTGCTAAAACCTTTTATGACTTGGTAAGCCTCGGGCACCTCAGATCAGTTGCTTCCTGACTAGATAGCTTATCCACTTCTTGACGTTCAGATTCAAATTCATTGGTTATGGGAAATCCAAGCTATTAATGTGGAGATCTAATCAATATTTTCTTTCAATCAACTTGTCCTCTATTTATTTTTCTATCATTTGGGAAATTATAGCTCTCTCTGTAGCAAGAATTTCTTTGCAAGAATTTATTTCTTCAAACCAAAAATATTTTGTCCTGGGAGTTGTAGCTCACAAATATAGGAATTATTAATTTTTCTTATGTCATAAAATTGTATTGAATGTTTTATTTCATATAGTCTTAAAGGTATGAGTCTGCAAGAAATAAATGAGCAAGAGTTTTTGGTTTACCCTTATCAATAATTACAGTTTATTTGGCTTTTACCATATTATGGTCACTATATGATGTATGTGTCTTTAAATTAAATACTTAAATTGAATGTTCATAAATAAACAAATGACTAGCTAAATTACTAAATCCCCATAAAATCCAATATGATATTGCAGTTTAAAAAAATAATGTAGAGGAGGAGCTAAAGATGGCTGATCAGTGAGCAACAAAATACAAAACCTCCTGGGAGAAACAACTCAATGCCAGAATAAAACATCCTGGAGAGACCCAAACAGAGGGAGATGGATCTTCTTGATACAGTAAGAAATTAAAACATAAAGAAGCTTGTCAAACATGCAGTCTCAGGGCTACAATTAAAACAGCTAAAATTACCTGACAAGGCGTTTTCACTGCAACCCACTGAGTTTACGCCGGCTGAATTTGCAAATTCGCACCGGCCGTCACAGCCACCCAAACTCATTCTCACTATCACTCACAGGAGCCACAGCCAAGCTGAAGTCAGGGGTTGGTGAGCCCAACAGAGAGCGGAGCCAGCAACCATTAATCCATGGTCAGTGCTGGGAATGAGATCCCTCCCACACAGGAAGGGCACATCCAAATGGGCAACATGTTGGAATCGGGCAGGAGGAGCCTGAACTGGGAGTAACAGTGACTGCAGTTGGTTGCTCCCTCCCTAGAGCAGATTCATATGACTTGCTTGGACTGGGTCACGGCCCTGGTCAGGACCCAATGAGCTGTCCCAAATCGATTCCCTGTGCCCAGCATGTACTAACCTGGTGAAGGCCCCTGAAGTTTGGCTGGCCCGGTGGGGAGGGGCCAGCATAAGCAGACCCTACTTACACCTTAGTGACAAGAGCAGGCAGGAGAGGGTGGAGGTCCCTCTCCAGAGTGCTTTGGAGGAACCATGGCTTACAGGGAAGGGGGCTGGGACCTACACTGTACACCTGTGCAGAGGAAGTTTGGACCATGACAGGAAAGAGAGGCAAGAGGAGGCCCCCAGCCCAGAACCCTGAGAGCAATGATCAAGGAGAGGGAAAAAGGGAGACTGAGGGCAGCAAACATGCAACATCAGACATGGCTTCAATAGACATTAAGAAATGTCTTCGGGACCTTGTAGATGAGCTCAGAACTGAAATATTAAATCAGGTATAGCAAGATATGAGTAGAGTAATAAAACAAATGCCAAGCATCTCTCAGGAAGACATAGATGGAAGAAGGAAGGAAAACAAAAAAAGGAGAGAAACATTCAATAAAGAACATAAAGAAAATATAGAATATATAAAGCAGATTCAAAGAGACTACCAGGAAATTAAAAACTCCACTGAAAACTGGCAAAATTCCTTAAAAGAAATTAAGGATAGACTATCAAAACTTGAAGACAAGTTTGCAATGTGTGATCATAAAAGGAAAGATCTCTTAAAAATAACAAGGAAACAGGCAATAACAATACAAAGGCTAGAAGATGACAAGAGAATCTACAATTTAAGAATAAGAAATGTGAACAAAGAAGCAGGAATACAAACAGGCAAATTACAAAGGCTATTCATGGAAATAATTAAGGAAAACTTCCCAAGCATGGGAAAAGAAAATGACATTCAGTTATGTGAGGCATACAGAACTCCAGCCACCTACAACCAAAACAGATCTACACCCAGACATATAATGATCAACATATCAGAAATTCAATATAAAAACAGAATATTAAAAGCCATCAGAGAAAAGAAACAGATTACCTATAAAGGTAAGCCTATCAGGATCATGGCTGACTTCTCGACACAGACAATCAGATCAAGAAGAACTTGAAGCAAAGTATTCCAAGCCCTGAAAGAAAATAACCTCCAGCCCAGATTGATGTACCCTGAAAAACTGTCACTAGAAATTAATGGAGAAACAAGATGCTTCCATGACAAAGAGGAACTGGGGGAATTTGTGACCACCAATCCAACCCTACAGAGAATACTGAAGGACATTCTAGATAGAGAAAAAAAAAAATACTAGGATTTTAGAAATAGTGGCAGAAAGGCCTCAATGAGTGGGGCAGGCAGCAGCATGAAGGAGAAAAGAAGACAAACAAAGGCAGAAAAATGGAATAGCAGAAATGAGGCAGAGAAGGATGGCTAGAATCTCTTAACATAGATGGCCTTTATACACTATGTTGTTAATAGTGTGCCAGGATTTAAAACCCACATTACTCACACCACTCTGCTTAGATGTGTTATATTCTGTTCCAGTCATTCTACCTGTACTAGATTTGAGGGCACAGACATTTATCCTGAAAGTAACAGGATATAGTATGGTAATTGTCCTTAGTTTCCTATTAATTTAATCTAAAGCTCTGTATAACCTACACTGTTTTGCCATGACTGATCATAATCGAATCTGTTTTGTTAGATCACTGTTTTGTATTGATAAATTTTACTCAAAGCTGTTATGATTGATAGCATCAAGTCTGAGAGTATAGGCAACTACTGAAGATGACAATATTCATTAGAATATCCACTCTGGTTTGATTATTACCTACCTTTGAAGTTTTATACTGTCTACAATGCTTTATTTTTACTAATATTTTTATGTGCTGCTATATTCAATTATACTGCTATATTCAATTATGCCTGATGATATAGACAATTCTATTGAAGATAATAAGAAAAAACACAGTAATCATTGTAGATTGCTTTGTACTGTGGTTTTATACAACTTTTTGGTCTCATGTTTTTATGGAAATTTGTTTTGTTTTGTCTTGCTATGTTTTGTTTTTCCCTCTAATACAGAAAGGATAGAAATACATGCAGAGACTCATGTATGCATAGCTGTTTACAGTCTCACTGTTTGAATATCTACTTTGTATGCTTTAATTTTATAACTTGAACAACTATTTCTAAGAGGACAATATGTAATTTATCAACTAGTGATTTCTTACTGTTTATCTTTTTTATGAAAGTCTGTATTATCTCTACCCTTTACATGTTTTTTTCCTCTGTCAGTAAAAAAAAGTGAAAAAAAATAGTGTAGAACCTTATGTTTATTTAAAGTGAAAGAAAGTTAGAGAATAATTTGTGTAATGTGGCCACATTATTAAAAAGAAAAGAAAAACTAATGTATATTTATATTTATGTTTTCCTAATCAGTATGAATATTGTACAAGAAACTCATCCATGCAAAAAATTATCAAATAATATGAGCAGAGATTTCTTGAAAACACACACACACACATATGTGCACACACACACAAATGGCCAACAAGTACATAAAAATGTTTTCACCTTTATTAATCATTAAGGAAATAAAAAGTAAAACCATGATCAAATATCACCTTTCACCTAGTAGAGTGACCTTTATCAAAAGTATGAAAGACATTAATTGTTGGTGAAGATGAGGAAGAAAAAAACTCAAGATATTTCTGGCAAGAATATAAATTAGTACAGTTATGGTAAACCACATCGAAATTTCTCTGCAATATAAATTTACTATATAACTCGGTAATTTGACTGACCTTTGCATATACACCCAAAAGAATTTATTATGTTGAAGGCATATTTACAGTATTGTACTCACTGCAGCATTTTTCACAATAGAAAAGATATTAATAACCCTGAGTATTCATCAATGGATGTGTAGATAAACAAAATGTGGCATAGAAACATAATGGAATAATGTTCAGCCTTTAAAAATAAAAATCTTATCACTTGCTACAACATGGTTGAATTAGGGGGCACTGCGCTATAAGAAGTAATACAGGAACAGAAAGACAAACACTACATGATTTCACTGTAGAATATAAAATGTGAACCCAAAGAAGTAGAAAGGAAAATTGTTGTTAGCAGAGATTGAGGAAGTTGGGGATATGAGGAACTAGTGACCAAAATGTACAAAGTTTCAGATAGACAAGAAGAAAAAATTTTGATACATATTGCACAGCACAGTGACTAAAGGTAACATTATATATTGTATACTTTATAAATGAAAACAACAAAGAGTATATTTCCAATCTTCTGGCATAAAAAAATGACAAGCAAGGTGATGGTTAGGTCGACTTGATTTTATCATCTCACATTGTATATACATGATACTGTACCACATAATGATGCAGATTTTTTTCAGTCAAGTTTAGGTTGTTTGAGAGTCTCGAAGGAGAGGAAAGAAGATAAATTTATGTTTTTATGTGCATCTTTGTACTTTTACTTATGATCATGCATTATGGTATCGCTCTGGTAATTTTTAAATAAATACTAAATAAGTAAATAGAATATATATCAATAAATCTGTAATTCCTCTATAATGTAACTTACCTAACAAGATATAATATATAGTTGGACTACAATAATTACTTTTTTCTAATATAATGAGTCACACTAATTAATTTAATACTTGATGGTGTTATTGTTTCTTATAACAAATGAAGGTATCAAATCCTACCAGGTAAAAAGAAAGTGAAAAGTGCTTGAAATGTTATCTTATTTACTGATACTAACAAAATTATAGAAAGATACAATCAAAGAAGCAAATTAACTCATCAGATCTATTAAGTGTCATAACTGATGTTGAATATGACATTTGTTATTTCACTAAATATCACTGCCTCAATGATCTTGTTCATGGATATATATACATAATATAGGTCATCATATACACAAACACTATAAATAAATAGATAGATAAATAGAAACTATAGAGACAAATGAACCAAAACAATGATATAATGTTAAATTAATTTGTTGGCCTGGTAATTATGCCCCTGGTCAACAAATGACTTGATGAATAAAACATGTGACAGATGAGAAAGAATATGAAAATGCAAATAATGTATGCCTATGTCATAAATGAGTCACTAATAAATATATATTAATGCTGTGCTCTGTTTAACAGTCTAAAATAACTTAAAAATTGGTTGGATGAGGTCTACCTGAGTTCTAAAGCTACAAATCTATATTCTGTAGCCTTTGAAGCACTCAGGATTTTCCTGCCATTGTAGGTCCATTTTTTCCCTAGATTTTCTCTGTTGCTAAAGGCCTTTAAAACTAACACATCATCTACCCATTTTTCACTTACTTTCATTTTAATACTTTTCCAATGACCAGCAGAAATTCTCATGCTTTCCCAAGAATTTTGATAGTTTAGCTATTGGTTAGATTTATTTTTTCCATTACGTTTACTGAAATAGCTATGATTTGATAATTGACGTTCACTTCATTTTTATTTAATTAAGGTCAATTTCTTGGTTTGGAAATTTGTCTTTAGTAGATGTGCTGGGTAACCCCAGTATTCAGGAGACTGAGGCAGGAGGAGTTTGAGGCCAGTTTTGGCTACAAAGTGAGTTCAAGGCCAGCCTGAACGGCATAGCAAATCACTGTCTCAAAAAAGACAAAAAAAAATGCTTTTTGTTAACAAAGAGGAATAGGTTAGTTAGTATCTCAAAATTTAGAGGTGCATGCTGTCAATTGCAACAAAAATATTTTATTCCTTCTTAACTCCAAAAAAATCTGACTCATGATTACATGGTATGCTTTATATAACTTTTTCAAATATCTAATCATATAAGCAGTTTTAATTTTTGCATAATGACACTATAAGGTAGAATTTACAAATCATGAGATAAAATATGATATTTTAATATGTGTTAGAACAGAGATAATATTGTGGCACTCATCTGAAAATTCACTTATATCTGTTGCATGATCATGACCTGGGCATATTAGTGTATATTATTTGGTAATTAAAACATTTTCCACAGCATTATCCACTATGTAGTATATAATTTACAAAAGAAGACAAAAATGATCAATGGGAATGAAGAGCTGCTCAACACTATTAATCATCAAGAAAGTGAAAACCCAAACTATATTGCAATATCATCTTACTCTTATTAAAATGATCATTATCAAATAAACAATAACCAAAAAAAAGACAGAAAAGTATTGCGAACACACAGCAATTTAGAACACATCTACACTACAGGTGGCTATGTAAAATGGTCCAACACAATGTAAAACATATGTAGTCCCTCAAAAGGAAAAAAAAATCCAGAATCCTATTGCTTCTGGATATGAATAAGAAGACTTTAAATCAGAATACCTTTTTTTTACAATACATTTTTGAAATATTTTATTTTAAAACAAAAAAGAATAAAAATGATGCAGAATTTTCAAAACAAAATAATAGAAGGTTAACAATAGTTAATATGTTGTATATTGTTATCTTCAAAGTAAAACTGCTCAGATTATAAGATATAGGCATGAAAAAATGACCAAAGCACAAAATGTTCTTTTTGATGGGTTAAAAGCTTAGTAGTATAATTATCTGTCTTGTATGTGTATATATTATATCTTATAATGAAATATAATATAATATAATGAATGCTCTTTTCCTTTCTTTTCTCCTTTCCCCATCCTAGTTGTCCTTTCCTTTTGAGTAGTCCATTTGTTCACATTTGATTCAGTCCTATTATCTCTTTGTTCACTTTCTGTCTAGTTAATGTATCTCTTTGTGACAATGAGTATTAAGATCCCCTGTTACAATTGTGTCATTACTTATTTGATGTTTCATGTCTATTAATATTTGTCATTTATAGTTGAATGCTCCCATATTTGGTGTATATATGTTTATGATTGTTATCTCTTCCTCTTGAATTTTTCCCCTAACAACTAATGTAATGATCTTCTTTATCCCTTTTCATCATTTTTGGTTTGAAGTTTGCATTGTCTGAAAATAGTCCTGCTGTTTTCTGAGTTTCTGTTGCATGGAATATTGTTTTCTATTCTTTGACTTTCAGTCTATGAGTTTCTTTTTGAGTTAAATGTGTTTCTTGTTTAAAGTATATTATTTGATCCATTCTGCTAATCTGCTTAGTTTGATTGGAGAACTGAGGCCATTTACATTGATGATTATAACTGATATATATTGGCTTATCTTTGTCATGCTATTGTCCTTTGTAGGTTCCCTGATTATAACTCTGTTTAACTGCTTGCCCTGAATGGTGGTTTCTTTCTGTTATTGTTCTTGGAATTGTGGTCATTTTATATCTATCTAGAATATCTTCTTGTATCTTTGTAGGGTTGCTTGGATGGTCATGAATTTCTCTAGGTTTTTTTTGTCATAGAAGTATCTTATTTCTCCATTAATTTCAAAAGACTGTTTTGCAGAGTACATCAATCTGAGTTAGAAGTTGTTTTCTTTCAGAGCTTGAAATTCTTCATGGTTCCTTGCTATTTCTAGGAGTTCTTTCCTTTAATGATAACTGGTCTAGATCTTATCTTCAAGGTCTGAAAGTCTATCTTCAGTTTCATTCAAGCATTTTTGTTAGTTTTCAATGGAATTTTTAATTTCCAGGATATCTCTTTGAATCTATTTCAAGCATACTATTTCTTTTCCTGTAATGTTCACTCAAACGTTCTATCATTTTCTAATGCACCTACATTTTTTATCACATAGTATTAAAGAATTGGAGCAGAGAACAAAGAATTGCTGTTCATTTACTGTAGATGGTTAGTCATGCAAGACAATGAGTTCTAGAATCTGTTGTATCACATTGTGAACATGCCTAATAATAGTTTACTGTGTACTTCAAATTTTGTTAAAAGAGTATACCTCATTTATGCACTTTTTGCCACAGTTTTAAAACAATGTAATTCATAAGCAAACAGCTTATGATTGTGCAAATATAGTTGTTACTATGAAAAAATATCAAATTTTCAATCACACCTCCTGGGATGTCTACTGAAGTTTATTACAGAAGTTAACTAATAAAAATAAAGCAGACTTCTCTTACTATGAAAATCTTAATGAGGACATGGGGATTTAGCTCAGTGGTGTAAGTGCCTGCCTGGCAAGCACAAGGTCGTGGGTTTGTCCTTGGTACCAAAAGAAAGAAAGAAAGAAAGAAAGAAAGAAAGAAAGAAAGAAAGAAAGAAAGAAAGAAAGAAAGAAAAGAAAAGAAAATCATCATGACATACTACTAGCACACTTGATTTAGAATCTTTTGGTCCTTTCTTAGTCCACAATCTATTATCTCATGTGAGATTTGATACATTAGAGTTCTTCTGAAAGTTAATTCTCTAATCTTGAAAGTAAAACTAAAGATAGATGATCATATGTTTGCTAAGTTTGAAAATATATTTCATACAAAATTCAGTACTGTACATTCAGTAGAATATTAAAGATTTACAGTGTGCCAGTAATAGTAGTAATAAAAATAGTATCAATAGAAATAATAGTCACAGCAGTGCTAGAAAAAAACAGCAGTAATACCAATGACTATAAAGGTAGAAAAAGCAGTTGTAGAGACAAGAAGGTAGTGGAAGCTATAGTTTAAGCAAAAATCCTAATAAGAGTAGTTTTGGTACTATTAATACCAAAAGAATAGAAGCAGTAATCATAGTCTATATTTGTCTTGATTTTATTTTTAATATGATTGGTCACTTCTAAAAGAATATAACATATATTTATTAATTATAATTATTTTTTAAAATTTTGTACTTTTTCACAACAGGTCAGGAATTTTTAATTGCTTAGCTCTTGGATAAATTCCAAAGTCTCAGATCAGTGAAGATACTGAATAAATGGTTGTTAAATAAACATATCCACTGCATATTAGAAGTCATCTTTACCTTTGAGAGCTTTTATTCTCTGAGTATGTCTTGAACATTCACAACAGGGTAGATGTCTCTGGTCACCGTGAAATATATCATAAGGAAAACCAATGTCAAATTTCCAGAGAAATTTTTTGTTTTTTGGAACATAATTCTCATTGGTAGACACAAGAGCACATGAGAGTCTGAAGCATTTTTACATTAATTATCTTCATATATAATCACTGAGTACTTCTTATTCTAGATACTGGAGAAAAATATCATCAACATCAGTATCCTCAGGGAATTCACAGTTAGAAAAGAATAATTAATCCATAAGCACAAATATACATTGAAATGTTTTCAGTCATTCATTACACCTACTTATTTTAGCTTCTAATATTTTTCAAGTGCTATTATAGTTGTTAAGGACACATGAACCAGAGTAAAGAACAAAAGAGCTTCTCCGTTCTAAGTTTCCTAATTGAGAGCACAGTCACACAACAAATATATAACTAAGAATGCACTGTGCACAAAAGTGTTAAGTGCTAAGAGGAAATAACAAAACATTTAAAAAGATAAGAAGTGCACGAGTTGGAAAACTATTATTTTACCTAAGATTGTTAGAGCAGAATTTATTGCTCAGTTGACACTTACGTTCTTAATGGTTCTTGGAGTGGAGCATCTCAACATCTGGAGGAAGAGAATTCAGAGCAAAGAAAATAGCATGTTAGTAACTTCAGGAGCGTCTGCGCACATTGAAAACTCAACAAGAAAGTGACTGTGGCCAAAGCATAGAGCGTAAGGGGAGGGGTACAGATAAACTGAAGAGCGTGAATGTCTCCCACCAGCCCATATATTAGACGTTTGGTCCCCACTGTAGTACTTTATGGAGGAGGTGGGATCTTTTGGAGTGGGACCTGGTGGACATCAAATCACTGAGAGGACTCCTGAAAAGGAATTGCGAGATCCAGCCATTTCCGTTTGTTTTTGTGCTTCCCGAACGATGAGGTGAGCAGTTTTGATCTGGCCTGCTCTCCCACCATGGTGCACCTCTCTGCTGGCCCAAATTCTTGGGGCTCAGCGGTTAAGGACTGGAACTTATTAAAGTGTAAGCAAAAACAAAACAAAACAAAGCCCATAAAAACCCTTTTTCTCTGCATGAGTTAATTTTTCCAGGCATTTGTTATACTGACGCAAAATTGACTAACGTTTACTGTTTGAAAATTTTAGAAACCAAGGAAAGTAAAGTTTCTTTTACAGTAAAATGTGAAAATGTTGGAAGATTTTAATCAAGCTTATGATGTGATACAACTTGAGTTTTTGAAGGGTCACAACCACTGTGGAATCCCTTTAGGGTACTAAAGGACTGGTGCAGAAAGAATGAGACTAGTTAGGATACAAATGAAGCAGTATTAGCAGAGTATGATGATAACATGAAGGAAGATTCCAGCCACGAAAATGGTGAAAGGCAAGGTTCTATTCTAGATAACTTGTATAATGGAGAGAGTGATAGTACGACTTGCTGATAAATTAGAGATGGGTTTAAGCAGCAGCATGATTGCAAGGATGGCTTCTGTCTACCTGAGGATCTGGAAGAGTGGAGGGACCATTGAAATGACTGAAGAGTGGAGAGAAGCAAGCACTGAGGAGAATCCTTGAAGTTTACCTGTATTTTTGATGTGAAAAACAAATATGCATTAGGGAAGATAAAGCTTAGAAGGAAGAATGAAGGTGTCAAGAAAGAAAGTAAAAGAAGACTTTCTGGATATCAACTGAAACTTGCATCAATAAGAATTAGAAATTATTCACAAATTTGGAAAAGTATTATAGGGAAGAGGGTTCATATGAACATCAATAAATAAAAGGAGTGATAATAGTACTTGGGTGAGATAAAATTAATTAGCCAAATATTTCTAGTATGTACCCAAGTCATGGAAAAAATCAAGGCACACAACAGAAATTTAAGAATCATCTGCATCCACTGTACATATGAGTTTATAATTAAAATGATAATTATAATAAGATAAGCATGAAACTCATGAAAAATAAAGTGATATGCTAGAGCTCCAACTCTAACAAACAATACTTGAAAGAACACTTGAAAGACAAAGAAAAGGAATGTATAGGAGGAGGAAAGAGATCTGTCAAAGAATGCAAAGTCTTGTGTGCCAGTAGAGAAAGGAGTGATCAATGAAATCAAAGACACTACAACACATATTCATTCACTGGATTTCCTAATTAGAAGACTGTGAATGACTATATGCTACAACATGGTAAAAAAAAAAAGATAGCAGAAGTAATAGTTTAAGAAGCAAACAAGAAAAGGTAGAAATATACACTGTGCTATGAATAAGAGACAAAAGAAATTTAAAGACAGCTACAAAAGATTCTAGACTAATGAATTAAAAACACTCAAATGTTTGAGTTGAAAGACATTATTGAGAGTAACTAATATGTAAAATTGAAGATATTAATGATTCAGGACTAACAAAGCAGAAAGCCTAAAGTAAAATTTGGAATATGTGTAAGGGAATATCATCAAGCTATGGAATATTATTAAACTTGAAAAGTGTCTTGAATAGAATTTATCCTATGATCTTGGAAAGTAGAATAGACATATAAATATGATGGTGAATTACTCTCTGTGGAGGAAACCATAACATTTAAAAGGATCAAATGATATCCTGCTGAAATAGGATACAGATCTTCTATCTGAAGTGAGTAAATGCATATTCAGCAGGGAGCAAGATGGGAAATGCTAATGTGGACACCAGATAAAGGGACTGAAGTACCAGGAGAAGTTGATTATTACTGTTATATAGCACTGCTCTTGAAGAAATATAGGAAAGCTCTAGTGAAAATAAATAATCTGATAAAGTATTTAAAGTCAATGAAATCAGTGTGCAGAGGAAAAAGAAAAAAATACAGTGTACCATCTTCATCTTTAACCTATCATTTTACATCTCATAGTCCACAGCCAAGATACGGCCATATTTCCAACTGACATAATATTTTAATGTGTTGACTAGATCTTATCTACATTTTTGCAAAATTTTGCTCAACTAAAATCATTTCTTTGAATCCCAAATATAAGAAGACTGCTTCATACTTTTCATCATTTTCCAAACCCCTATCATCAAGAACAACTTCACTGAATATATGATATACATGGCAGTTACAATAAGGAGAAGAAAAATTTGGGAAAGATGTGGGTAGATCCTAAAATATGTGCTCTAAGGTCTGTCATATCTTCTTTAGTGAGTATCTAATCAAAGTAATTATTGCTTTTTCCCTGTAAATCATTTATGTGGAGCTTGAGTTTTGCTGAAAATGTTGTTTTATTTTTTCCCCAAATAACTATCTATAATTGTCTGGTAGCAAATTATAAAAACTAAAGGAAATTATTTTTCTTAGCTTTCCACTTTAATGGATCCTTTTTTCCTTGCTTTTTCTGTAAAAGTTTATTCCAGGTGACAAATAGACTCCATTAGTGAAACACTAATGATTATATCATTCTAAGATATTATAGGAAAATTCCTGAGGTTTTAAAAATCTTCCTCTCATTTCCCTTGGTGCAAAGTATTAATGTTGTCAATCTGGGTTTTATCTCTTGGATAATGGTACTCAGATTTTTCCCTTTTGGATTTCCAGTTTTTACCCTGACTTTTAAACTGCATAATTCGCAATTTGGCAATCATTAAGTGAATAATATGGTAGAAGTGCTTATTTACACCAATATAATCTTTAAAAATTTAATACATAAATTATCCTATCTGAAACTCTTGAGTGACAAACATTTTAGTAAGATAAGCTGGCATCCATCGGTCATTAATAAAAGAAGACATTATCCTCACATTGACACTTCCTTATTACCTAACTGTTGGTTTGTTGCATTTAATTATTATCTTTAGGTGTCTTTGAAACATCAGCATGTTACTGAAAGGTAATTAGATGTGAGGATAAAAGAAGCAAAACCTTACCAACAAATAATAAACAGAACATTAATTTCAAAACACAACTGTTGACCATAAAACAGCTTATTCGTTTTCCATCAAAGTGGTACTGGGAGCACTGGGGATCTTTTGAAAAGTAAGACCTACTAAGAGACCCTTAGGTCACTGTGGTCATGTCCTTAAGAGGATCATGAGATCTGGCTCCTTGCTTGAGGTCTGGCCAACTTTCTCTTACACAAGATCTCACAGTGATGTCCTACCATGCATAAGCCCCCTCGGAACTGAAGAGGGCATCACACCTTCCAAAACTGTGGGTTCAATGCACGTTTTCTCTTTGAAAGTTAGTTACATTTTCATGCAAACACAAAACTGATTAAGAAAATAAAACTGTCACTACAGTTTACACTGTGGACTAAAGTCTAGGGATAAAATAGAAAAATTGATCCTTAATTTAGTAGATTCTACTCAAAAAAGGAAGATATTAATTAAACAGTTGAACTAATGAATTCCAGTTGACCTGGTCTATGCATTACGAAGGAGAGGAACAGGGTTTCCTTAGGAAATGAAAACGAACCTCTAGATTCACACCGAGGCAGAGAAGCTATCAAGGACATCTTATTCTGACATCTGCGCAACAGATCATCCAAATGAAAGTGAGATGGATGGTAGGCAGAAAATCCTTATCTTAGAGGGAAAACAGCATGTGCAAATCATATAGGGAGGGACAGAATATGGACGAAGTGAGCTACTGAAAGCTTAGGGCAGTGATGCTGAACCTTTCAAAATTTTCAATGCTGTAAACACTCCTCTGTGGCATGCGTGCCACAGGTTCACTGCACTAGAGTAACTGGTGAATGTAGAACGGGAGGAAGAAAAGACTAAGCTGAATCTGAAGTAGAGCCCACTCATGACAGCCTCTTCGGAAGGGCCAAAGATCTAGATTTTGAAGAGGGATTTCACCAAGATGGTAAAGCAGAAGACGACAGGTTAAAAATTCTAAATTACATTGATCTCAAATTTTAAATTGTAGTCTCACATTGCATTTAAAGATTCAAGCTGTGTTTGAATCTATGTATATTTCGTATGGTTGATACAAGTCAATCAGTGATACATAGCTCCACATTCAAACAATGGCACTATAGTCATAATGAATACCCAAGGTGTTCTTGTTTATTTCCTCCATGATAAGTTCTCTATAGAGGCCTATTAATAAAACCCAGAAAAACCCAGGATAGCAAATAAAGCAATACTTTAATTTAATTTCATTTCTTCTCTCTTGCTCTCCTTTAAAAATTTTAACTTTAGGATTTTATTTTTGTTGTTGTTGTTTTGTTTTGTTTTGTTTTAAGAAACTTTCAGTATAACCACACATTTATTCTTCTGGAAGTGACAATGACCTGCTTTTGCTTCAGCCTAAAATAAATGTTCTGATGCCAGGCATATTTGTATTAGACAAAGAGGAAATGTGTGACTAATGATTGTGATTACAGGGAGCTGAGTTTATCTTTGGGAATGAAATCTTAACTATGATTTCATTACTTTTAATGCAAGTTTTAGGTTTTCCATAGGAATTTCCTACATCCCTTTAATCATTAAGTGGAATTTTTAAGTTTTTTTAGTTTACTTTAATATCTACTAATAGCTCATTTTTGTTCATAAATCATAAAGCCCTGAAAGCCCAAATGCAATGTAAATATATTATTTCAGTTAATTTTCAGAACATATTGTTATTCCCTCATTTTAAAAATGAAACAAAGCTCAAGGACAACTAAATAGCTACTGCACAGGTGGAGAGAGATGGAGCCAAAAACTACAACCCAGTGCCCCAGCTCTCTCCATATACAAACACTTTCCATATGTGTCTGATGTTTTCTCAACTTTCACAGTTTTGAAATTGTGGATCAGTTTCAAAATTAAGGGGCATTTTACAATGGGTTTCAAAAGTAATTTACCAGATACCAAGTTCAAAGGTAAGTTATAGGTTTCAAGTCATTGGCCTTTCATGATCTTGACCAGATGTCACTCATCAATTCAATAGAATTATTTGCACTCCAGAATCATAGAACATTGTAATTTAATGTAAAATTGTAGTTTAACTACCAATTAAAATCGCTTCTAAAAGAACAGATAAAGATGCAGCTCTACTATGAGTTGCTCTTCTATGGAGTTCATCAAAATTGCCTGCTATGCTCCACACAAACCAATTAAGGCAGTAGAAATTTCCAAAGTTCTGAATGGATTATAGAAGTTCATAAGTAAGAAGTCATGACTCCATGCATCATGCAAAGCTACTTATATGCATTTTATATGTATTGTATCCATTAAAGTTTGCCAAAAAACCAACTTCAGAGAACGGATTGTCTTCCAGCATGTCTAACCCAATTAAAGAAAATAAAAGTATAAATTTACAGAATAAGACAAAAGGATGAGTTCTAGGATTTCATTAACAAGACTTGAAAGTATGTCTACTCCTGTGAGTTAAGCAGAGAAAAATATAGCCTCTCATAAAGAAATCAAATGTATAATACAGAACTTTCAGTATAGAAAATTGAATAGACAGAACAGATAAACAACTCAAAAACCAAGAGATCTTACACAAAGTTCACCTCTAGTGAGCTCCTAAACTTTTGCATCTAGTTTTGATGAGATAATTTGACTTTGAGAAGAAGCAGTAATTGAAAACTTGATTTTTGAGCAATTTTTATGCAGTAAAGTTTGTTTTGTATGGAATTGACTTGAAGAACTCAATAACCTTCATAAAGTTTCCTAATTCAATAACCTTTACTGAATCAGAAATACCCAGAGCTTTGTATTTCTTTCTTTATAGTTTAAGTCTGAGTTGCAGAAAAATACAAATAGCAAGGTTAAGAAAGATGTCTTGTTTCCTAAGTTTCTCATTTCTCTTACAGATTACATATTTGGAGAAGTGATTTGGGAATATACCAAATGGTCATGAAATGAAGTTGTGTTAGGTACCAAATAAGTACACAATTGGATGGATTCATGTTGGACAAGAAGGAGTACGTCAGAGAGGCCCATGTAGAAGATCTCAGTGCTACTTAGCATCACACAGTTATTGGTCAGTCCAAGAACAGGGACCCAAAATAAAAAATGTTCTGTTGGGCTGCTTACTTTTTTTTCTCCTTAATACCACAAGGAATTCAGAAGTTCTTTTTTTTTAAAGTGATTATTCTGATATTTTAAAGCTTGTCTCAACTAAAAAATAAATTAAAATACACCTATACCAAAGAAACATACCTTCCAGTAGAATTTAGTTTCCCTTCTGCTATGTACTGGAAATACTGCACAATTTGGGAGTGAATTCTGCAGTTGGGAAAGGAGAATGGTGATAGTTCTAAATTGCGGAATTGGGGAACTAGTCACTAATGTAAAATTATGCTTAAATCATAGTTTCTAGTAAGGTTTGGCCTTTGTACTAAGGCACCCTGATCTTGAAGGAAAGTCAAGCCAACATTTTCATAAAAGGGATGAGAGATGAGCCACAAGAAAAGTCTCATTTATATAGAAATGTGACCTCTGTCTTTGGGGGAAAATTCTTTACTGTCAATAGTCATGCAAAAGTGATAAGGGAAAACTGCTGATGGGGTCTATAAAATATAACAGAGTAAATAAATTTAATTAGTTTTCATATTAAATTTCTGTAATTTTAAACAGACCCAAATATTAGAGAAAAGGCTTCTGCAATGTAAATAAAGTTATGTGAGGCAGAACTGCAAAGTAAAAATGCATCAGCAGCTACACTGATTGGGATGACCCCATCCCAAGCAAGTTCATATTTATGAAAAGGTTTCTCTGAGCTCATTAGTTTACCAATTAAATTAAGCCAGCCAGACACGCTGCTTTTGGAGAGTAAATCCTGGCGCTCATCTCATTTTCCCAGAGAAAACCATACTTGATTTTATTCTCTTGTGAGCAATTTACCCTTTTTCTGAAGTTTCCTGCCTCCACTGTATTAGGATTCCCCTGACACATCTTTAAATATTAATTCTTTAAGGCTCTGCATCCTCTAACTGCTTCTCACTGCATTCAGTGTAACATAGCTTAATATTGTGTATAACAATAAAAAAGGAGCATCCTAATGGTTTCCAGATGTAAGGAACATTTAGAAACAGAGTTGATTCAGAAACGAGGATTATAAACACCAGAATAGAACCCAGTGCCAGGAAAGCTATGATACGCAACCTCTGTTTAATTTTATTTTTAAAAATGAAAACCGAATGTAAAAGAAATGTCTGCTAATTTTAAAATTATTGAAATAGACATTTCTCCAAAGATGACATATAAATAACATGTATCTGCGATGACGCCTGACATTAGGTATCAAGGAACACAGATCAAAACTATTATATCACCTCATACCAACAGGATGGTTGTAGTTTTTTAAATGTTGACAAGGATGTAGATGAATTGGAATACCTAAAAACTGTAAAATGAGAGGAATAAACTGATGTTCAACTGAATTTTGAAACTTCAATTTAAGTTATTATGATGATACACTTAATTTAATGGACTTCTCTCATTTTGGAGATTGTTCCTGGACTCTCCACTGAACAGTTTCTATACAGTGAGTGGTACAACATGTACTAATTATTCAGTAGTCAGATTTATTTGCTATTTAGTGGTTTATATCCTTTGTATTAATTTAAAGGGCATATTTTTCATTGATTCCATTTTTCTCAAATATTCACTATCAAGTTAAGAGTCCATATGGCATTGAACAGATGAATGAATAATTTGATTTTAGGGAAGAAAAGAACTGAGATTGATATAGACTCCTGATTGACAAGTAACTTATGAAATAATAATGACTGGTCTGGAACTATTACAGTGAAAAATAGGACATCACAGTAAATTTAAAGTTAATCCTGTTATTAACTTCCTATTGGAATGAGAGACATAAGGGGAGCATAGTGTTTCCTTTTTAAAATTAATTATTGTTAGAGCTTATTAGTCTCGTTGAAAATAAACAAATACTTCAAAAAATTCAAGCTTCTTTATTATTAACTTTTATCAAGGTTTGTACTCTGCATCGGAATGCGTTCTGCTAATCGTTTTATCCGTAACATCCATAACTGATCATTATATGGGAAAAGAGTATAAAAAAACCTTTTTGAAAAAATGTAGTTTAACAGCCAATGTATTTCTAACCATTTTTTGTATCTGAAAATTTAAATGGCTATAGAAAAGTGACCAACACTTAAGAGTATATTTAAAAACAAAAAGTTGTTCAAAACCATAAAACTACAAAAACTCGACATATTTAAACCACAGGGAAAAACTATACATTTAAAAAACAGGGAACTAGTTATATTAAAAATATTTTCTGATCCCTCTATAAGGAAAATATCACAAATGAAAACAAATTATGTGTAATGATGCATATCCAGAGAATATTTTTATACTACCTTAGCTAACTATAGTACCTGAAGTATCTCAAACAAGTAAAACATACACCAAGAAAGAATCACCTGCTGAATGTGAGACTGTGGGTGACATAAAAAAGGAACCCACACTTTCATTTGATAATTTTTGTGAGTTTCTACAATGTTCCTCAAGTTTAACCAAAGACAGAGGCAGCTGAGGCCCCATAGAATGAGTTCCTGACCTAGAGCAAAATTCCACTTACCTGATGGTGGAGAGTTGGACCTATTTTATCATCTCTGGGTGTCAGATTATTCTTTAATAAAATTAAAATGAACTTGGAAAGAATACCTAACTCCAATCTCAAATGATTGAGAAGTGATTTTAAAAGTATTTAAGCCATGAAATTCTTTGTAAATTGTAGAAAATACACATGTATTAAATCTATTTTATAGTCTCAGTACTCTTATATTTTCCTTCCCAGAATGTCCTTCTGATCTTATCTGTCATATTTATAAAATAACTCTTAATTATCATTAGTTTTCCCAGCACTATTTGTTAGAGCCTGTCCTTCCTCCAGTGATGAGATTTGGCCCCACTGTCAAAGATAGCATGGTTGAGTGTGCCTGGAGTTGACTCTGTGTTTTCTATTCCATTCCACTGATGCATAAGTCTGGTTGCTTGTTCATTTATTTGGGCAATATCATGCTGTTTTTATCACCATAGCTTTGTACCATAAATTGAATTCTGGGGCCATGATAGTCCCTTACCTATCCCTTGTTCCCCAGATCTGCTTTTGCTATCCTAGGTGTCTTCTGATTCCACATGAATTTTAAGATGTTTCTCCAGTTCGTTAAAGAATGTTATTGGTATTTTGATTGGGATTGATTAAATCTAACTGATGGTTTTGGAAGTATGCCCATTTTGACTATATTGGTTCTCCCTATCCAGGAGCAGAGTATATCTTTCCATTTTTTGATTCCTCTTCAGTCTTTTTCAGATTACTTTAGTTTTTATTGTCAAGGTTTTTCACTTCCTTGGTGAGGTTAATTTCTAATTATTTCATTTTTCTTGATGCTATTGTGAATGGTACTGTTTCCCTATTTTTCCTCTCAGTGGGTTTGTTATTGGTATACAGTAACACCATTGATTTTTGAGTGTTGAATTCTCATCTTTTTACACTACCAAATTTGATATTAGTTCTAGGAGTCTTAGAGGAGTTTTGGAAAACTTTTATATAGAGGATCACGTCATCACCAAATAATTATAGTTTAACTTCTTCTTTCCCTATCCACATCCTTTTTATTTTTTTCTCTTGTCTAATTACTCTAGCTACTGTGTCAAGAAATATAGTGAAGACAATGAACATCTTATTCCTGATTTTAGAGGAAAAACTTTCACTTTTGTCCATCTAGTATGATGTTGGCTATTGAATTGTCATGAATGGCTTCTGTTAGGTTGAAATAAAGACCTTATAGTTTCTATTTTCTTTAGGATTTTTATCATGAATGGATATGGCATTTTATCAGAAGCTTCTTTGCATCTGTTGAGACCATCATGTATTTGTTGCCCTTGCTTCTGTTCATGTAGTATATTACACTTACTGATTTGCATATGTTGAACTATTCCTGAATCCTTGGAATCCCACTTGATCATGAGGTATGGTATTTCTGATGATCTGTTGTATTCTGTTTTCCTTTATCTTATTGAGGTGTTTTGCATCTGTGTTCATAAAAGAGATTAATCTGTAGTTCTCTTCTTTGATTGAGACCCTTTCTGATTTTGGATTCAGGGCAATGCTTGCTTCTAAGAATGAGTTTGGGAGTTTGGCTTTCTTTTCTCTTCCATTAGAGACTTTAAGGAGTATTGAGATTAGATATTCTCTGTTTCTTGTAGAATTTCACATTGAATCCTTTGGGACCTGGGCTTTTCTTAGTTTGTAGATTATTATTATTATTATTATTATTACTTCTTCAATGTCACTAATACTGACTTATTTAGGATTTTTGCATCTTCTTAGTTTAGTCTTATCATGTGTTTTTCTTCTATAATTTATTCCTACCAGGTTTGTATTTATCATATATAATAGAAAAAAACTGATTGCAATATAAGTGTGTTTGACTCTTTACCTAAATTTTACTAGAATTTTTTTTAAGTATTTGGAATTAAACCAAAGGCTCTTACATCTCCAGCTCTTTTTTTATTTTCTATTTTCAGGCAGAGTCTCCCTAAATTGTTAAATTACCCAGACTGGGCTTAAGCTTTTGATCCTTATGTCTCAGGTTGCAATTACTGGGATTATGGGCTTGCACCCCCACACCCACCCTAAAAAATATATATTGTTGGACCTTCATTGCCTTGAAAAATCTCACATTTACATAGTGCATATTTATTTGAGACTAAGTTTATATATAAAAGTATTGTATATGACCCAAGTTTCTCATTTTAGAAGCATTTTAGATCAAATTACTGTGTTTCTAGTGAAATGGTACATACTTTACTTCTATATAAAACTAGACTAGGCTGGAAAGAATGAGGGGCCATTAATGTTTCTACTAATCTGAGCCAACATAGAATATATGCAATTTAATTTCATATAGTCTGAAAATTTCATCATGATTATAGGGTAAGCCAATATTTATACTCCTCCAATGATTATTTATATCACCTAATTTTTTGTCATCTATGAGACAAATTGACATTAGCTAATCACTATTCTTGTTTAGGTAAGCAAAAGCATATTAAAGGCAAAATTTCCATGCTTCACACATATGGATTATTTTAAAAATTAAAAACAATGCTTCCAAACTCCACAGTTATAATTGTAGGTATCAGTGCTACTCTTTCAACATCAATAGAACTAGATAAAGTATTAAAAGATGTGGAAAACTTTAACAGCACCTGTCTTAGTTACTTTTTACTTGTCACTGAGATAAAATACCTGATACCCAAAGTTGGGAAAGGAAAGGTTTATTTCTTACAGTTTTCAGAGGTTTCAGTCCATACTCAGTTGGCGCCAAGGCAGGGTGGCATGGTGGGGCCGTAATTCATGGTGGCTGCAAACAGCAAAGCGGATCGGGCTAGAAAGAGAGACATGCCTTCTTCCAGCCATTACATTGTATGCTGGCTCCACCCCTAAGCATCTGTAGCACTGACACCATCAATCCAAGCACTAGACAATGAACCAGTCACAAATGCACAATGCAAACACGTGAGGCCTGGGGGCCACCGACATAAACCAGGACAGCACCAACAACTAATAGAGTCTAATAGACATTCATAGAATATTTTGTAACAGCAAAATTTACTTATATAAGACTATGATAAAAATTTAAAAGAAACTGGAATAATTGAGACAATTTTGATAAAGAATAAAGCAGGAAGATTCAGTCCACCTGGTCTGAAATTTGAATATATAAATCCAGTAATTAAAACTGCATAGTATTTATAGACATGTGGATAATTACAATAGACTAAATCAACTCCTATAGGTATAGAAAACTTGTGACAAAGATAAAATAATCAAGTAAAAGTATTACAGCCTTATCAATAAATTACAATGAAACAGACATCTGTAATCAAGAAAAAGATTTTTCATGTTTTTATCAAATTAACTCAAAATAAATAAAACTTTTAAATCCACTGTGTAAAAACATAAAATGCAGAAAAATAGAACAGAAAATCTTGGCAATAAAGGTTTAGGGAAAAAATCTCCTAAACTTGACACCAAAACATAGTACATATCAAATTTTAAAAATCATTAAATCAGATTTGATTAAATATTTTTATGTGTGGAAGATTTTTCTTCAAGAATATAAACTACATAAGGGGGAGAAAAAAAATCATGAAAACTCTAAAACCCAGACAGTAAAAATGTATTGAAGAATCCAAATGTAAAACAAAAACCAAATGTAACCTCAAAAAGGATGGACAGGTGGCAAAGAATCTAATAAAATTGGGTTCAACACCGTAAATCCACTGGGTAAATGCAAATTAAAACTGCAATGAGCAATCACTACTCACATGTTATAGTTTAACTCCTGCCACCAAAAAAGGGAAAAAAAAATTTCAAAAATACAAAATACTGATCAGAATGCAGAGAAAGTGAATCACTTATACAGTGTTGGTGAGAACATAAAATGGTAAATTCACACTGATAACAGCTTTTCAGTTCCTTAATAAACAAAATGTGTAACTGTCATATAACCCTGCCATTGCACTTTTGGGCACTTCTCCCGGAGAAATAAAAATTTATCTTCACACAAAACTGACACACAAATGTTTATAGCCATTTTATTGGTAATATCCCAAACTGAAAACAACTCAAATGCCCTGCACTGGCGTGGGAGGGGTAGTTTAAAAAGCTCTGGCATCTTGTTATCAAGGAATACTGCTCACTCAAAGAAGGGATGATTTTTTTTTTTTTTTTTTAGTCAGTACCAGGGATTGAACTCACGACCACACGCTTGGAAGGTAGGCACTTATGCTGCTGAGTTAAATACCCAGCCCCTAGAAGGGATGATATTGATAGACACAATGACCTGGATGAACCTACAGATAATTACGAAAATTAGAAAAATTAGAAAAATGCCCTCCTTAAATTTGACAATGTATGTTTCCATTTGATAACTTTCCAAAATGACAAAATTATAAAAATAGACAACCAATTGCTAGTTACCAGAGGCTAAGGAGGAGGAAGAGGTGGAAGTTACTCTGATGAGGGTTACTGTAAAAGATTCTCTTAAGTGAACCCTGTGAGATCAGTTTAAATGAACACTGTGCTGGTAAACTGTAATGTCTTTTGACAGTAGCACTGTTGATAGCAACATTGGACTAATGTTGCAATATGTTGGCACCATTTCATGTAAAGGATATAGCAGATATTTCTGCCTCATCAATTTCCACATCATGTGAATCTCCAATTATGTTTAAAAAAAAGGCTTAACCTAAAACCCATAATGTTTCTAGAATTGCCATATCTGACACATTTGTCGCTTACAGTACATTTGCTTGAGAAAGTCTGTAAATAATCTCAAGAATAAATTTAATAGACTTTGAAATCTGGAAAAGCAACAGATGGCTGCTACTTGTCTTGGTTACTTTTCTCTTATTGCTGAGACAAAATACCTGACATCCAAAATTAAGAAAGGAAAGGTTCATTTAGCTCACAGTTTGTGGAGGTTTCAATCCATAATCAGCTGGCTCCAAAGCAGAGTGTCATGGCACATGGGCTACACTTCAGAGTGGCAGAAGACACCAAAATCAGGAAGAGCAAAATAGGTGTGTGGGAAGAGCAAGCCTCTTTTTCCTTCCTTATACTGCAAGCAGGCTACATTCTTCAGGTGGGTGTAGCACTCACACCATCTCTATGCCCTTCTCTTACCTAGACTGAGGATGTTTATAAGATAAGGAACATGGTCTCCTGCTGAATCACTAAGTTAAACTTCTGACCTTCTCAAATTGGCACGATGAACAACTTCCTAGAGCTGCAAGGGTAAGGGTATGTCCTCTACACCCCAGGATGTAGAGCTGCTGAATTACTTTGGTAAGTTTCTGGACTTCTCAAACTGACACAGTGTATGAACTATAACACTACTTACTCTTCATCCAATTTCTTCAACCTGAAATTGTGATTATTTCTATCATTAGAAATCATAGTACAATCATTTTTGTAAAGTACTTTTTTACTAATTAACATTAAAATTGGGTACATTTCTGCCTGTTTTAATTTTTTAAAAATCACTGTTATTTGATGTGGTTTATTTTTCTTTATGCTTTATCCCAGTGATTCTACTGCTGAAGGGAACACAACTTTAATGTAATCTTTATGCTTTTTGGTCTTGTGTAGAGTCATGCAGTGGTTCAACAAAGACTTCAGATGCACTGAAACTAGAGGATAACTCCAACTGGCCTACCTCTGTGTTCTTGAAATAAGGTTGCTATTTATTACTACTTTTCTCACCAGGCTGGAAAAAATCAATGCTTGGAAATAAAGTTGATTTTTGTACTGAATCTCTCAAAAACAAGAAATAGCACTTCCCTAGGAAAAATTGTCATACACATTTACATACAAATCCACATACATACACATTAAAAATTTCAATGTGAATATTTTTGGAGTGATAAAGTTAATTCAGCAATATGAAAAATATAGACCTATAGGAAAAATGTAGACCTAGTTGTAAGCATTTTGTAAAATTAAAAAAAAATAACATACTATAAAAGATAGTGTTCAGTAATACATACATATCATGTTTTCTGTATGAATTCGTTGAAGGAATCCTAATTTCTATGGTTAAGATTAAAAAAAAAAAGGACTTTCAGTGGTTAAGTAACTTATTTGCCAGAGATAATATAGTTGGTAGCAATAAATGTAATCATTAAAATTAACAATAATTTAACGTGTCACTGCTACAAATACTTTAAATGATTTTATATTTAAACATTCAAAACAATATCATGTGATAGGAACTACTATCATTTTAATTTGCCAAATGAAAGATTTAAAGTAACATGTATGTAACCTTGCAATTGGTGTGTGAGACTGCCAAGATTTCAATTAGATAACAAAACATAATGTACACTCACTGTTAGGAAAAAACTAGGAAAAAAAATTAGGCTCAACAGGACAGGTCTGTTTCAGAGCATACCTGAGAGGGACACTCTGGCACTGGAGCCCAGGTCAGTAATTATGGGATCTTTTAAGGGATGAAGTCGTGAATTCAGAGTTCTGTGAAAGGGGACTGTGGCTGCCTGCCAAGGGTGCTTGGGAATGTACAGGGAGCAGTGCTTGTTCTCAATAGCAGAAGTCACGGAGGGCAGCCCTGCTGGCAGGGGGAGTTTACTGTGGTCTCTGGTTGGCTGGGGTTGCTTGGTTTCCTTCATCCAGTGGATAAATAGTTCCTGCAGAAAAATGTCAGATCCAAGACATATCAGTCTATTTTTTAAAAATAAATTTTGCAAAGTATGCTTTCAAACAAAAGAAAAATAACAAAAGTATATAAAGCAAATTACTACATACTAGGAAGTTAAAGAACATCCTTTAAATAATTCAAGTAAAAGAAAGTTACAAGGAGAAAATTAGCAAGTATCTTAAACTGAAACAAAATGGAAATGAACCATATCTACATGTGCAAGGCAGCTAAAACAGTGTTTATAAGAAAACGATAGTAAATTCTGCTATTAATACATAAGTAAATTTATTTTAATTAGTATTATAATTAGGAAACAATAATATAATTAACAAAACAAGAATAGAATAATAATCCACCTAATCATCTACGTAAAACACTCAATAAAAATCAAATTCAAGTGAAATTACCAAAAAGGAAAAAACTATTACATTGCTAAAAAAGGTGGAAGTCAATGAAATAAAAAGCAGAAATACAATCAAGTATACTACCTACAATCACTGCATATATTAGTAAAAATTATTTACTTACACTTCCTTTCTAGCCCAAGAATTTTCTATCTTAGCTCATGTAATTTAATTTTAAATAAATTCTAACTAAATTACCATTGATGCTCATAGTAATTTGGCTCCCTTATACCTCTTTTTCACAGCACATCATTTATGTATGCATACATGTCAAAAAATGTAATGAGCTGTTAACATAAAAATGAGATTACATGTCTTTCATGGGTAGGAAAATTCAAGTGACATTCAGTTCTCCTGCCACAAAAATGGTATCCCTGTTTTTTCCATATGTGATGTCAGGCAAACAATTAAAACATTAGAAAGTACTGAAAAGTTAATATTTATTTAACTTAAATATTTATTAATATTAAATATTTATTTTGCATAAAACATATATACTTACCACTTGTAATTTAAAAGGTTAAGACTGAGTGAATGTTTCCTACATATTGTGGTATTTCTGTGCTGAATGAACTTCTATTCTTGTCTTTGTCTTCTGGGGAATTCCTCTTCATTATTAAATGTAGCTAGTTTTCTGAACCAAATATTTATCTTGGCTTCTTAACTAAAAAAAGCTCTCCTTAGCAGTGTTCAGTTATCTTCTTTGCCTTTGAACAATTGTTTCCACTCTCTGTACTTCCACCAGTATGAGAATCTAAATGGGAAATTCACAACCCACACAACCCTGACCTAAATGGTTTGTTGAGAGGTCAAGTGATTCCATAGCGTACTTCTAAAAGAAAATTTTAAATTTGACCTAATATGATGAGATCTGGTAAAATTAAAATACTATGATTAATTCCAAAATAAAATAATATAATTCCTTAATGAAAGAATTTTTTTAAGTGCACAATGGGATCACAAAGTAGTCCCTAAAGAGTTTTTCCTGTGTGCTTCTTGGTAAAAAGAAAGACAGCTATTCTCAGAAAGATGTACATTAAGCAGTGAGATAGTGAGTAATTACATACAGAGAACTAGCAAATTCTTATTTTTTGCTTTTACCCTAATGAACTTGAAGAACACCCACCCCCACCGAAGAAGTGGATAAATAAATTCATTTCATTATATCATAAGATTCAGTTTATGACGTTACCTCTACTTGTCAAGTGACACTGAACAAGTCATTTCCTGTCTCAAACAAATGCTCTCATCTATAAAAGGAATTGGTAAGTCTGTCGAGTGCCTGTAAATTGTGAATGAGGTCATTCACGTCAAACACAAATGTTCCTGACATCTTTGACAGTCATAGGGAACATATTTCTATTAGCTAGTACTTTACTAGGTGAGTTTGTGGAAAAAAACTTGAAAGACTGGATTTTGCAGCCGATAGTTGTCAGTGATCTCCTGAGCTGGAGCAGTTACACAGGCGATGATGGATACATACTTGTCTCAAAGTAAAGAGCAACGGCATTTCTTTTTGGAGTGTAATTACCTTTTCTAAGGATACAGATTTTCTCTATTTTTCTCTCCTTTCCTCTCACCATCTTTCCCTTCCTGTCAGGAAACCTTTATTGCTCTTAAAGTGCAAACTCTGTTTGACAGTATCACCCCTGTGTTCCCTGAACTGACAGTTTGTCTAGTTTTTTATTATGCACTACTTTGGATCCAACCCATCATGTTAGTCACAGAAGAAAATCTAAGTCTTGCAAAATTACCTCAAGACAAAGATAATGTGATGAAGAATTTCATTGTTTACTTCTAATGCTGCATGTCCTATAACATTTCTTGTAAGTATAGCAAGGAACTATATGTTAGGCACAGAATGCTTGACTTCTGTAAATAATGGATGTGTACATGAGTTCAAGGTAGTGTGATGACTGTACAGGATACATTTGAAGAAGGTAAAACTGATGTTAAACAACCAGTCTTTAGAGTCATCAAGAAGTCTTTCATGAAATTGAGTCTTCAAGTATCAAAGTAATATTTGTAAAATCATATTTTATGTGGCAGTGCTTAAAGTATGCTATCACAATTTTATGATATAAAGTGCTTGATTTTTCTAGTTTATAAAAGAATAGGGATAAAGATTATATTTCTCTAAGAATGATAAAACTACATTTTAATTGTAAAAAATAATATTTAAAAGCTTAAAGGGTGAAGAATAAATTTTGCAGTCTAGTTTCAATGGCATGAATATACAACCCTTTTAAGGATTTCTAGGCAAATAGCAAATTTCCAATTTAGTTTTATGAAGTCAACATTAAAGTAGTTCAAATGCATATGAAACAGATGGTAAACTTTCAGCAAATTAAGATTGGACATAGACAATGATATCCTAAATAGATACACAGATAACCTACAAAAATGCTAATAGTATTGCCCATTATCCCACATTATTTGGATAAATACTTTCTAAATAAATGCACTATTTATTTTTCAATACTGAGGATCGAAATTAGGGCCTTCACTTTGACCTAATCACCAGGCTAGAATTTTTTGTTTGTTTGTTTATTTTGTTTTCCTTGAGATGGAGTCTCATAAACTTGTTAAATTTCCCAAGATAAACTTGAGTGTGCATATTCCTATTTCAGCTTTCCAAAGTTTTGTGATTATAGGTGAGCACCACTATGCCTAGCTGAGAATTGCTCATTTTTAAAACATGCATGTATGCATATTTTTCAGGCTATTGACTACAAGATGGCTAATCATGAATAAAATTTAATGGTCCCTGTTAATTTTTCCTGGCAAGCACAAGATCCTGAGTTTGATTCCTGGTATTAAAAAATAATAACATAAAATATTATTATGTTATTAACTCCTTTAAAAATCAGAAGTCTAGCCACAGTCAAAGGCAAAACATTTGCAAGAAATTTAGCAGAAAAGAGTTTATATTTAGAATGTATAATGCCACAAATCAATAATAAGAAACATCATACTATAGAAATTAGTAAATACTAACTACCAACAGGCAAGTTACAGAAAAAAATCTTAGTGGCTAAAATACTTAAAGATACTTTATCATACATGCAGGCATGAAAATGCAAATCAAAGCCATGATGAAGAATAATTCAACATTTAAATATTTTGTAAAAATTAAGAAGAAGATAAGCATAGATGCTAGGAGAGGTATAAAACAATACGCCTATATCTACAGGCTAAATATCTTATTTTATCTTACGCACCAAGTCTACTTCTAGGTACAGCTAATTTTGTGCACACTGAGAGAACATAGCTCTCTCTTCACGTATTCACATGGATATTATTAATCCTAAATATTTAATTTTGATTAACATCCATCAATTACACATTTCTTGAGTTACGTGTGATATTTTAATATGTGCATATAGTATATACTGACCCAAAATGGCCTCTATTTATATGCCTTTATCTCTCTGTCCCAATCTTGAGCAATCTCTACTTAAAGCTTTGTTATGTGTTAAAGTTTCTTTACTTAAGAGTCAGCTGTACTAGCATAGCTGATCAGCCTCTGGATGAGCATCTTGAGCTGTTGGTTGCACTCACCTACATAAGGTGGGGCTGGGAAAGAACATTAGGTAACCTAGAGCTATGTGGCCTCAGTGTGCATAAAATTTGCAGGCTACTGATACTGATATTGCAGTTTGAACTAGCTACCCCAAACTGTGGTAATGTGGCTTGTAAAAAATCAACAGAAGCAAGATGATCTCTCTGACTTTTGCTCTGCCCTTATCACTTAAAACAGATCACAGGTGTAAAATGAATTTCTGACTTTCCCTCAGGTAGCTCATATGTTCCTCATGTGAGAAGTGCGCTTGTTACACTTGTAATGAAGGCTCCTAAAACAGATTCACAAAGTATAACTGGAACTAGTAGGTTTTCCTAAATACACCACCTGGTTTATTACCATTAGAACAGATACTGTGAGCCAATACTTCCCTGTGACTGCCCATTCTTTACCTAAGTCATAGAAATACACTGCTTTTCTTTATTTCTGAGTCTACATTTCCAAAGGGTTGCACGTAACATTAACTTTACATAAAATAAATTTATATGTTTCTATTATGTTAATTTGTTTTTGTCAAACATCACAGCTGTGGACCTGCAGTGGGATAGAGAAGTATTTTGTTTCCCATCCACAAGACCATGCATTATTTTTCTTCTTCCTGAGGGGTAACCCTAGTTTGTGGGAAGTTTGTCCCCAAGTCCTAGTTTCCACATGCATTTGTATTACTGACTAGTAAAAGTCCTTCCATCATGTTTGACAGAGTGCAAAAGAGCAAATGCATAAAATGTGTGGCTGGGTTATAGCAAGGTTAAAGAAATGACCACGGTGAGTCCATTGAGGAGACAGGTGTCAGGTTCAAATGGAAGTACAACAGGATTCGGATTATTGCACAGTTTCACTCCATCTCAAGCTCCAGTTTGGATTTAGGGAATCATTCCCCTTCTGAGCAGCAGGAAACCTCAGGAAACCTTTAGGCCCAGATGTACTCTAGTGGCATGTGGAGAGCTAAGCCATTGCAGACAGATGATTTGTTAATGGCTGGCCTCCGAGTCTTTTCAAAGTTCCCCATGTTCCACTTAGCATTACGTTGCTTTGCAGTTGGAAAGGCATTACTTAAAACTTTTTTAACTATAAATATTATGAATTAAATATTTTTAAATCCTTTTTTGATACGCAATCCAGTCTTCATGCAGTCTTCATACAGCAAACCACGATTGAGTTGATGTAATTGTATTGAGATAGATTAGAAAATAAAGCAATTTATTCTTCTTCAGTACATAACCATCCTTTAGAAGTGGAATAATTTAAAATTAGGTAGAACAAAGCATTTGACTGTGGTGGGTACTCATGCAGCAGCAGGGGGTGATTCAGAATAATAAGGCCGAATCAAGAAATAATGGTTTTCTATGTTCAGAATTAATGAAACTCTTGTGGATCTTTTGCTTCAGACAAAAATCAAATTGGAGTTTCTTACTTTTGGGTACACGTCTCTCCAATGGGAGGAAGAAAACCATTGCACATCCTAAAACATCTCAGAAAGCTGTGGGGGAATTTATTTTACTCTCATGAAGCATTTTGATGAATTAAAAAATCAGAAGTGTAAAAATAAATATTAAAATTTATGTTCAACAACATGAACATTTAAGGCATTACAAATTTATGCAAAAATAACATCACAAAACATAGAATTAAGAACTGAATGCATAATATACATAATATATCTCTAACATTTGTGATTTCTAACTTCAAATGTATATTTTTTATTAGCTTTTTTCTCTTTTTATTCCAGCCTAATTAACACCAGGTAACTTAGTCTGTAACATTTTATTTAAAGAGAAAAAAAAACATGTAAAGGGTAGAGATAATACAGAATTTCAAAAAAAAATAAACAGTAAGAAATCACTAGTTGATAAATTACATATTGTCCTCTTAGGAATAGTTGTTCAAGTTACAAATTTAAAGCATACTAAGTAGATATTCAAACAGTGAGACTGTAAACAGCTATGCAAGCATGAGTCTCCACATGTATTTCTATCCTTTCTGTATTAGAGGGAAAAACAAAACATAGCAAGACAAAGCAAAACATATTCTTATAAAGACATGAAACCAAAAAGTTGTATAAAACCACAAGGTGATCTACAGCGATTACTGTGTTGTTTCTTATTATCTTCAATAGAATTGTCTATATCATCAGGCATAAATGAATATAGCAGTATAATTGAATATAGCAGTACATAATATTAGTAAAAATAAAACATTGTAGACAGTATAAAACCTCAAAGGCAGGTAATAATCAAACTAGAGTGGATATTCTAGTGAATCTTGTCATCTTCAGTGCTGTTGCCCATACTTTCAGACTTGATACTATCAATCATAACAGCTTTGAATAAAATCTTCAATACAAAACAGCAATCTAACAAAACAGATTCAATTATGATCAGTCATGATAAAACAGTATAGGTTATACAGAGCTTTAGATTAAATTAATAGGAAATTAAGGATGATTACCATACTATATCCTGTTATTTTTGGGATAACTGTCTGTGCCCTTAAATCTAGTACAGATAGAATGACTGGAACAGAATATAATACATCTAAGCAGAGTGGTGTGAGTAATGTGGGTTTTAAATCCTGGCACACTATTAACAATATATTGTATAAAGGCCATCTATGTTAGAGATTCTAGCCATCCTTCTCTGCCTCATTTCTACTATGCTATTTTTCTGCCTTTATTTGTCTTCTTTTCTCCTTCATGCTACTGCATGACCCACTCATTGAGGCCTTTCTGCCACTGTTCCTAAAATCCTGGTATTTTTTTCTCTCTCTCTAGAATGTCCTTTAGTATGCTGTGTAGGGTTGGATTGGTGGTCACAAATTCCCCCAGTTCCTCTTTATCATGGAAGTATCTTGATTCTCCATTAATTTCTAGTGACAGCTTTTCAGGGTACATCAATCTGGGCTGGAGGTTATTTTCTTTCAGGGCTTGGAATATTTCGCTCCAAGCTCTTCTTGATCTGATGGTCTGTGTTGAGAAGTCTGCTGTGACCTTGATTGGCTTTCTTTTATAGGTAATCTGTTTCTTTTCTCTGATGGCTTTTAATATTCTGTTTTTATATTGAAATTCTGGTATCTTGATTATTATATGTCTGGGTATAGCTTTGCTTTGGTTGTAGGTGGCTGGAGTTCAATATGCTTCACATAACTGAATGTCATTTTCTTTTCCCATGCTTGGGAAGTTTTCCTTAATCATTTCTGTGAAAAGCCTTTGTAATTCACCTGTTTTTATTCCTGCTTCTTTGTTCACATTTCTTATTCTTAAATGATAGATTCTCTTGTTGTCTTCTAGCCTTTGTATTATTACTGCCTGTTTCCTTGTTATTTTTAAGAGATCTTTCCTTTCATGATCACACATTGAAAACTTATCTTCAAGTTTTGATAGTCTATCCTTAGTTTCTTTTAAATTTTGCCAGCTTTCAATGGAGTTTTTAATTTCCTGGTAATCTCTTTCTTTATATTCTTTATTGAATGTTTCTCTCCTTTTTTGTGTGTTCCTCCCTTCTTCTCTCTGTGTCTTCCTGAGAGATGCTCAGCATTTCCCTCATTAATCTACTTATATCTTGCTTTACCTGATTCAGTATTTCAGTTTTGAGCTCATTCACAGGTCCTGAAAATATCTCTTAATGTCCCTTGAAGCTGTGTGTGATGCTGCATGTTTGCTGCCCTCAGTATCTTTTGTTTTTCCCACTCCTGGATCAATGCTCTCAGGGTTTGGGCTACAGACCTTCTCTTGTTTCTCTCTCTTTTCATGGTTTTGGTTTCTTCCATACAGGTGTATAGTGGAGGTCTCTGCTCCTTTCCTTGTTGGTTATGGTTCTTCTGAAGCATGCTGGTGAGGGATTTCTGCCCTCTCTTGTTTGCTCTCATCACTGAGGTGCAAACAGGAGCTGCATATGCTGGCCCCACCCCACCGGGCCAGTCAAACTTCAGGGGCCTTCACCAGGTTAGTGTGTGCTAGGCATAGGAAATCAATTTGGAACAGCTTATTGGGTCCTGACCAGGGGTGTGACCCAGTCTAAACAAATCCCACAAATCTGCTCTGGGGAGGGAGCAACCAACTGAAGTCATTGTTGCTCCCAGTCCAGTCCTCCTGCCCAATTCCAACATGCTGCCCATTTGGTTGCACCCTTCCCATGTGGAGTCTTATTCTCAGCACTGACCACAGATCAGTGAAGGTCCCTTTGTCGGCTCCATTCTCTGTTGGGCTCACAAACCCCCAACTTCAGTGCAGCTATGGCGCCTGTGAGTGGTGGCGGGAACAAGTTTGGGTGGCTCTGCCAGCCAGTGCAAATTCAAGCCAGCGTGAATTCAGGCCTACGCAAATTCAGGGCGGTGTGAACTTGGCTTGTCACAGCAAAAGTGTGGTGTCTGGTAATTTTAGCTGTTCCAATTGTAGCCCCAAGACTGCTTATTTGATGAGCTTTTTCCATTTTAGTTTCTTCCTCTGTCAAGAGGATCCATTGCCCTCTGTCTGGATCTCTCCACGATGTTTTATTCTGGCATATGAGTTGTTTCTCCCATAAGAGTTTTTATTCTGTTGCTCACTGATTGGCCATCTTTAGCTCCTCCCTAATGTGTATTTTTAAATGTATCAATAATAATTGAAAATTTTTCTAGAAGTAGATATATTCTTTGTGAAGAAAGTGATATAACAATGTTACTTTCTATCTACCTCAGAGCTAGCACAGCGATTTCTCATTGTAAAAAATGATTGTTTCTCTCACCATTATGAAGGGCATAGATGTTTTATCTATAATATTATTTTTAAATGTTTCCAAGACAGATATCCATATAAAGGAATGAAGTTGGGCCCAGACCTCATACCAAATAATAAAGATTAAGTCAATCAAATACTCAAAAAAGATGTAAAGCAACAAAGATCCTGAGGAAAACATGTACATTTCAAAGATCTTGGATTAGCCAATGATTTATTTGATATGAACATTTCATTAAAATTAAAGACTTTCATTCTTTAGGTAAAGACAGTAAAAAATCAACTCACAGAATTGTGTCTATACATTTGAATGGTGAATGTTATGAAATGGGAAGCCTAATAAAGCTGCTAAAATGAGAAATATGGATGAAAATTTAGAAGAATGTAGATAAATAGTAAATACAATGAATTTTTACTGAGAGAATGAAGAACTTCTATATACATGGAGAAACATATGATATCTATGAATTGGAAGGCTACATATGACAACATCAGTTTTCTATGTGAGTTGATCTATAGCTACAGCATAATATCAAGAAAAACTTGACAGGGCTTTTTAGGTTTGGTTTTTATAGAAATTGGTAATTAATTCTAATATTCATAGGGCAATGCAGAGATGTAAGAACAGCTAACAACTGAAAAAGATGAATAAAATTGAAAAGTTAAAATGCACTGACTGTAAAGTTTATTTTGTAGCTACCATGTTGTGTTCATATGAACACAGAAAAATGTTTTGTGCCAAAATAGGGTATAAAAAACTCACACATCAAGTTCACTTTACTTTGAATAAGCTATACAATGCCATTTATTAGAGAAAACATTATGTTTTCAAAATTGTCAGAATAATAAGATACAACATAAAATCTACTGATAAGCCAAAACCCATCATCAGCAATAATCGACTTAATTTGTTTTGATTCTTATCTTCTGTGTTACATTAACTGAAAGTAAAATTGATAATTGGTCTAAATTATAGTATTTACCATTAAAACAAAACATAAGACATGACACTAGATGTATGACCCACACATGAAAAAGAAACAATTTTTTCATCCAAATTCAGAGATGATCTTCAAAAGATAAAGAAAAAAATACTTAGAAAACACACAAGATTAAAAGACTCATTGCCAGAAAATGCTACACAATGTACAACAATGCATAATAATAATTGAAAAATAAGCAAAATGTTCCCTACGAAAACAGCTATTTGGTCACAACACCATTGTTTGATGTTTAGCATTATTAGTCATAAAGGATAAGCAGTTTAAAGCTTTGATATTAAAATGTTCACAATTAGAAGGATCTGCAGTCATTGATGAAAATGTAGACCTGAATCATCATTGTTACAATATTTTTTCCTGGTACTATGGATTTAAACAATGGTCTTCACACTAAGTTATATCCTCATCCTTTTTATTTTTTCACTCTTTATTTTGAGACAGGCCTTTTATAAATTGCTGAGTCATCGATTCAGAGCTCAAATTGAGATCTTCCTGCCTCAGCCACGCACAGTGCTGTAATTATAGGCATACGACACTATGCTTAGATTACTGCTGAGGTGTTTAAATAGTACATTAATTTAATCAAGCAGTTAGACAGTATCTAGTATAGGTAACTTCATACCTACCTATAGGTACTTATGGAAAAATGTTTTTGTGTATGGTTTGGAAGGACTGTTTAAGTAACATTTACAGAATTTGTAGTCATAATTGTTCCATAAACTACAAAAAAATCATTCAAATATCTTCCCTTAATGGAATGCATGCACAGATAGTGGTAGCTTTATTCAGTGAGGTTTTACAAAGCAAAATACATAATCTCCTGTGACACACATGAGTTTACTGTATCTCATAGATGCAATAAAAAATACTAAAGAATAAATATCTAAGTATTTCAATAGAATGTGAAGTTCGAACAATGGAAAAACTCATTAAGGTTATGAAAATAGAATAATAGTAATCTTTTCAGTTGACAGTCAAAATGAGAGGGGCACAAATAAACTTACTCAGATTGTAAAAGTGTTTTTATCTTGATTGGATTTCCTGATTCTTAGATGCATACGCATGCAAAACATGTCCAGGTGTACATTCGGAATCAGAAATCATTGGTGAAGTATATCATGCTTGATTTTAAACAATGCTTAGATAAGCAAAAAGGGCTAGTCTCTCTTTAAAAAATTACTATGAGCTCCAAAATATCTTAAATTAAGAAAAGATAAATATCATAGTTACCATGGCTCCCGTGTAAATGTCAAATGGCTCAAGGCTTCAAAGCTTGTTTAAGCAGTCTTTTAAAGATTCAAAAATACACAGGGAAAAGGATAAAATCTTAAAATATCAACCATTAAAATTATTATTGAATTGCAAGAGCTAACAGAAATTTTCATCAGCTCTGAACCAGTGACACTAGACTGATAAAAGTAATCTATGTGGGCCAGGGACAGAGCTCAGTGGCATAAGTACCTGCCTGGCAAGTGTGAGGTCCTGAGTTTGATTCCCATACATTAAAAAAAAAAAAATCTATGATTTACCAAAGGTCCATATCCTGAAATAGTAGTGTGAAGGCCACTTTCTAAATAAGAGTATTTTCTCTCTAATGTATTCATTTAAAAAAATCAAGAATTACCGTTATAAAAATAATGGATAATTATACAGAAACAGTTGACTCTGGTTAATCAGACTTCTTCCATCATTCATAGAAAATTTCAGAAATAAGTCAATCACCTATATTTTAATCCTAGTCAAATCCAATTTATACAAAGTGACAATAAAATTATAATCTAGATTATTATTCAATTTACATGTGACATCCATAGACTGACCTTGAAATCTTGCAGTATAAGTCTAACCTGAAAATTGACAGGTATCTTGCAATTAGGAATCTAAGAAACTTTTACAAAATAGTTTTGCCATGTATCACACTAATAAACTAGATAGAGAGTTTAATCTAACAAAATACTTATGAATGCTTCCCAACAGAGCTACAGGGATGGTTTACCACATGCAAATCAATAAATCTAATGCAACATATTAACAAAAAAATTATCATCTCAATACATACAGAAAAAGTATTTGACAAAGTCCAATGCCATTCATGATAAAAAAAACCTTTCAGAAATTCAGAATAGATGGTTTTTAATCTCAATATGATAAAAGCCATCTAAGACAAATCAACAACCAACATAACACCAAATGGGCAAAAACTCAAAAGTTTCACTCTAAAATCAGGAACAAGAGAAGGATGCTCACTGTTACCACTCTTATTCAGTGTAGTTCTGTGAATATTAACCAGAAGAATTAGTATGTGTGATGCCAAAGTGAGAACTAGTCAGAAGAATTAGACAAGAGAAAGAAATAAAAGGACAAAGAATAGGAAAAAGAGAAGTTAAATTATCATTATTTGCAGATGGCTCTACATAGAAGGCCTTGAAAACTCCACCAAAAGACTTCTAGATTTAACAATAAAATGCAATAGTATAGCTGGATAAAAGTCAACACTCAAAAGTCAGAAGCCTTCCTGGGCATGAATTACAAAATCACAGAGAGAGAAACTAGGGAAACAACAGTTTTCACAATAGTATGCAGAAGAGGAAGAAGAAGGAGGAGGAGGAGGAAGGAGAAGGAGGAGAAAAGGAGGAGAAGGAGAAGAAGAGGAGGAGGGGAAGAAGGAGAAAAAGAAAGAGAGAGAGAAAAGATAGTTAAACCTTGTGAACAAATCAGAGTGTGGATTGGGTAGAACAATGAAAGAAGCTAAGCCCTCGCCTCTTAGCCCTCTGGCAAATGAACTAGAGAGAGATGAACAGCACCCCATGAGCAACCAGCTTATTTAGAGGAACTGTACTGTTTGATTGACTTTGCAAGCCTAAAGCTGAGCAATTATTTAGAGGACAACAATATGCAATTCAGTAACTATTATACATTTCCTGTGTCTTATCACTGTTTTGATTAATTTTATTACTCAGTCTTATTCATTTTAAAATTAAAAAAGAAAGAAAGACAAAAAGAAGAAAGAAAAAAAGAAAGGAAGAAAAAAAAAGACCTAGGAAGCAACATAACAAAAGAAGTGAAAGATCTCTATATTGAAAACTACAGGACTCTGAAGGAGATTGAAGAAGATACAGAAAATGGAAAAATGTCCTTTACTCTTCTTGGTAGGAAGAAACAAAAGAGAGAAAATGGCTATACTTTCAAAACTGAGATATACAGGTCTAATGTAACCCTAATCAAAATTCAAACAGCATATCTCACATAATTAGAGAAAACAATCCCATAATTCATTTGTAACCAGAAGAGATCCAGAAAATCAAAGGCAATTCTGGGCAATAAAGGCTAAGAGGGGCATCACAGATTCTTAGTTGAAATTATATTACAAAGCTACTATGGTAAAAACAGCATGGCACTGGCAAAAAGCAGACATGAGGATCAATTGAACAGATTAGAAGATGCAGAAACAATGTCAGACATATTTAGCCACCTTATCTTTGACAAGGATGCCAAACAGCTTCACTGGAAGAAAGACAGACTTTTTAATATATAGCACTGAAAACATTGGCTTTCTACATCCCAAGGTTGAAAACTAGACCCATATCTCTCACCATGTACTAAACTAAAATTGCAACAGATCAAAGGTCTAAATATTAAAACAAAAACATTATATCTGCTGAAAGATAAAATAGGTAGAACTCTTTAAGACATTAGTGTACACAAAGATTATTAAAAAAACCCAATCGTTCAGGAACTATTACAAACAATCTACAACTGGACTCTCAATTTATTAAAAAGTTTTTGCATAAGCAAGAGAAACCACAGAGTGATGAAACAAGCCACAGTGTGAGAATAAATCTTTGCCAGTGGTTCCTTAGACAAAAGAATATGATCTAGAATATATAAAGAACTCAAAATAATCAGACTCTCAAAATATAAAACTCAGTCCAAAAATGGGCATCTGAAATAAATAGACATTTCTCAGATGAAGAAGTAGAAATGGGAAATAAATATATGAAAAACTGTTCAACGTTGTTGGTCATTTCAGAAATACAAGTTAAAACAATGCTGAAATTCCATCTCACCCCAGAAAGAAAGGCCATTATCAAGAAGTTAACCAATAACAAACACCAGCAATGCTATGGGAAAAAAAAATGAACTCTTCTCCATTGTTAGAAGTGTAGACTGGTACAGTCATTGTGGAAATCAGTGTGGAGATTCCTTAAAAACTTAGACGAGAAGTTCAGTTCAATCCAACTATTCTTTTACTTGATATCTTCCCAAAATAATTAAAAGCATCTTACCCCAGTGATATATATACTCCTGTATTTATAATGGTAGTTTGTAGTAGCTAAATTTTGGAAACAGCCCAAATGTCTATTAACTGATAAAACTGATAAAGAGAATGTTCTTTTATACCATGGAGTACTGTTCTGCTATAAAAGAGGAGAATCTTGAGACAGTTCTAGCTAAGTATATGCACCTGGAGGCCATTCTCTAAAGTGAAATACATTGGACACGTGAATAAATACTGCATTGTCTCTCTGATGTGAGAAACCAAAAGTGTAGAAAAAGAGAAAAATATATAATAGATATTGTGGAAAAGTAAAAAAATGTTCAAATGGGAAAAGGAACTAGGGAGGGCAAAGGGACAAGAAGTAAGGCAAAAGAAAAACATGATGAGAAAAAAAGGAAAAAATGGAAGTAAAGCTATGATAAGTAAGGTGAGGAGAAGGGATTAAAGGGAGGGTGGGAAATGAGGAAAAAAAGAATCAAGTTGTACCATGTACCAGTACAAATTCCCTGTAATAAATGTGATCCTCATGTATTTCTAAATGTACTAATAAACTTAATTAATAAAAATAGACCATCCCAAATAATATTTAAATATAAGAGCTTTAAGACAAAGTTTACAGTTTAGTTTGTCAGTACAACAAAGTTACAAATTTAAATGAAGCATTTAGTTTGTCAATACTTATACTATTTAGTACAATGAAAAAATAGAGTATGTGTCCTCTTTGTTTCAAAAAACCAAAGTCAAAAGGCCAGTGATGTGGCATAGAGGGAGAGCATTCACCTAGTATGTGCAAGTCTTCAGATCACCAGCACTGCAAAAGAAAAAATGAGAAACTTAAGAAATATAAACTTTTTTAACTTAAACAGCAATATTCTAATATTTGGATGTGAAAATTCAAAATATATTCAGACAAATATATTTTTCTTTTTGAATAAAAATATGAAATAAATATATGTGAATATATTTTATTTAAGAAGAAAGGTTTTGATTAAGGGAAATTGTAAAACAATTTTATTTTAAAGAGAATAAGACAAAAGAGGACAGATCTAAGCAGATCAGAACAGAACAATGTAAGCAACACAGCACTTCACAACAAGACAATTGGATATTAACTGTAGCTATCATAATGTCTCTTTCTTAGAAATAGTTGAGCTTAGCTTTACACACAATAATGTCAAACATAACAAAGTAGAATAAAACAACTCAAGAGAGTGTAAGTATTCCAAGACATTCTGAACCAAATAACCGAAAATGAACAATGGATGCTATATTATCTCATTTTCCATAAAAATTTTGTTTTTACTATCATACATATTAAAATCCAATAACACACAATGTGATAGAACCAATGGTAATAGAAAAACAAAAGCATGGTAGGACTTCAGAGCAAGATGATATTAAATCAACACTGGCTGCCATATTGTCTTGTCTTCAAAGTAACTATTCATATGATCACATATATTAAGATCAAACAAAACAGAATAAAACCATTCCAACCAATGAATGAAGACATAAGACATCAAAGCAGTATAGTGGTGAACCATGATTTCCATAAAATCTTCTGTACTCTTACCATTTCTTACACTAGGGAGACTATACAGTAGTTATACATGTGAGCTTGATTTATTTCACTTATGAGTATAGATTCAACATGCATCCATTTATTTATAAATATCTCAATGTGATCATTCTTTATAGCTGAGTAGTACTCCATTGTATAAAAGTACCACAATTTTTTTATTCATTCCTCGGTACTTAGGTTGTTTCCAAGATCTGGCTATTACAAATGTGCTGCTATAAACATGGGTGTGCATATATCACTGTGGTAAGATGTTTTCAGATCTTCTGGGAATATGCCTAAGAGTGGAATAGCTGGGTCAAATGGGACCTCCAACCCCAGCTTGTGGGGTATCTCCAGACTGACCTCCACAGTGGTCGCACCAGTCTACATTCCCACCAACAATGCAGAAAAGTTCCTTTTTCCCCACAGCCTCTCCAGCATTTGTTGTTGGTAGTTTTGTTGATCCTGGCCATTCTTTCTGGAGTGAGGTGTTATCTCAGTGTGGTTTTAATTGCATTTCTCTAATGACCAATGATGATGAACATTTTTTCACATGAAAAAATGCCATTCATATTTCTTCATCTGAGAACTGTGTATTCAACTTGGATGCTCATTTTTGGATTGGGTCTTTGAATTTCAGGGGTCTGATTTTTTTTAATTCTTTATAAGTTCTAGACAGAAGTCATTTGTCTGAGGAATAGTTCACTAAGATTTTTTTCCCAGTTTGTAGGTTTTCTTTTCACTCTGCTGGAGATTTCTTTGGATGTGAAGAAACTCTTTAATAAGATATAATCCCAGTTATTGATTCTGGGAAGTATTTCCCGTGCAGTTTGGTTCTTGTTCATGAATTCTCTACCTACCCCTATGTCTTCAAGATTTTTACCTAATTTGTCTTGCAACAAATTTAGTGTTTCTGTTTTAATATTTAGATATTTGATCCATTTGGATTTTAGTTTAATACATGGTAATAGGCATGGGTCTAATTTTAGTTTTTGGCATATGGAAAGCCAATTTTTTCAGCACTATTTATTAAAGAGACTGTCGTTCTTCCAGTGAACATGCTTGGCCCCTTTATCAAAGATAAGGTGGTTGAGTGTGTTTGTAAATGTATATTCTAATCTATTCCATTGATCTTCAGGTCTGTTTTTTTTCCAATACCATGTTGATTTTATTACAGTAGCTTTGTAGTATAACTTCAAGTCAGGGATTGTGATGCCACCTGCCTTATCTTTGCTGCTTAGAATAGCCTTTGCTATTCTGGGTCTCTTCTGGTTCCAGATGAATTTTAGGAGTGATTTCTCTAGATCTATGAGGTATGTTAGTGGTATTTTCATTGGGATTGCATTGAATGTGTATAACAATTTTGGGAGAATTGCATTTTTATAATATTTATTCTTCCTATCAATGAACAAGAGATGTCTTTCCATTTTCTGAGGTTCTCTTCAATTTCTTTTTTCAGGCTATTATAATTTTCCCTGTACAACTCTTTTACATCTTTTGTTAGATTAATTCCTAAGTATTTCCTTTTTTTTTTTGGATGCTAGTGTGAAGGGTGTGGCTCTTCTTATTTATCTCTCAGTGATTTTGTTGTTAGTGTATAAGAATGCTATTGATTTTTGAGTATTGACTTTGTATCCAGCTGTTTTGCTGAAATTATTTATTATATCTAGGAGATTTTCAACGGAGGTTTGGGGGTCTTCTATGTAGAGTATCATGTCATCTGCAAATAATGATAGTTTAACTTCTTCTTTTCCTATCTTTATACTCATTTTATTTCCCTCTCTTGTCTAATTGCTCTGGCTAGTATTTCCAGTATTATATTGAATAGGAGCAGTGATAATGGACATCCTTGTCTTGTGCCTGATTTTAAGGTAAAGGCTTTCAGTTTTTAGCCATGTAATATGACACTGGCTGTTGGTTTGTTGTAGATGGCCTTTATCATATTGAGGTAAAGATCATCTATTCCAATTCTCTGCAAGGTTCTTATCATGAATGGCTATTGGATCTTATCAAAAGCTTTTTCTGCATCTATAGAAATGATCATGTGATTCTTGCTTTTGGCTCTATTGATATGGTGGATTACATTTATTGATTTATGTATGTTGAACCATCCCTGCATGCCTGGGATGAATCCCACTTGATCATGTATATAATCTTCTTAATGATTTGCTGCATCCTGTTTGCCAGTATTTTTATTGAGAATTTTTGCATCTATGTTCATTAGAGAGATTGGCCTGTAGTTCTCTTTTTTAGCTGGGTCTTTCTCAGGTTTTGGTATTAGAGTGATATTTGCTTCCAGGAATGACTTAGGGAGAATTGCTTCCCTTTCAATTTCATTGAAGAGTTTGAGGAGTGTTGGCATTAAGTCTTCTTTGTATTTCTTGTAGAATTCCACAGTGAATCCGTCTGGGCCTGGACTCTTCTTTGTTGGTAGAGACTTGATTACATTTTCAACTTCATTCATAGAAATTGGGTTATTCAGCAGTTTTACATCTTCTTGATCCAACTTTTGTGGTTCATATGTTTCTAGGAATCTGTCCATTTCTTCTGTGTTATTGAACCTATGAGAATAGAGGTTTTCAAAATAGTTGTTGATGATCTTCTATATTTCCACAGGGTCAGTAGTGATTTCTCCTTTTTCATTCTGTATTGCATGAATTTGAGTCTTTTCTTTCCTTTTTTTAATTAGGTTGGCTAGGGGCTTGTCAATTTTATTTATTCTTTCAAAGAACCAACTCTTTGATTCATTGATTCTTTGAATTGTTTTCTTAGTCTCTATTGCATTAATTTCTGCTCTTATCTTTATAATTTCCTCTCTTCTTTCAGCTTTGGGCTTGGCTTGCTCTTCTTTTTCTAGATGCTTCAGATGTAATATCAGGTTGCTTATTTGTGTTTGTTCTGTTTTCCTAATGTGGGAACTCAGTGCAATAAATTTTCCTCTGAGGACCACTTTCTTTGCATCCCACAGGTTCCAGTAAGTTGTATTTGTATTTTAGTTTGCTTGTAGATATTAATTTCTTCTTTAATTTCCTCTGTGACCCACTGATTGGTCAAGAGTGTATTATTTAATTTCCAGGTGTTTGTGTGGCTTTTGCAGTTACTTTTATCATTAATTTCCAGTTTCATGGCACTATGATCTGATACCATGCATGGGATAATTTCAATTCTTTTGCATTTTCTTAAATATGTTCTGTGGGTTAGTATATGGTCTATTTTAGAGAATGTCCCATGTACTGGTGAGAAGAATGTATATCCTGATGTTGTTGGATGGAACACTCTGTATACGTCTATCAAATCCATTTGTTCACAGGTGTGATTCAGTTCTGTTATTTCTTTGCTGATTTTCTGTCTAGTTGATCTATCCCTATGCACCAATGGTGTCTTAAAGTCCCCTGTTATAATTGTGTTATTACCTATTTGATTTTTCATTTCTGTTCATACTTGCTTTGTGTAGTTGAGTGCTCTGGAATTTGGTGCATATATATTTAAGATTGTTATCTCTTCCTCTTGCAGTTTTCCCCTAACTAGTATGTAGTGACCTTCTTTATCTCTTTGGACCATTCTTGGTTTGAAGTTCACATGGTCTGCAAACAGAATAGTTACTCCTGCTTTTTTTTTGAGTTCCTGTTGCATGGAGTATTGTTTTCCATCCTTTGACTTTCAGTCTATGAGTTTCCTTTTGGGTTAGATGGGTTTCTTGTAGACAGCATATGGTTGGAAGTTGTTTCTTGATCCATTCTGCCAGTCTGTTTCTTTTAATTGGTGAATTGAGGCCATTTACATTAATGGTTATAACTTTCATATATTGATTTATTGTTGACATGTTATCTTTCTGATGTTGTATCTTAGCTTTCCATTCTGTTTAATTGTCTGTCTTGCTTAGTGGTTTTTTCCTGTGTGTATGTAGAATGTCTTTCAGTATTCTTTGTAGGTTTCCTTTGGTGATCATGAAGTTCTTCAGCTGTTCTTTGTCATGGAAGTATCTTATTTCCCCATCCATTTTGAAAGACAGTTTTGCAGGGTACATAAGTCTGGGTTGGAAGTCATTTTCTTTAAGGATCTGAAAAACTTCACTCCATGCTCTTCTTGACTTCATTGGTTGTGTTGAGAAGTCTGCCATGATTCTGATAGGTTTTCCTTTATAGGTGATCTGTCTCTTCTCTCTAATAGCTTTTAATATTCTGTTCTTATGTTGGATTTCTGGCATGGTGAAAATTATATGTCTGGGTGTAGTTTTGTTTTGGTTATGGCTATTTGGTGTTCTATATGCCTCACTAATCCATATGTCATTTTCCATATTCATCTTTGGGAAGTTTTCAGCTATTACTTCTGTAAATAGCCTCTTGATATCTTTTGTGTTTTCCCCTTCTTTTTCTTTTATCCCTATTTAATCTTATATTGTTTTTCTTTGCATCATCTTACAGCTGTTGAATTGTTATTTCTTGATTTCTTGTTATTGTTAGAAGATCTTTCCTTTCCTGTTCACTAGCTGCAATCATATCTTTGAGGTCTGAGATTCTATCTTCACTTTTGTTGAGATGGTTTTTGCAACTTTCATTAGAGTTTTTGATTTCCTGTATATCTCTTTGAATCTGCTTAATGCATTCTGTTTGTCTCTTAAACTGTTTATTCAGGGATTCTATCATTTTGCTTTGTTCCTCTAATTGTTTAGCTGTGTCTTTGTTAGATGCATTCAGTATTTCTTTCACTACTTTTGTCATTTCTTCTTTTACCTGGGAGGATATTTCTGATTTGAGTTACCTCATAGCTTCCTGTACTTACTTCTTTATTTCAGTTGATATCATTTCATACATTTCAGGTGTATGTGTAGTATTTTCTTCTATGTACATGGCTCCTATTTCTTAGGATGAGCTGGGGGTTTGAGATTGCACTTTGGTCTTTTGTTTTGTCATTTTCCTATATTTCCATGTTTCCAGCAATTTTCTGAAGCTTTCCCTCATGGTACAGCACTGGCTTGGCTCCCCCTTCGGTGGGCCTGGCTTCCCTGGTTGAATGAAGGTCTCTGGGTGCAGTCCACCCAAGCCTGTGGAATCTCTGGAGCCTAGTCCAATGACCCAATGGGGTCTGGGCAGGCTCCCAGCTGCCTGGATCGATGGTCCCAAACCCTTCCGGGTCTGTGCTGGATTTCTGCAACTCACCTCACAGCGTGCAGCACCAGCTTGGCTCCCCCTTCTGCTGGTCTGGTTCCCGTTGTTGAATGAGGGTCACTAGGCACAGTCCACTCAAACCCACGGAAACTCTGGAGTCCAATCCAGTTAGCCAAGGTGGTTGGGCAGGCACCCAGCCACCAGGATCGATGGTCCCAAACCCATAAAACAATTTTTAGAAATTTATTTTTTAGTTGACAGATGACTACAGGACCTCTCAGAAGATAAAGACAGAGATCAAGTGCTCACATAAGATCATATTTTGGTATCATTTTTCTTTTTTTCTTTCATGGAATATATTTTCTCTACATTTACTGAAACAAAGATACAGGAAAATAACAGTTTTCTCTTATTTATTAAGACTCTTGCATCATTTTGAAACATGAAAACACTGATAATCTTTATAGTAACGTCAAGCTTTATGAAACAGTGTTTTTTAATACATGAAATATGGGTGATAGAAGGTTAGATTTAAATTGATCAACTGTTACTATGTATTCATACATTTCTGATGAATCCATAGAAAATTATAATTTTTCCTTTCTCTTCATTAATATTGTGCCCAAGTCATATATTAAACATATAATTTCTGAGGTTGATGAAGCAGTGTATTCTGCTGATTCTCTTTCTTCAAGCTGAATAGACAAAATTAAAATGTGTTTCATTACTGCTCATGACAAAGATACAGTACCTACTGAGGGAAAACTGCCAGTCTTCTTAGCAGATCAGCTATGAACCTATATCTGACAACTTCATCAGTCATTGAGCAGTCAACAAAAGACTGTATTCTCTACAAGAAAGAAAACTTGCAGTGATCAACTTGATGAATGATCATTGTGTATGGACTGCAAGTGTCCTGATAATTGCACAGGAAAGTAAAGAGCAAGCAAGGTGCAAGACACTGAAAAGACAGGAGCCAATACAAAGCATTAGAGTTTGCTGTTATTATAGCAGCCAAAATCTTGTGGAAATGACAGCAAATAAAAGAAAATATAGCTACATAAAATGGATTCATCTAGGAAAACAAGGTAGCATTAACATAAATTATTATATTAAGAAAAAAATAAAAATTATTTGATTGCCTCCATAGATGTATAAATAATTGTTTTTAAAACTCAGCATCTCTTATAATAAAAGCTCTTGGAAAACAGGTAATTAAATGAAATTTATACTAATACAGTACCTAAGGAAAACCTATGGCAAATAGTGTTTAACGGTGAATTATTGAATATTTTCTCTCCTGAGGCAGAGTTTCTTTTTCCTTCTTAAAGAAGGAAATTTATTATTCAAGAAAATTCTCTTTCACTAATTACTCAAGAAAAATAAAAATCAGATCCATAAATATTTATAAGCATTAATATTTATAGAAATTTTATATATAATAGTCAAAAAGTGGAGCCATCTCAAATATCTATAAATAGGTGATCCAATTTTCAAAAGTTTACACACACAAAATGGCCATCTGTCTATTAATTGAAAGCAAGTAAATACTAATAAAACATAGCTGAACCTCAAAAACATGCTTAGTGAAAAACAGCCAGAGAGAAAAAACAATTATGTTTTCCTATTATTTCCTTCACATGATATTCTGTAATAGTTAACACTAATTCATGATGACAGAAAGTAGTTCAATGATCAGTTAGTGACAAGGATGAAGGAGAGATTGATTGCACAGTGGCCAGTGGGGATTTTCCTCTGTGATGGAAGTGTTTTATACCTTGATTTTATAGTGATTATATGGAGTAATACATTTGTCAAAAGTCATCTAGTTCTACACAAAAACATATGCTTCATAATGAAAATAAATTACACTTCCATAAATGTAGTTAATGCATACATACAAAACTTGTGCTGCTGGCAATTTTCTAAACTCAAATATAACCACATTTGTTTTATCTTGATAAAAATTAGCATCATAAGAAACAAAAGCAGTGCCACTATATTACCCACTAGTTCAAGGCAGTGTCTGATCAGGTTGAAGACGGCTGTGTTCAATTCTGTAGTTACTGCATGCCTGAAATCTGCCTGGAACTATGAAGGGAATTTAGGACAGAAGGATGCAAAGAGTATTATGCCCTCACAAGCTGACTGTTGCATGAAGAACTAGGATCCTAGTGGATTCAGCAAATAACAACCTCACTGCAATGCAGTTTTCACACCTGAGAAATAGGGATATTGATATCAATTTCATAAGCCTAAATATTGCATATTTCTTTTACATGAAAAACTCAAATTTTAAATAAAGACAAAAATTAAAGAAAGATAATAGGAAGTAAGGATCTGAATCTTTCTCAAATAGGAAGGAGATCAAGAGAGAGAGAGGGAAGGGTAGGAAAAGAAATGAAAAAAGGAATTAAAATATGTCAGGTACATGTATCATCTCCACATGAGGAATGTAAATATTATGTACTGCAATCATGTACTCATAAGAATAAATAACAGAAATGGTATCAATATAATTAAATGGTATAAAAGGGATATGTGCTGTGCAACTGTATCTTGAAAACTTATTAAAACTTAAAATTGCTAATGTCTATATGGCAAAAAACTACAATTACACTCTTAAGAGCATGAAAATAAAATAATAATATAAAAATATAAGAAGAAATATCAGCTCAAATTGAATGGAATACTCTTAGAAACCAGAAAAGACAAATTATTATTATTATTAATATAATTATTATCATGCTGTAAAAGCTTGGAGGGAATTTTTTAAAATGTGGATTTCCTAGTTCATTTTACTAAACTGATGTCACCCTAATACTAAAAACCTTATTAGGACAAAAGGTGAAAGTATAGTCTAGACCCATTTATACATATTAATTTAATTATATAAATTATTAACAGGTCAACTCTAGTAGTGCATTAAAATAGCTCATCATGATGAGCAAAAAATTATCCTAGGAATGCAAGGACAGTTCAACATTAAGAAATCCATTAATACATTTCTTAACAATAATTTAATGAACAAAGAATAATTATCTCTAAGGAGGTAAAGAAGCAAATGCTAAAATCCAAAAATCCATTTTGATTTTTAAAGGCTTTTAGTGATTTAGATACTGAATAGTATGTGATTTCATGTGTAGAGTACTGATAATCAACTAGTGATTTTCCAGAGTAAATAATGCTTGATAGTAGCAGTCATGGTGACATGTGCCCTCTAATCCTAGCACTCAGCAGGCTGAGGCAGGGGCAGAAGGATCTCCAGTAGCATGAGGCCAACCTGGACTATATAGAGAGGCCATATTTCTAAATTCAAGCAAAACAAAACAAAAAGTACTTTATTACAATATTTGAGCAATCTTTGTGACTGCTATTATGTATCAGGAAAAAAGTTTAAAGGAGCAAAATATGGGTGATTTACAGATAAACAAAAATTATGTGGAAGATACAAAAAAAATCTTCACTTAGACCCTTCCAACTTTTAACAAAAGAGTCATTTAATATTTTAATGCTACATATTTTCAAAATAAATTATTCTTCTTAGATTCTTACTGTTGATTCTTATTGTTCATCACACTCTAGTCTAATTTCTAACATTATTTCTATGTTGAGCTGTTTTGTAGTTTGCTCCCGGGAAACCTCTACATGGCATTCAGAACTAAGCATGAAATTTCCTCCTTCCCAGACTCCTCATTAAATCCTCAGTTATTCTATCCCGAAGCCTTCCACAGCTCTTTCACTAGGTTTCTAAATCTCCTGTTACCATTTGCCAACAAATATTTCATGTGCCACAGAGCACCTATTATTACATCAGCCTGACATGCAGTAGGTCAATTAATTTAATATGTATTTCTTGACTTAACAACTGAATTCACATAAAAGCTTTCTGATGAATAACTTCCACTTAATTTTGCTTTGAAAGTATTTAAATTCCCAAACAAGTTACAGTCCATATTCTTTAAACAAAATGCTTTCAACAATAACTATTCCATAATAAATGTGCATGCTTCTTGCAAAGAAAATTATTGAGGGGCCCTGACCACTTGCTCTAGCAGAATACCAACGCACAGAAAGAGACTTTGAACCTGCTTCCAGGACCACACCAGGCCACAAACAGGGACAAGGGCCTAATTGGGTCACACCCAGAGACCCCCAAGCAGCCAATGGGACCAAGATTCCAGCTTTGGGCCCTCACCATGTGCTCTGGTGGAACCCCAGCTCACAGAAAGGGACTTTGAGCCTGCTCCAGGTGGTAAGAGCGTGTGTTGTGTCCGAGACCACCCAGGGCCACACACAGGGACAGGGGCCTAACCAGGCCATGCCCAGCGACCCCCAAGCAGCCAGTGGGACCTAAATTCCAGCTTTGGGCCATTACTGCATGCTCTGGCAGAATCCCAGCTCATGGAAAGGGACTTTGAGCCTTCTCCAAACAGTAAGACCATGCACTGTGTCCGAGATCACCCAGGGCTGCACATGGAGACAGGGGCTCAACCGGGCCATGCCCAGCAACCTCCAAGCAGCAAGCAGGACCCAGATTCCAGCTTTGGGACATCACCATGTGCTTGGGCAGAATCCCAGCCCATGGAAAGGGACTTTGAGCCTGTTCCCAGGCGGTAAGACCATGTGAAGCATCCCAGACCACCCCTGGCCACACACAGGGATGGAGGCCCAACTGGGCCATGCCCAGCAACTGCCAAGCAGCCAGCAGGACCTAGATTCCACCTCAGGCCCTGACTGTCCACTGGCAGCTTCCAAGCACATGAAAAAAAACTTGGAACTTTGCTCCCAAGAGGTGAACCTTGGACTACAGCAGATTAACTGTGTGTGGTGAGTATGCCCCTAAAATAGAGGTGTACAGTGGGTAATATGCTGTATACAAGAAACACATCTGACCTAAAAGGAAACTCATAGATTAAAAATCAAAGGATGGAAAACAGTATTCCATGCAACAGGAACCCAGAAAAAAGCAGGGGTAACTATTCTAATTGCAGACAACGTGAACTTCAAACCTAAAATGATTAAAAGAGATAAAGAAAGTCACTACATACTTGTTAGTGGAAAAATTCAAGAGGAAGAACTAACAATTATAAATATACAAGCACCAAATACAGGAGCACCCAACTATGTAAGCCAGACACTAATGCACATGAAAAACCAAATAGACAAGAACACAATTATTACAGGGGATCTTAATAGCCCATTGTCACAATGAGATAGATCAACTAGACAAAAAGTCAGCAAAGAAACAACAGAACTGAATCATACCTGTGAGCAACTGGACTTAGTAGATGTTACAGAGTATTCCACCCAGCCACATCAGAATACACATTCTTCTATTGTAAAAAAGAGAGGAAATAGGAAGTGCTATAAAAGATAGAACTGCATGAATATTTAAGTGTATAGGATTGATAACCATACTTCAAAGTTCTTGTTGGATTGTTGAACAGATCTGATTGCAGTCTCACTGCTTGAGTGTCTACTTTGTATGCTCTAATTTTGTAACTTGAACAACTATTTCTAAAAGGACAATATGTAATTTATCAACCACTGATCTCTTACTGTTTATCCTTTTTTTGAAATTTTGTAATATTTCTACCTTTTTCTGTTTTTTTCTCTTTAAATAAAAAAAATTTAAATAAATAAATAAAAGAAAATTATTGGGTGACTACCTGGTTAAAGATGTGATCCTCTGACCTGTCTCGAGAGCTGGATATGGGTCCTGAGTTATGGCTCAGTATTTTCATAAGGGAATTTCACAGATCTTTTGATTTTATGTCTCTTCCCAAACCTCTTTCTTCCATTTTATTATTCTATAGTTGCTGACTTCTGTGAATGATGTGCCATCAACACACCCAAACTCAACACATGTACAGTAATCACAGCTTAGATCCAAAATGTCCCCCCAAAGTCTCATGTGTTTGGGCGGAGAGTAGATCATGGGGTGCTCTATTCATCAGGGGTTCTGCCACTGATGAGTTCACTGTCTGAACGTGCCATTAGGAAATGGTGCCTGGCGGGGGCTGAGTCACTCAGGATGTGACCTGGAGGAGGAGATCATGCACCCACTCCTCCCCTCTCTCTGCTTTCTGGGTGCCATGGGTTGAAGACTTATTCTCTGACATGTCCTTCTGCCATTCTGTATCTGACTGGAGCCAGCCAAACATAGAATGAAACTATGAGCCTAAATGAACCGCGCCTCCTTTACATCATGGGTGCCTGGTATTTTGTCCCACAGACAAGGAAGTAAGACACCTACTAAGTTTGCTTCCATACTTACCCTTTATCCATATCTGAGTTCACCTGAACTCATGGTACAAGAACTTTTAAGTGTCAAAAATTCTCACCTCAGTGCACCTGTTTCTCTAGCTGAATGAGTTCTCTGACACCCAGGGAACTTGTTGCAAATTCACTTAAAAAGTCCATGATTTCTGAGCCTGAAGCAATTCTAACCCAGTGTCACAGTATCTCTCACTTCCTGAACAAAAACCTGTAGCTCATTTCACATGGTTCCTAATATTACTAATGTTGACCCACACATCATGGCAGTTGATAATGGCTATTCTCTCTTTTCGTTCACTTTTCTCACTCATGCATGTCTCCATATGTCTCTGTGATTTACTCGCCAGTAAAGAATCTGATCCAAGAGTTGAGACATGAGTCTGCTTTGAAAAGACTCAAAACTAAGGATTTAATTTCTGTTTCTTCATTTATTTTGGATGAAATGAAATGCCATTGATTTTGCGAGAGGCTAGACATTTTTGCTCTTATCTCTATCACATTTTAGTGATAGAGATTCTATAGACTCATATGCCATCTTAGTCATTGAAGTTTTGGGCCATTATTACCTAAAGCACGTTCTTGAATATCGTTAGGTTTTAACTCTACAAGCATAATCAGGACTCTATTTCAAAAGAACTATAAAAGCTAACAATAGAGAAATAAAGTTGGGATGTTCTACATTAAAGACGCTAAAAACAAAACTATAGTAATACACTCGACCAGTCAAATTTCCACTCAAACAATGACTGTAACACTTTAAAGAATTGTATTTGATTTGCACAAATGGAGAACAATAAGTTAAGTTTTTATGTTCCTGTGGACCAGTGGTGACAAGCCTAAGGCACACCAGCTGCCATGAGCTGTTTGTATCAATGAAACATTAAAAGGTTTACCAGCACCGGTAATGCATACAAATATGTACTATGTGTATTGCTGCAAAAACTATTTAGCTCTTATGTTCAACAATGGATCTACATGTTCAATAATTGTATTCTATCATTTTGAACTATTTTACCATATTTAATGATGAATGCTATGTACTTGAATCATAGCAGAATTTTATATGAATTATTTTAAATCTCTGATATCAAATGTTCCACTTGCTTCAAATTCATATTTCTGAAGATGTCAAAAGTAATGGTTTACTTCTCAATCAACTTATAACAAACACTTCTTAACTCTGGAATCTTGAAGGTTCTTCAGAAGTTCTTAAATCTTTCATATCAATGAGGATTTTTGCTTACACCCAGGCGATTAATATTGACAATGCTCCAATGATAAACTTCTTACTAACACAAATGTTTTCACTGTGGATCATAACTCAATGTGCCCATTGAATGTTGGCATTAAATTTTCCTCTATTCTTATGAATAAAAAGCTGTTTTCTCTAGAGTTTACAGTGTTCTTTCGTAGCAGGTGCTGAAATTTCTCTTTGGCATTCATCGGTCTCAAAGAGAAGACTTAAAGTGTATTTTTTTCTCTTAGATAATCATCTACTTTGAAAATTGTCCACTTAGGTTGATCACTGAAGAATGGAAAATATCTAACTGAGCAAAATGGAAATAATGGAGCAATTATTTTAGAATGGAAAATACTCTTCGATACTAGTAAATCATTGAAGCTTCAAGGACTGTAACATTTCACTAAAATTTTAGTTAATTCTGTTTCAGTCTCAAGAGAGATTATATTTTTCCCTTAGTTTGCTTTTTATCTAAATTATGCTACCTGCTTATTTTCTAGTTGCATAGCCTTCCTCTAAAGGTGAACAATGAAATCTGCCCCTATGGTAATAAATCCTTAGTTGTTAATACCAATGTTTTCTATACAATTCTTGATAAAGAGAACCAAAATAGGAGAAGCTAGAAAATGAGAAAGTATAAAAAAATTGTGTATTGAAGTAAAGACATCCTTCTCTTGGATTTTTTCTTTGGCCTGATCCCATGTTTAGTGTGGATTTCTGTTTCTTGGACTATATTCTTTGTGTCACCATCTACCCTGATGTATTTATCAAGGTCTAAAGATGAACAGTTACCTCCCAGTAAGATAAGTGGGACCAGAGTAATGTTCTCAAAAAAATATATATTAACAGGGAAATTTCCTGGAACTCTATTTTTCTTCAAAAAGAATACTGTCTATGTTATTTGATATTCTCTTTGTCTTACAGGTATAATATTACAAGATATCTTGACAGTCAAGCACAGAGCATTGATTTCAGAAAAAGGCCCAAAAGCTGATTTTCCCAGGAATTGATTTTCATCAGATTAATCAAGGAAAATAGGGAACATTTAAAGTCATTTTGTTTACAAATGTGCAAAAACAATGTGCATCAGGAAGAAATAAAAACATATGTTTTCTCCTCAATTGTATCTTGGCATTGGTAATTCCTGTGAAATTTAAAAATATATATATTTGTGCATTTTAAATACCATATTAGGACTTGAACTAGTTTTTCAAAATAACTTCCCAGGACCAAAAATTAAGTGCATACTTTACTGAATTCCATTTATATACAAAATAAATCATATTGTCCAATCTTTTGCCAATGAGATTGAAGATTGAAAAAGGTCTCACAGCCAGGCATGGTGGTGCACTCCTGTAATCCCAGCACTCAGGAGGCTGAGGCAGGAGGATTTTTGCAAGTTTGAGACCAACCTGTCCTACAAAGTGAGCCCAGGGCCATCCTAAACCACATAAGGAGACCCTGTCTCAAAAAGACAAAAAAAAAAAAAAAACCACTCACAATATCCAGACAAAATACTTCAAAGCAGAAAAATGTTTAAAAACAGAGGGCCAGAAAAGCATTTCAAATGAATAGACATGTTTTAGATGAAGAAGAAGAAAAGGCAAACAAATCTATGAAAAAGTTTTCAGCATTATTGGTCATTCAAGATATACAAATTAAAACAACCATGAAATTCCATCTCCCTCCAGAAAAAAATTGCTATTATCAAGAAATCAACAAATGCTGATGATGTTGTGGGGTAAAACAACACTGCTCCACTGTTGGTGGAACTGCAGACTGGTGTAAGCACTGTGGAAAGTAGTATGGAGAGCCTTCGATCAACTAAAATTACAGGCTCCATTTGATCTAGTTAATCCCCTTCTTGGTGTTTTCCTGAAAGAATTAAAAGCATCATACCACAGTGATACATGCACACCCATGTTTATAGCAACACAGTTTATGAGGGGTAAATCTTGGAAACAGAACAAATGGAAACGGAACAGAACAAATGCCCATCAATCTAAGGATGGATAAAGAAGTCTTAATACAGCAGAGTACTAACTATGCTGCCATGAAGAAAGATAAATTTGAGACACTTGTAGGTAGATGGATACACCTGGAGACCACACTCTTGAGTGAAATTTGGACACACGTGTTGAAATAGTCCATGGTTTCTCTGGTGTAAGAAATCAAAAGCATAAATAAGGACCAAAATGTATAATAGATGTTGTGAAATAGGAAGAAAATATTCAATTTGGGATAGGGGAGGGGTAAGAGGGAGAGAAAGGAAGGGAAAAGAAAAAAAGAGACTAGAAAGAAAAAATGGAAACAAATTTTCATAAATAAGGAAGGGAAGAGAAGTTGAAGGCAGGGGAGGAAAAGAGGAAAATAGAAGCATATTGTATTGTGCACAGGTACAAATTCCCTTTGATGAATGTTAGGTATATCTAAAATGTACCAATAAAAGTAATTTTTAAGGAAAGGAATAAGTAAACAATCCTGAAAGGCAAAGCTAAAGTCTGTAGCTAAAAAATAAGACATAGAGCTAGAGGCAGGAAGTGTGGATAGTTTTGACTTACAGAGAGACATCTGAGAGATAAAACAATGTGCAACAAGGAGTAATTCTTAAGAAGTCATTTACTGACATCAAAGAATGTTATAAATTTAATTCACACAATATTTATCATGTTCTTTAGCTCATTGTTTCTTGTCATTCATTTCATTTTGAGGGAACATGAATCACACAGGTCTAGAAAAACCGACCCTTTCTATTCTTCTTGTCTTCAAAAGTTTTAGTCACGAACATTTAAACAAATTTCTACATGAGAAATACAGACCTTTGTCTTATGTGAAATGTAGAAACAAAACAAAAACAGAAATCTACTCTATTACAGAGACAATTGCGTATGAATATAGTAAAAGTGGTCACAAAATCAAGATATTACGTAGTCACTGATGCTGAGATAAAACTTTTCAGGTCAGGGCTGGGTACATAGCTCCGTGTCACAGCACCTGCCTGGCAAGCATGAGGTTGTGAGTTTGATCTCTGTACCAAAAATAAATAAATAATCAAATAAATAAATAAATAAATACTAACTTTTGAGATCACTGTTTCTGACGATAGTGAAACAAAAGATGAGCGATTACTTGGAGTCTATTCCACTTTAACTCCAAGATGTCCAGAGGGACAGTTTCACTGAGACTCCTCAGTATGAGTGTCTCAGAAAAACAGTCCTGAACTGAAACATCTATGGATTTTTTTTTTTTTGTCTTTTTGAGACAGGGTCTTGATATGCAGTTTAAGCTGGAGTTGAGTTCATTTTGTAGTCCAGGCTGGTCTCAAACTTGAAAATGATTCTCCTGCCTCAGCCACCCAAGGGCTGGGATTACAAGAGTGCGTCACCACAGCTGTCTAATGGTTTTTTATTGATAGAACCAGGATGGAAGAATCAAAGATAGAAGAACGCTTGCACAGAGTGGTCTGCTAGTGACTCATTTTCCCTAAGCAAGCCATGGGGGTGAGAGAACAGTGGCTGAAGCCACCATATCTAAGGTTAATCTCTACTGGATCCTGCTCAGCTGCTGCCCTTGCAGGCCTGCTTTCATCTTGAATCATGCATTCCAGAAAGCCTGGGGCATTGCCTTCCTCTCTACAATCACTTCATTCCCTCCTCCAGACAGAGTCTCCCCACATTTCAGTGTAATATAAATTAAATAGACGAACTACAAAAACATACCTTAATTTATCTTTGGAGACTGTCTTCAAATTTTGTTATAAATTACAAAGAATGAAACTACAGAATGCTAACTCTGTTTTTATGTCATTTTAAATAAGTAAAATATAATCTCAAAACATAGATTATACAGAGTAAGTAGTTTTCCCTGTATTATGGCGCAATGTTTAAGCTTTTTCTTGAGTGGAAAAGTAATTGAAGGGAGTGTCCTTGTGCAAATCTTCAGGGCACAAGGATAGCGAGGTTTGCCACACTTCTGAAGCAGTGTAGGGGTAGGGTCTACTGCCTGCCAGCCAGAACAGAAATCCTGAACTGGGTAGTGAGGAGTCCACAATGGATCAGCTGGGGAAAAGTGACAAATAGCAGCACATAGCACAGTGTGTGAATATCTGAACACTCAATAAAAATATTAGGAGGGCGGGAAAGAGGGCGTTCTTCTAATAGAATACTGATTACGTGGAGGGAGATTTATCAAGTAAGTGAAGATATTGGAAATAGTGCTAGCCGGGCTTCTCATTTTCAGAAGAATAAGTATATAGAAGTAAAGAAATAAAGAAAACTCTGATGAAATTGATGTTATGTTAGATTAGAATCAAAGATACTTTTCTGTGAATCCATAGATAGATGAATAAATGATAGATTTTAGAGAAAATTTCTGATAGCTGAGAGGGCCAAAAAACAGCAACACTCTCACTGCAATGAGTACATCCTCTGTTCTGTTCTCAACGGAAAGAAATCATAGAGATCATCAGGAAACTGATGACTATAAGACTTGGAAAAGGAAAAGACAAGATCTGCTTAGTACATCGTGTTGCATCAGGTAATAAGGAAGTTTCTAGAAAACAATTGAGGACAAACTCTGCTTCCAATAATGACAAACGGCTCCTATCAGACTAAATTTTCCACAAGTAACAACTATATGAAGGAAAAAATATGTAAAACATTCTGAAAATATTGGGTAATGGTCAAAGCCTAAAGATAGTTGAAAGGATCCTGATTTTTGATGCATTTTAACCTAAGAATAGGGCTCTTTTGTACTGTTTGAGGTGGTTAACAGGTAGAGACAGAATCTTTAGTTTATCAGTTTTAATTACTGGAGCTTGGAGCAAACATAGCTACTAAAACTGGTAACATTCTACAAAGAGCACCAGAGAACTGCAGCACCATACTCTCAATAAAGAGTGAATAGTCTCAGCTCTTCACAACTGAGGAACAAGCTTCAAGCCACCCAGCAAAGAAAGAAAATAAGAAACAGAGATGTGAGATGCTGTATAACATATTAGAGATAGAGCAATACCTACCCAAAATATGAAAACCAGTCTTTGTTTTTAAAAATTCACATTACTTAAGAATGCTTCATTCACTGGGTTCAAAATGCAGTCTTAAATTACTTCAAGTAAAAGATGTCAGGAAAATCTGACCCATAATTAAGAAAAAAGTCAAACACAAATAGATTATGAGTTTACACAGTTAATAAAATTAATATTGATTTTAAAGCAATTGGTTTTAACGATGCTCAAAGTTACGAAGGAAGTCGTGTTTTCAATATATGAAAAGGTAGGAGATAAAGTACCTGTGGAAGCTGTAGAAAAAAACAAACAGAAGTTGCAGAAATAAAAAATAGAATATTGAGCAAATTTTAAATATTTGAAGAATATTTGTAAAAATTTAATAAGAAATTGGAGAGGAAAGAGGACTTAGTGACCTTGAAGATAGATCAAATGAAAATCAAATAGGCTATCTGATGAAGAAAGTTTCATAAATCTGTAGGACAGTATGAGAGGAGTTAGCCTAGGTAAATTTGAAGTCAAAGAAAAAAGGGATAATTATCTCAATATATAATTCATGTAACTTTCTATAATGTCACCGAAACTATAGATACATGTATAATCTCCAAAATGAGGCTGCTGGTTTAGGGACCACATTTTGAAAATCATTTTAAAAAACTATCAAAGTGAAGTACAGTAAAAGCCATTAGATGAGTTGAATTTTATTAAGTCCAAAGAAGCAAAAACTATCAGAGGAAAGAGAAAACAAAATAATAAAACATATACTGAATCCAACCATATCAATGATTTCATTCCTGTACAATAGATGCTCCAATTAAAGCCGTAAATTGTCAGAATATATTTTTAAGCAAGATGCAATTAATGCTACATGTAAGAGAAGCATTTTAAAGACTCATATAAGTTAAAAGTAATTTTAAAAAGAAACACCACAAATACCTATATTAATATCAGATAGAGTCGAATTTAAAACAAATTATTTCCTAGCAGAAATAGAAATATTTTCCAATGTTTTCCAAACATTTTCCAACAAATTCATAGAAAGACATGAAAAGCATAAAAGTTTATGCAGCCTAAAACAGAATTTCAAATACATAATGCAAAACACAGTATAATGAAAAATTAAAAGAAAAAATTGTATAACCCTAATTGGAGATTTTGACGGTTCTCTTAATAATCACTATACAAACTATAAATTGTCAAAATTATGAGTAATCTGTACATTTGTATAGATTGAAGTGTGCTAATGGTATGTTTGCTGAGACACTACATGCTCATTTATTAAAAAGTCCCCAATAAACTTAAAATATAAAAATTATATCAAATATTTTCTAAATAGACAAATATAAAATCAAAAAAAGAAGATATATGAGTTAAATGAAACACTTGGAAATATAATAACATGCTACTAAATAAAGCATGGAAATAAAGCAAAGAAATCACAAGTGAACATAGAAAATACTCTTCCCTGAATAAAAACGAAAGTATGGCATCTAAAATGTGTGGGTTTTAGCCACAAAATGGATTCAGAAGAAATGTACAACTTTAAATGTTTGAAATGACCTAAATTTCCTTTTGGAGCTAAAAATTTTAAAAGATGGGCTAATAACATAAATACTGGTTTCAAGGAGTTTGTGAACTATTTCTTGGCCAAAATGTCTCATTGATTTTACCTGCAACAAAATACCAGAAATAACAAACTTGTAAGGAAGGAGGAAAAGTTCATGTTAGATATCTCAGTCCACAGCTGCTTTCCCTTTCTCTTTGAGCCTGAGGCAGCTCAGGACGTCAGGGCAGGAACACGTGCCCCAGCTGAGTCATTAGCCTCAAGGTGGATGAAAAGTAAAACGAGAGAGAAGAAAGGGTGGGGGTTTTAACATCTCTTCCAATGACCTAACTTCCTCCTTCTGTGCCCATGGAATAATGCAAGTCTTTGACTGGGTCACTGGGAGACCTTCCAGTTCCACACTATAATATCACGAAACAGTGTTTCTTGCACCATTTTCTCTGAATCTTTTTAACAGAAAGCCTACAAAATTTAAATTTGTGGATTGCATAAGCTATTGTTGATGTAGTTATTTTTTTAAAAAAAGATTCTTTATTTGTCAATTTGTAAAGTTACATAACTGTCAGATTTTTTTTTGCAGATGAAAATGATGTCATTGTTTTGAAAATGTGAGAAGTGTGAGTAAAAACAATGGAAGCAAAAAATCATCATCATGATTTCCCTCCAAGTCGAAAAGTAGTTGGTTCTTGATGAAAGCCCAACTTAATTAAGAAACTTTCTGTTTAAAATGGGAAGGGATGCACCTTCATTCTTAATAATTTCATGATTTCAAGTGTGTAAAATGGTTTTGAAAAAATAAAACAAAATTTAATAACAAAATAATAAGAGAATAAAGGTAGTTAATACAATATGTATTGTTCTCTACAAAGCAGTTTATCAGAGTACAAGATATAAATCAAAAAGATTCTTACAAATCGGCAGTAACACAAAACTGTCTTTTCAAAAAGCTAAGAAAAACTACTATAAATGAAATAAATTAGCAATTTTAAGATGAAATTAAAATATTAAAACAAATTTAAACTAATAACATATTTTTGAAAAAACAAAATTTGTCATTTTTGGAAGTGGGCAAAGAAAACTAATATTGGGGGCTTAGGATTTAGCTCAGCAGCATAAGCACCTGCCTTGCAAGCAGGCGGTTGTTAGTTTGATTCCCAATTCCCGGTACCCATAAAAAAAAAAAAAAAAGGAAACTAATATGATGTTTCAACAGATGGTAGATGGCGTTACCTTTGTATGGTAACAAGGGTCCTCGTATAGCACCCTAGAGGATGATGTATTTCCCTTTAGAGAGAAAATTGAAAATATACGTGCAGTGCTCTCAATAACCAAGGTTACCCAAGCAGCAATTCACCGTACTAATGGCCACCACTTTGAACACCTCTTTTAATTATAGAGGACAAAAGTAACTTGCATTAATCTCATGTTATCTCAATAAATTTAAAATTAAAATATTTTTTCAGATTTTTCTTTTCCTGAAATATGTGTACATTTTGACAGACTGAATATACAAATATATTTAGGTATATTCATGTGATAATATATACAAATAAATATGTATGTATCTCTGTCTCTCACTCTACATATATATGCTATTGTTTAAAACATACTGTGTGGTATAATAGGCATAAAATAAATTATTTAAAAGAGAAAAAAATGTGGATATATATAGATTTATAAATATGGAGATATATAGATAGATATAGATATATCTATATATATATTTCTTATATAAAAGAAACCACAAAATATTTGGCCTTATATATCTAACTTATTTTATTTAACATTATGTTCTCAAGTAGCATCCATGTACCTATGAAGGCCTGAAGCTTAACTTTATTTATGCCAGTGTAGTACTCCATTGTGTATAAATACCACATTACTTTTATCCATTCATCTGTTTATACACATACACACTGTTTCTAACGTTTAGCTATTATCAATTGCATTTTTGTAAACATGCATATACATATATCCCTGTATATGATTTTTACTCTTTTGGGAAAATACCTAGAAGGGGAGTAGTTGGGTAAAATGGAATTTCTCTTTTTATTTTTTTTAAGTAACCATCATCCTGATTTCTATAGGAACTGTGCTAATTTACATTCTTCCTGGAAATGTTAATGTGTTCCTTTTCTCCCACACCCTTGCTCACATTCGTTATTTGATTTTTTTCATGATGGTCCTTCTTTCTGGAGTAAGATGGTATCTCTGCGGTTTTAATTTGCATTTCTCTGGTGGCCAGCAATAACGAGTAGTATTTCATACATTTTTGGCCACTTGCACTTCTAAAATGTGTCTGCTCATTTTGGTTGCCCATCTTTTGATTGGGTCTTACATATTTTGGAGGACTCTAAGTTTTGAGTTCTTCATATAGTCTTCATGTGAATCCTCTGTTCATGGAAGAAATGGTGAACTGCTTCCACTCTATGGATTTGCTCTTCCCTCTGTTGTCTCTATTTCCTTTGCCATGCAGACAGAATCTTTCTAATCTGACACTGTACTATTTGTTGAATCTCAGTATTGTACCTGGTGCTAACAGCTGGGCTTAAGTTTCAGTGAAGCAATGTTTTTCATGATAGGCTATTTGTCATCTTCCAGGGGAAAAGTAGAAATCCCTTCATGAGAAAAGAGAGATGAACCCCTAAGCAGAGACAGAGAGGGTGAGGGAGGAAAGCATGTGCTTCTCTCGTTGCTTCCCTTCCCTCACAGGCCTGCTATCAGAACTCACTGAGACTCAATGGCCTTCACTTGCTCTCTGGAAACACCCATCTGTCTGGTGCCAAGGGTTTTGAGCAAAGGCCAGGGATAAACTTGTGACCAGAATCCACTGAAAAAGCAAGAGAATTAATTTCTGAAGAAAAGAAGGAATTTAATGCTTTTTCTCATTTTGAAATTGGAATTTGAATGACTCCTGCCTTCCTTGTTTTAGGACAAAATCTACTCTTGCTGTGTTGAGAGTTAAGACTCTGTACAAAATTGTCCAGCATGTTTGCCAATTTTGTGGTGAGAAACAAGCTATTTTCATTTTGGAACTTATTAATGACTTCTGAAAGGTGTTTGAACTAATATACATAATTTTAAAGCCACATAATTTGTATTGCTGAGGTTTAAAAGAATCAAAGAAAGAAAATTATCTCAAGCTGAAAGCTTTAACTACCATGTTTCAACCTGAAGGTATTTTTTAATCAGAAACTCTTAATGGATCTTTGACAATAATGTTAGGAACAAAGTTGCTTTAACTCAGGAGGGTACCAACTAAATGAAAGAGAACACAGCTAATTGCATGGTAATTGCTTTATATACAATACCTGAAACTTGGTATTAGTCATTATGAATGATGACAGATGGGTCACGATGTCTTTGCTCACTTTAGCAGTGCAATTGGCAAGCAGAATTCAATTAATTTTCACATTTCCATATGAATGGTCTCATTGATAGCACTTAATAAGCTTTTCATTTTGTCCTATTTTGTAAGTTGTTTACCTCCTGAAAAATGATATATTTGGTTAGAGCAATCACTTCAAAAACTGCTCAGTAAATTTTCTGGAAAACATCTCTACTCAAGATTATCCTTGATCTATTGAACTGAAACGTAAGTATTCCGTAACGGTACAACTAGTAAAGTGGATGAACCACGTCGTTCCACTAAAATTGTCCTTTTGATGAAATTCACAATCCTAAATGATCAATAGCCATTTTCTAATGAGTCATTTCCACCAAAGGCATGGATTAGTGTTCTATGGTGGGCTTTTAAATGCCTCAGTCTGTGGTATTACTCTCTTGCAAAGACAAAGCATAATAAGAGTTACAACTTATAAATAAAAACATCAATAAGTGCAAAAAAGTAATTACATTTGGAAAACAATTATATGGTTCATCAGGTGTCCTCACAAATATAATACTATTTCTCACAATGAAACTATGAAGCAAATAAGGTAAAGATCATCACTAGTTTGTTATCCATTCTTTTCAGGGAACTATCTGTTTCTTCTAGGTAAGCAGATTGTTAGCACAAAAAATTGTTAGATCATTTCCTTTTACTGTATACCTTTTTGTTGCAATGTTTCCTCTTGCCTTTATGATCCATATTTTTTGTGTCTTCCCTTCTTTGTTAGGCAGTCTAGCTAAGAGTTTGCCAGTTTTGTGGATCTACTATTGTTTTTCCTATTCTCTACTTAGTTTATCACTGCTCTGAGATTTATTATTCTTTCTCCCCTACAAAACTTGGGTTGAGTCTGTTTCTCTTTTTCTATTTCTACAAGTATAAAGTCAGGTTGCTGATTTGAGATATTTCTTCTACTTTAATTTATGAATTTACTCTTACAAAATTTTTTTGATATTGCTTTCACCATATTCTCTGAGTTGGAATACATTGTATTTTTACTTTTATCTATTTAAAAGTATTTCTGTTTTCTCTTGTGGCTTTTTGACTCTAATTGTTTTTTTATTATTATTATTATTAAAAGAAAAAAATGAAACAGAAAGAGGGTAGATATAATACAAAATTTCAAAACAAGCAAATAATAATCAGTAAGAAATCACTAGTTGATAATTACATATTTTCCTCTTAGAAGTAGTTGTTCAAGTTACAAAAGTAAAACCTACAAAGTGGACATTTAAACAGTGAGACTGCAACCAGTTCTGTTCATCTATCCAACAAAAACTTAGTAATATGGTTATCAATGCTACACATTTAAACATACATGCAGTTATATCCTTTAGAATAGTTTCTTTTCCTCTATTTTTTTCTTTACAATAACTATAATCCATTCTCATAAACTGTTTAGAAGTTCTACCCATGTATAAGTCTCTACATGTATACCTAGCCTTTCTATATTAGAGGGAGAAACAAATCAAAACAAGTCAACAATACAAATTCCTAGAAAAATACGAAGTAAAAGAAACATATGAAACCACAATACTAGGTGATCTACAGTAGTTACTATGATGTCTTTTGTTATTTTCTACAAAATTGTCTATATTGTCAGACATAGTATAATTAAACATAGCAGTACATAACAACTATTAATAAAAACCAAACATTGGAGACATTATAGGACTTCAAAGGCAGTTAGTAATCAAACCAGAATGGGTATCCTATTGAATCTTGTCATCCTCAGAGTAGTTGCCTCTACTCTGAAACTTTATACTCTCAAGCATATCAGATTAGAATAAAATCAGTCAAGACAAAACAGCAATATAGCCAATCTTCTCTGCCTCATTCTCTGCTATGCTATTTTTCTGTCATTGTTGTTTACTTTTCTCCTTCATTCCACTGTCAGCCCCTTTCATTGAGGCCTTTCTGCCATTGTTCCTTGAATCCTGGTGATTTTCTTCTCTATCTCTAGAATGTCCTTCAGTATTTTTTGCAGTGTTGTATTGGTGGTCACGAACTCCCCCAGTTCCTCTTTGTCATGGAACTATCTTGTCTCTCTATTAATTTTGAGGGACAGTTTTGCAGGGTACATCATTCTGGGTTTGAGGTTATTTTCTTTCAGGGCTTAGAATATTTTGTTCCAAGCTCTTCTTGATTTGATGGTTTGCATTGAGAAGTCTGCTGTGATTTTGATGAGTTTTCCTTTATAGGTAATCTGTTTCTTTTCTCTGACCACTTTTAATATTCTGTTTTTGTGATGGATTTCTGGGATCCTGATTATTATATGTCTGGGTGTAGATCTGTTTTGGTTGTAGCTGGCTGGCATTCGATATGCCTCATATATCTGAACATCACTTCCGTTTCCTATGTTTGGGAATTTTCCTTAATTATTTCCATGAATAGCCTTTTTATTTCATTTGTATTTTCCCTTGCTTCTTCATTCACATTTTTTATTCTTAGGTTATAAATCCTCTTGTCATCTTCTAGCCTTTGTGTCATTACTTCCTGGTTCCTTGTTATTTTTAAGAGATCCTTCCTTTCACAATCATACATTGCAAATCTATCTTCAAGTTTTGAAAGTCTGTCTTTAGTTTCTGTTAAGAAGTTTTGCCAGCTTTCAATGGAGTTTTTAATTTCCTGATATTCTCTTTGGATCTGTTTTGTGTATTCTAGATTTTGTTTATATTCTTCATCAAAGACTTCTCTCCTTTCTCTGGGTTCCTCCATTCTTCCATTTGTGTCTTCTTGAGGGTTACCCAGCATTTCTTTTATTAATATTCTTATATCTTGCTTCACCTGAGTTAGAATTTCAGATTTAAATTCATCAATGAGGTCACGGAAGTATTTCTTTATTTCCAATGAGGCCATGTCTGATATTGCATGTTTGCTGCCCTCAACCTCCTCTGCATTTACCTCTCCTGGACTCACCTTCCCTGGTTCGGTGGTTGGAGGCTTTTTGCTGTTTCTCTGTCTTGTCATGTTTCTGGTTTCTTTCAGATGGGTGAGTAGAGGAGGTCTCCAGGCCTTTCGTATTACTTACAGTTTTTCTGCCGTGCACTGGCTAGGGAAGTGCTGCACCACCACCCCCATCTGCTGCCAGTCTGTGTGACTCTAATAGTAAAAGTGCTTTGTTTCTATCCACACATCTGTGGACTTTCTAATTTTAATTATGCTATTAATTTTCAATTTCCTTCAATTGTAATTGGAAGAGATACTTTCAGTGGTTTTTCTTCTTTAATTTTTAAGACTTTTTTACTTATTTTTTTGCTATTTTACAATAGAAGTTCTATTTTAGAGAATGTTTTATGGGCATTTAAGAAAAATATGTTTTCTGCCTTTACTGTGTACATATTTTTAGGTCCACTTGCTCTATATGTTGTTTATGTCCTCGATATCACCTTTGATATTGGCTGTTCTATCTAAATGTGGTATTAAAGTCTGCTCTTATTATGCAGTTGTTTATTACTTCCTTGAATTCTGTCAAGATTTTGAGTTTTAATGCATGAAGATTCATAATTGCCCTAACTTTTGTTGAACTGACATTTTATTATTACATGTAGTGCTTCCGGGTCTTTTTGGTAAGTGTGTCTGACTTAAAGTCTGTATTTCTATGGTCACTAATTCTCTCTTTTGGTTAGCATTTGGATTAAATATCTGGTTCTAGCATTTCATTTTCAGTGGAGAATAGGGCATTACATTGTTAATTCAGAATTTTCTAAAGATAGAAATGTTACAAATAACAATGGTTCCACTTTACCTGGCCAAAAATGACTTCCAGGGTATTAATAAAAATAATGAGTTCTCACAGATGGAATGCCAAGGCCACTTAGGCAAAAGGCCAAAGAAGAATCTCAGATATAGCCAAGAAAGGATCATTGATCTCAGTGATGGCCATGCATGAAAAAAAAGGACGAACTTCTCAAGGTGCTGAAGACAGTGTATAGCCTACCTGGATATTCTTTTAGTCCCTTAGATGAGGTGACCAGTGAAGTCACCAATTTCAAGTAGTGTCCTTTGCACAAGCACACCTTAGAAGCTGCTAAGCTGTCCAGGTTGACTGACCAAACTGGATATTGTCAATTCAACAGGCCAGGACCCATGTTTTGTCTTTGGGAACTTTTAGGCCTGCTGGCCTGAGGAACTGCAATTGCTGTGACCTCCATGCTTGCTCATTGTCATTTCCACCACTGGGTGCACCAGCATCTCAGATTTTGAACACAGCAGTTACCTGAGACTGCTGCTAAACATACATCATTTAAATGCCAACTCCTTGCTTATTTTGTGACCAGAAGGTCGCCACACATGACACCATAGCATGAACTGTCCATTCTCATTTGGGTGCTCAAAAACTCTATCAATAAAATTGGAAAAGCTCCAGAGACCTCAGGTATCCAATGGAAATGGTACACTCAAGATTGTTTTCACTTGAGATCCTAAGGTACTAGTGGGCTTCATGAACAAATGGCCAACACAGTGTAAAGGGGCCTCATAGAGGATGCTTAGTCTCTACCACCTGGAGCCTAAGATTAAGAGGCATGTCTACTGATAACTTTGCCAAATAAAGCAGATGGGTTCCATTGCTTTGAACCTTCAATCTGGCTACTAGATGGCCATTTTTTTTTTTTTACTAAAATTAAAGACAAGTATTCTGTTCAATGAGCTAAAGTATAGGCAACAGTGATGGCCATGCAAGTGGATCCTGCTAGCCATCACATTCCCGCTACCAGGAATATGTTCTGAACTATGCAGACAGGTCCTAAATGAAATCACATGGATCTTTATAAAATCACAGAGGTTCTGCATACACATAGAGGAAAAAACAGTAAGCAGAGAAAAGATTTGGTGACGCTGGCCTTGAAGGCTTCAGTGATGCAGCCATCTGCCAAGAAATGCCAACATCCACCAAAGTCTGTCACAGACAACGACACTCCTTCCTGGAACCCCTTGTGGAGCAGAGCTCTGTAGACATCTTGATTTTGGTCCAGAAAATCTGAATTCAGTCTTCTATTCTCCAGAACTATGAGGAAAACAATTCTAACATTTGAAGCCATCAATTTTGTAATAACTTGTTACAACAATTTTAAGAAACACCAGGCAGGAGTGACTTAAGGTGAATTAGATGTAACAAGGTCAATGTGGCAAGAGAAGACAACTTTTCATAAAAAAGTTTTTTGGTGAAAGAATGACAAGAAATGGCCAACAAAAGGGAAAAGAAATGTATGGAACTGGAAAATTGCTGCTTTTGTTTCCTTTTCTAGAATAATGCTCCTTAGCCAATTTTAGGTAAAAATTAGGGGGTTGTTTTTATTTTAAAAGAAAAAAACAATGATTCAGAATTTTGAAACAATAGATAGGGTATTAACAATGCTTAATAGATTTAGTATTATCTTCAGAGTAGTTGCTCAGATACAAGACATAGGCATAAAAATGATCAAACAATAAAAGAACAAACCATTCTTTTTAATGAATGGAAATTAGTAGCATAATTATCTATCATATTTAGTATACATATCATATCTATATCTATCTATATATCTTCTCCCTTCTTTCTTTTCTCCTTTACCCTATACCAGTTGTTCTTTCCTTTTCAATAGTTTCTTTCCCTTGCACTTTCAAAATATCTATTGTACATTTTGGAACTTACTTACTCTTTCAGTTTTTTTATACTAGGGAGAAAATATGTTTATACATGTGAGTCTGATTTATTTCACTTATGAATATGGTCTCAAGTTGAATTCATTTACCTATAAAAGCCTCGAGTTTGTCCTTTATAGCTGAGCAGTACTCCATTATACCAAAATACCACATTATTTTTTTATCCACTCCATGACTGATGGGCATTTGGGTTGTTTCCAAAATTTAGCTATTACAAACTGTGCTGCTAAAAACATGCATGCACATATATTGCTGTGGTATGATGTTTTAAGTTCTTCTGGGAAAATATCCAGCAGAGGAATAGCAGGGTAGAGTGGGACCTTCAAATCTAGTTTTCTGAGAAATCTTCACACTGATTTCCACAGAGGCTGTACCAATCTACACTCCCACCAACAGTGGAGAAGAGTTCCTTTTTCTGCAAAGCCCTACCAGCATTTGTCATTGGTTGATTTCTTGATGACAGCCATTCTTTCAGAAGTGAGATGGACTCTCAGTACTGTTTCAATTTACATTTCTCAAATATCCAGTGATGTCAACATTTTTTCACATATTTATTTGCCATTTATATCTCTTCATCTGAGAAGTGCATGTTTATCTCAGATGCCCATTTTTAGAATGGGTCTTTGAATTTGGTGGGCCTGATTTTTCTCAGCTTTTCATATGATCTATATATAAGCCCTTTGTCTGAGGGATAGTTGGCTAAAATTTTTTCCCATTCTGTGGGCTGCCTTTTTACTCTTCCCATGATTTCTTTCAATGTACAAAACTTTTTTTATAAAATGTGATCACAGTTGTTGATTCTTTGAAGTACTTGTGCAATTTGGGTTTTGTTCATGAACTCTCTGCCTGCTCCTATGTCTTCAAGATTTCTACCTACTTTGTCTTCCAGTAGATTTAGTGTTTCTGTTTTAATATGTAGATCTGTGATCCATTTAGACTTTAGTTTAATGCATGGTGATAAACGTGGGCCTAGTTTTAGTCTTCAGCGTGTAGAAAGCCAATATTTTCAGTACTCTTTATTAAGCAGGCTTTCTTCCAGCAAACATCTTTGGCCCCTTTGTCAAAGATTAGGTGGCTGAGTGTCTTTGTAGTGTTTCTAAATGTTCTAATCTGTTCCACCTATCCTCAGGTCTTTTTTTTTTTTTTTTGCCAGTACTATGTTGATTTTATTACAATAGCTTTGTTGTATAATTTCAAGTCAGGGCCTACTGCCTTGTCTTTGCTGACCAGGGTTGCCTTTGCAAACTTTCTAGTTCTCTTCTGTTTCCAAATGAATTTTAGGAATATTTTCTCTAGATCTACAAGGTATGTTAAAGGTATTTTGGTCAAGATTGTATTACATATGTATCAGAGTTTTGGAATATGGCCATTTTCACAGTGTTATTCTTCCTATCCATGTGCAAGGGATATCTTTCCATTTTCTGAGATCTTCTTCAATTTTTTTACAGTGCTGCAATTTTCAATGTATAAATCTTATGCATCTTTTGTTAGATTGATTCTTAAGTATCTCATTTTGGGGGTTGCTATTTTAAAAAGTGTGGATTTCCTAATTTCATTCTCAGTGAGCTTGTTGTTTGTGTACAGAAAGGCTATTGATTTTTGAGTGCTGAATTTGTATCTAGCTATACTGCTGAATTTACTGATTAATTCTGGAAGTCTTTGGTGGAGTTTTTTGTGTCTTCTATACACAGCATCATTGCACCTGCAAATAATGATAGCTTAACTTCTTCCTTTCTTATTGTTACTCCTTTTATTTCTCTTTGTCTAATTGTTCTAGCTAATGTTTCAAGAAATATACTGAATTGGAGTGGTAATAGTATATACATCCTTGTCTTATTCCTGCTTTTAGAGTGAAACATTTCAGGTTTTGATGCTAGCTGTTGGTTTGTCATGGATGGCTTTTATCAGATTGAGGTAAATACCATCTATTCTGATATTCTGTAGGGTTTTTATCATAAATGAATGTTGGACTTTACCAAATTAATTTCTGTATCAATTGAGATGATCATGTGATTTTTTGTCTTTGGCTCTGTTGATACTATGTATTATGTTTATTGATTTTTGTATGTTGAACCATTGCTGCATCTCTGGAATGAATCCAAGTTGGTCATGGTGTATAGCCTTCCTAATGATCTACTACATTTTGTTTGCTGGTATTTCATTAGGGATTTTTGCTTCTTTGTTCATTAGGAAGACTTGCCTATAGTTCTGTTTTTTGGTTAAATCTCTCTCTAATTTTTGGTATCAAAGTAATAGTTGCTTTCAGGAATGAGTTAGGGAGAATTGCTTTCCTCTCAATTTCATTAAAGAGTTTGAGAATATTGACATTAAATTTTCTCTAAATTTCTTATAGAATTCAGCCATGAATCCATCAGGATGTGGGGTTTTTTTCTTTTGTTGACAAGTTTTTAATTACATCTTCAATTTCATTGATTGACACTTGGCTATTCAATATTTTTATATCTTCTTGATTCAGCTTTGCTAATTCATGTATTTCTAGGAATCCATCCATTTTTTCTGTATTTTCTATGTTATGTGAGTAAAGATTTTCAAAGTAGGTATTGATGATCTTCTAAATTTCCACAGCATCCATAGTGATTTCACCCTTTTCATTCCTTATTGTATGAATTTGAGATTTTTCTTTCCCTTTTTAATAAAGTTGGCTAAGGGTTTATGAATTTTATTTATTCTTTCAAACAACCAAGTCTTAATTCACTTATTCTTTGTATTGCTTTCTTAGTTTCCATGTACTAATTTCTGCTCTGATCTTTATAATTTCCTCCCTTATATGGGCTTTGGGCTTGACTTTCTCTTCTTTTTTCTAGAAGCTTCAGGTGTAGCATGAGGTTGCTTATTTGTGCTCTTGCTGTTTACTTGACATAACTATTCATTGCTAAAAATTTTCCTCTTAGGACTGCTTTCATTGCATCCCACAGGTCTCAGTATGTTGTATTTGTGTCTTCATTTGATTGCAGATATTTTTCAGCTTCTTCTTTAATTTCATCTGTGACCCACTGGCTGTTCTCGAGGCTGTTCCTTAATTTCCATGTGTTTATGGAGTTTTTTGCAGTTTCTTTTGCCATTAATTTCCATTTTTATTGCACTTTGGTCAAATAATATGCTTGGAAAAATTTCAATTCCTTTGTATTTACGTAAGCACATTCCATTGGCTAGCATAAGGTCTATTTTAGAGAACCTCCCATGTGCAGCTGAGAATGTGTATTCTGATGGTGTTGCGTGCATAACTCCATAAATGTCTACTAAGTCTATTCGTTTACAGTTTTGATTCAGTTCTGTTGTTTCCTTGCTGAGTTTTTGTTTTGTTGATCTCTTTGTGACAATGGGGTAGTAAAGTCCCATTACAACTGTGTTATTGCTTATATGTTTTTGCATCTCTATTAATATTTGTCTTATATTGTAGGTGCTCCTATATTTGGTGCCGGTATTTTTGTTTGTTCTTTTTTCCTCTTGAATTTTCCCCCTTAACAAGCATATGGACTTTCTTTATTTCTTTTAATCATTCTTGGCTTGAAGTTCATGTTGTCTCTGAACAGGATAGCTATCCTTGTTTTTTTTCTGTGTTCCTGTCACATGGAGTATTGTTTTCCATCCTTCAACTTTTAGTCTATAAATTTCTTTTTGAGTGTTAAGTGTATTTCTTGCATACAGAATATTGTTGTATATTGTTTCTTGATCCATTCTTTGAGTCTGTTTCTTTTGATTGGTGAATTAAGGCCATTTACATTGATGGTATTAACTCATACACATTGGCTTAACTCTGTCATGTTGTCTTCCTGCTGTTGGTTCCATATTTTTCCCCTCTGTTTAATTGCATGTCCTGCACTGTGGTTTCTTTCTGTTGTTCTTGGAATTGTGGTCATTTTTGTCTCTGTCTAGAATTTCTTTCAGTACCCCATGTGGTGTTAGTTTGGTGGTCATGAATTTCTTCCATGGCTCTGTGTAGTAGAAATACCTATCTCTCCATCAATTTTGAAAGATATTATTGCAGGGTACATCAATCTGCATCAAAATTTTCTTTCTTTTAGGACTTGAAATACTTCACTCCAAGTTCCTCTGGCCTTGACAGTTTGTGCTGAGAAGTCTGCCATGATCTAATGAGTTTTCCTTTATAGGTGATCTGTTTCTTTTCTCTAACAAGTTTTAATATTCTGTTCTTCTGTTGAATTTCTAAGATCTTGGTTATTAAATGTCTGGGTGTATATTTACTTTGGTTATGGCTAATTTAGGTTCTCTGTGCTTCACATACCTGTATGACAGTTTTTTTCCCAAGCCTTGAAAATTTTCTGCTATTATTTCTGCAAATAGTTTTTCCTTAATGTTGTTTGTGTTGTCACCTGCTTTTTCATTGACACCAATTATTCTTTGTATTATTTTTCTTTGCATCATCTGTAGCTGTTGAATTGTTCTTTCCTGATATTTTGTTATTTTTAAGAGATCTTTCCTTTCATGATCCCTGGCTGTGTTTTTGTCTTCAAGATCTGAAAGTCTGTCTTCAGTTTCATTCAAGTGGTTTTGTCAGCTTTCAGTGAATTTTTTAATTTCCTGGATTTCTGCTTGAATCTGTTCCATGAATTCTGTTTCTTTCCTGTATTGATCATTCACGATATCCACCCTCTTCCTATCATCACCTACTTTGTTGTGCATCTCTGCCCTAGATTTGCTGAGCATTTCCTTTAAAAATGCTGACATCTCTTTTATAACCTGAGAAATTATTTCTGATCTGATTTCCTCTATAGCCTCATAGATTTGTTTCTTTACTTTGGTTGCTATCATTTCAGAAATTTCAGATAATGTCTCCATTTTCTTCTGAATCGGTGTCTCCTGGATTTGTTCTGGGTGGGCTGGGGGTCTGAGATTCCATTTTGCTTCTCTTACTTATCATCTTCTGTTTCAAACAACTTTTATTTTGTTTTCTGTGGTGTTTGTGACAGGAGAAGAGACTGCGTATTTCTATAGATCTAAAGATCACTGAAGACTGCAATCAAGAACTGAGGTCTTAAAATGAGAAAAAGGAGTGCAGGCACCAGAAGGATACATGATTCACTACTAGGTAACACGCCATAAGCATCAACAGAATCTCAAAGGCAGGAGCACAGTTGCTTTGAAGGAATTTTGAGAATTATAGAAATGTGTATGTCACACGACAGGGTCCAAGGAGATTACCTAAAATTATATGAGGAACTCAACCCACCCTAAACATAGATGGTTTAAAGGTTCACTGACTTCCATAGCAGAGAAAGGAATTCTCAGAACCAGTGTGTAAGAGGCATGGGAAGGGCTTTATTAGGCAGAAATGAAAAGATACTCTAAGAAATAAAAGTTTGGACCCTCAGGAGACAGGGACTCTTTATGAGCCAGAGATGGGTGTATTTATAGGATCTTGAAGACGTTTTCAAACGGATGATCTAGTGTCTATATTCTTACTGTCTGTCAGCTTATCCATCTGACAAGCTATGTGGGCGTGCAGACCATTTACATATGTTGGAAGCTGAGACCTGCTACCCACTTACAGTGTATTGCAGCTTCCTTGGTGATGGAAGGAGAGCGATTTACAGGTGAAAAGCACAGGCCAATTTATAAGCTTGCTGTGTGCTTAAATTCTTTAGGATTTGTGTGTGTGTGTGTGTGTGTGTGTGTGTGTGTGTGTGTTTCCTGGAAGGGAAAAAGGCTTGTGTTCTAAAGTTGCATTTTTTCTTAAAAGTGCAATTTAGAAATCACAAGCTCTTTTATGCCTATTTATTTTTTTTCTTTTATCTTATTTCAGTTAAACTGGATAACTCTAAGATGCCTTTCAAACCTGAAATTCTGTCACTTTATGAATATCCACACTTAAAGGAATAGTGACATTCTTAAGGATCAGAAGTATTTTAGTGCTACTATTTATTTCCAGTATGAACACTTCAAACTGTTAAGCTACTCTGAGATTTATGTTTTCCACTTAAATATTTTTTCATTCTTTCCCCCATATTTATGTGATATTAATGAATTTGTTTCTGGTAACTGTACCTATCACACATAATCTTTACTTATCTTGCATCTTTCTAATAGCACTTTTATCCTTCCTCTCTTTCTTCCTTCTTTCTTTTCTTTTTTCTTTCTTTTTTTTCTTTTTTTTTTTTTTGGTACTGGAGATTGAACTCACGACCACACACTTGCAAGGCAGGCGCTTATTTCACTGAGCTAAATCCCTGGCCCCCTTTTCTTTCTTTTTTACTTCCTTCTTTCCTTTCCTTTCCTTTTTCTTCTTTCCTCTCTTTCTCTCCCAACCTCCCTTCCCTTCTCATAGAGCCTCTATTTTTGGTAGATAAAATAACAATAATGAAAGAATTGATGTCATAAAATTATCTTGAGAATTAAATTACACAGCTCCTATGAAGCTCAAGGCTGTAGAATGCTAGTAATTAGGTATAATTATTCTGACTGCTAACAGGCAACAGATTATCCTTCGTTAGGCCTTCAGTTCACATATCTGTGCTGTTTGGAGACTTTCTAATCTCTTCAAAGTTCATAGCAATGGTAAAAATTTGAGAGTGTTCTATATCTGAGGATATTGAAGATTGCTATTACAGAAAATTTAAAATACAGAAAAAAGTCTTTCAATATCTGTCACATCCTGAGCTGCATTTAAAACAAGTTAGAGGCAGGTGATGATACATTTTTGGCTTGCAAAGAAATTACCAGCACACAAGTGTTTAGGGATGTAATAATGGCTCTTCAAACCTTCAGCACTAAAACTTTACATGTGTATTTATTTCCGTCACTTTAGTCATAGACAAACTCATGATTTTTACTTTTTCAACCTTCTATTAGATGTTTCAAATTTCTGTTCTTCTGGTAATTTTTAATCAATCTTCCCTCAATTCATTTTACTTCAAAACCTTGTATGTCCTGGCTTTTACCTTTTGTTACTTCAGACTTCTGCTTCTCCCTTCCTGGCCTCTGTACTGGTGATTTGCTGTGTAAGCTTGCACTCTTTATGATGTGATGATAATAAAAGTTAGAATTTAAGCCACATAACTAATAGTAATTAACTTAAATGGAAAATCACATATAAATATTTCAGTTATTTTTTGCCAAAGACAAATATCTTTAATTCCAAATTATAGCACACAAGTAAGGACCACTGTCACTCTGTTTTCATGCTCCTGGGACCCTTAAGGACAATCTTTTAGAAACACAATTCATTTTTTTGTAAGTGATATCTAGAGGTAAGAGTAACTTTCATTAAACCATTAAACCTTTAAAAATAAGTATATTTCATCTATTTACTTAAAACACTGTTATTTATACTTTTACAAAAGTAAAAATGATTTTTGATGGATGAAAAATCCCACTTTTTCCATGTTAAGTTAAAAAGTCCATAATCAAATGTTATATGTAGGTATATACAAAATATAACATCTTTTGCTTTGAAATTTTTGACACAGACTTTTTGTTATAGTTATCACATCAGAAGTTGTTATACTCTTATGAATATTTTCAAAGCACAATGACATTATTCATTGACTAAAACTGTTCCCGTAAACTAATTCATATTCAACTGCTTAACACTGACCACATATTACTATAATGAAATCAATAACAGTAACTGTCATTTACCTTTACCTACTCTGTGGCAAGCCTTGTCTAAGTAATTTGATTCTCTTATTAACTTTTGCAAGATAAATATTATTGTCTCCATTTAGTAGATAAAGAAACTAAGATGTTGAAATTTAGTGAAGTCACAAAATTTAAACCTGCTTATTCAGCTTGATTAAGAGGACTGTTTGTCTCTTTGAGTTTTGTAAATATTACTTATTCATTTTATTTTAAAGAGAGTAAAACCAAACAAAACAGAATAAAGCCAATCAGAACAGAAAAATAAAAGTGACACAGGATTTCAAAACAAGATAACAGAACATTAACAATGGTTACCATAATGCCTTTTTATCTTCAGAATTGCTGCCCATACCATCAGACATAATAAAATCAAACAAAACAAGACAGAATAAAACCAAATCAAACAATGAAAATGATACAGGAATTCACAATAAAATAATAGGAAATTAACAATGGCTATCACCTTCCCTTTTCAGACATTTCTTTGGATTTTGTTTGATTTTGTCTTATTTTAAGGTGCTAGACATGGAACCCAGGACCTTGTGAATGCTGGGAAAGTGCTTTACCAGGGAATGAACTCCTGGTACTCACAGTTTTTAAGGTTTTAACTGGAATACACTATGGTGACTTTGAATTGTACAATATTTTTTTATTTAGTAAGATTTACTAAGTTACACATTTAAGACATGCTAATCTTGACAATCAAGAAATCAGTGTCTTTACTTAAATGATCACTAGAATGTCTGAGAAGAGACAAGCTGATATACAGATGCTGTTGACAGCTGGAGTTACTTAACAATATGAAATAAGGTCACAAAGACAAGCATTCACTAAACAAGGCAACAAAAATTAACCAAAAGGAAGTAAATAGGATAGATTTTAAGAAATGGTTGATCAACAAAAACAATACATATTCAGGTTCGAGGAGAACTTCAACAGAACTACGATATGAAAGGTGATGTAGGACAGATGATCAATAATAAAGAATATTAGAATCTTAATTCTAAAGTAGAAGAAAAGGGCAACTAAAGAAAAATATCAGGACATTTTTGTTTGATAATGCAGCTTTAAAATAAAAGCAAAAAATAAAAAATAAACAATAAAGCATAATGAGAATGTAACAAGTAAGGCAAGATGATGGCAAAGGTCATCCCGAGAGAAGAAACATGACTGGGTTGGTAAACTCTTGACTTAGTAAACTTCTGGACTGTAATCTCAGCCAGGTTGAAACTGAAGGATTGCAAAGGTGAGGTCACCTTGATAAACACAAAAAGACCCTGCTTCAAAATTTAAAAAGCTGAGGTGCGAGTGGAAGTTTGTGGTCAGCATTAGAGTTCTTTCCAGTGTACTCCAGGGCCAGGATTTAATCCTCAGTGATGCAAAAACAAACAAATGAATAAAAAACCTACAAGAATTACAACAAAAAAATAAAAACTATAACCAAATAAACCCAGCTAGACTTTAAACCTGAAAAATACCTTGGCAATTATCTGGTCCAGTTCAAATAAAATACAAATAATAACACTGAGGCCATGGTTTATTAAATGAGTTTTTCAAGTCTAAGGAGTTTTTTGAGCTATAAGATGGTACCAAATTTTCCCAAACTCTATTCTAGCAGGTTCTAGCACTAAGACAGCAAGATTTTTCCAAAGTCACTTTAGAAGCCTGTTCTAATTACATCTTCTAACATCTGGCCCAGATTTCTAGATACTGTCATTGTGTGTTAGGATGAAGCACAAAACCCAAATCACAATGACTCAAATAAAACAGAAAAGAACAAGGGCAAGATAGTGGTTTCTTTTTAAACTGTCAGGATAGGTATTACTTACCTTGCTTGTTCACATTCAACTGGCTTTTTGCGGTACTGAAATACAGGGGAATCTGGGAAATGTAGTCTTTAGCAGAACAACCCTATGTTCACTGTTCACTGGTAACAGTGTGGGAAAAGGAAGCTTGAGTTTTCAGGATTTATAACTGCTGTGGTTTAGAGCTAAAATGTTCCCCAGAACCTCATGTGTTCAAATCTAGGGCTTTGGAAAGTAATTTGATCATGGGGATACCATACTTGTTAATGAATTAATGTATTGATTAATTAATAGCTGAATATTCTTCTGGTTGGAAGAGATGAGTCAGTGGAGGCACGACCTGAAAGGATGCATTCTTATCTCTCACTCATTTGTTCTCTTCCTGTTCCTGGCTGCCAAGTGTTGAAAAGCTTTCCTCCATCACGTTCTTTCACTTTGCCATTTCTGCCTTGGAGCCAGGTGACCATGAACTGACTGCTCTGAAACCGTGAAGCAAATAAACCTTTTCTCCTTCAGCTTTTGGGTGTCCAAGGTGTTGTCCTAGTGAAAAGAAAGCTAGTATATTAACTTGTTTCCACAGTAACCTCTCAGGTGTTACATGAGCAGAAGGATGACAGGCATAATGGAGTAAGAAATAAAAAAGATGTTTATGTTGAAGCAGTCCTATGAGACCTGTGACTATATGTACCTCCATGACTCTGGTACCTCATTATCATCAACACTTACCATCTTACACTTTTTCTCGTTTGGAAACCTGAGAGAAATCTTTTTTTATATATTTTTGAAAAATTCTTCTGGGTGATGTAAAATTATCCTCTTGACTTTTAGCAACAATTGATTTGGTAGACCAAACAGTTTTCTTATAACAACATGTGAATCAGTGATAAATTGTCAATAATAAAGCCATATGTAGCCTATCATCTTCTCATATTGCTTGCATATTTTTGTTGTTAGTATCTATTTTGGACATTTATTCAAGTTTAATCTCAAAAATCAATGGTTTTGTTCTTGGAAATATGAATTTTGATAATGTCATTTTTGATTTTTGTTAATCTTTGTTCTTCTGAGCCCCTTAGGTCAGGTCCTTGGAATCTTGAGGCTGCATCCTATGCAACCAGTTACTTACTCATTCTTAGTCTGTATTTGTGCCGGAAATGAAGGGGTGAGAACTGTAACCAGCCTTCTGGCCAGATTTCACATATGGCAAGAACAAAGTCAGTGAAATACCAGATATAATTGGCTTTCAATCTACATTAGCTTTATCTTCAATTGCTAATCTCAGTTATGAAGCAAAAATAAGCATATGCATTTTGTTTGAGAAAAGTAATTTCTTAAATAATTAAAAAATCCAGTGAATTAGAACACTCCATTCTGGTTTTAATATTTTGTTTTGTGCACATTGAAATAAGAAAATAGAATATGTCTGATTTATTGACAATTTTACTATTAATATTAATAACAAAGCTAAGATTAATTTAGCACTAAAAGGATATACTCCCAAGTACTTCAATATCATGTATATAAATTATGATTGATCATAAAAACAGAATGTGCAAGACATTTTACAAATTAATTGCACTTAACTCATATTTAAAATAGAGTGTTATATAAACTATTGGCATAAAATTTCCATTTTATTAAAATGAAAAAATGTAACCTCAGAAGAATAATCTGACTTTAATGAACACATTTAGTAAAAAGCAGATTTTTGGATTCTAATCTGAGGATTTTGACTTGAAATAGTACTAGATTTCTTTTGACTGCTTCTTGTAATTTTCAGTTTTACTAGACAGTGTTTGAGTCTTTTTGATCTGTAGGGATAATTAATTTGTTTTCCCCATACTATTTTCTTTATTGACATTCTCAAGACCAAACCTGAACTGTAGAAAGATCAGCTGTTCTGAGAAACCGGGTCAGTGTTCCTACCTGCCCGGTTTCTTTTCTTGATTTCAGCAGTTTACAGCACTCCTGTGCCTCTGGCCCTAGAGTTGTGTAAGTTCTATTGTGGGATATGTATTTATTAAGTCACTCTCATAATTTCACTTGGCTCTGACATTTCTGCTGAGTCTCCAAAGTCCTGTTCTCATACTTCTTGACTTGTTCTTACTTCTTTGTGCATTCTGCTGAAGTTCTCAGAAATTAGAATAATATTTGTTAACACAAATAACCAAAATTGATATTCACCGCCACATGAAACTGGATTAGGATGGATAGAAGCTTGATTGTCAACTTAATCGGTTTGGGAGTTTTCTAGGGACAAGCAACGTATACTTCTTGGTATATCTAGATGGGTCATGAAAGCATCACCTTGGAGTCTCTATCTGATACCTGGCTCCTTTCCTCTTTAGAATTACTCTGCTGCTCTACCTTCTGGCCTGAAATGATTAGCCTTACTCTTGCAAGCCTGTCCACAATGATGTTACTGGTGCTAGCAAACCATGGAGTGAAACTCATAAAAACTTAAGTTAAATAAACCATTTCCTTGATGTGTGGGTGTTAAATATTTGATCCCAGAAATAGGAAAACTGTACAGTAGAATTTTTTATATATTGAAGTATTAAATGCTAAATACACACATGCATACATACACACACATCTTTGCTATACCTCATTTCAAGACTGTCACTGTGAACTGAGAATTTAATATTTTCATATTGCTCTCATATTCTCTCTACTTTTAATTGTTCCTTTTGTATAACCACCTGATCAAACACCAAGAAGAGGTCTGTTCTTCATGCAATTCCACAGCACATTAATAAGAATGTTATAAGAGAATTTAACCTAAAGAATTTTATAAACTTGCTTTAAGTCACTGAAAACTGTAGGACCATGGATTTACCTCACTATGTAAATAATTTTAGAATATGTGGTATTAAAATTAGATCAAAAATGAGCTCCTAAGCACTGTTTAATTTGCATATTTAATCCAAAATAGGTATATTTAAAATATGAGTAGAAAAGAGTTTAGACTTTTCATTCTTCATGGCAAAATGTGAAGGTCTTCATTTAGAAGAACTTTATTTGCACTTTGCATTGCCCACACCCTCTCTTTATCACTTTTTTGAGGGAAGTTTACACCTGGCACAAGTTATCATCCTTGTGATGAAACCTGATTAACAACTGAGGCTCAAAACCCATATCTTGAATTCACCATTAAAGAATTTGTTATTTTCATGCCATTCTAATATTTGAAGGTAAATCAACTAAGTTTTCATTTCCTGTGAATAATCCACTCATATTACAGTAATTTGGAGCAATGTATCATGAATTTACAATTTCTAAGATAAGACAGAGATGCATGCAGTATGTATTATATTTAAAAAATTTTTCTCAGTATTCAGCCATTCATGGTGAGCCTATTTCTTCAAGTGTGTGGTCAACATTTGTTTGTCCAGGGTCAGACCCTCCCAGATTTTCTCCTCCCATTTCAAAATAATTTCAGTCCCATCACTTCCTCATTTTTATCTTTTATCTGTCTGTACTTATTAAACAATTACTTCCCATTCCTCACAATCACCATTCTGCAGCCCCTTGTAACCTCTACTCTGCTTTCTGCCTCCCTGAATGAGCCTGTTCTAGGTAGCTCATAGAAATGGAATTCTATAATATTTGTTATTTTGTGCCTGGTTTATTCCATTTAGCATGTCTTTAAAGTTACATGTGTTATGGCATGTCTCAGTGTTTTTTCTCTTTTCTTTTTTATTAGTATATATTTGTAATCCACAATAAACACATTCATTGTCAAAGCCTGGCACATACACATTTTGCATCTCAACCCCCTTTATTCCCCCTTCCTCTTCTATTTCTCTCATCACCGGATCCTTTTCTCATCCCCAAAAGGTGTGGCTCCCTGTTTCTTATCATGTAGGTTTTATTTTTGCTCCTAGATTATTTATATTTTGGGCCTCAGGTTATACAAGAGAGAAACCATGTAACCCACTTTGACTGATTTATTTTCAGTTAGCAAAAACTTTTTTTATATGCCATGAATAAAATGTTATACAATCCTTAAAAACATCTTGGATCTAAATAAACATGAAGAATTTTTTATTCTAAGCAAAATGTGATCCATTGTTACTACTCAAAATTCCCTTAGAAGGTTGCAACTGGTTATATGTTGTTGAAATAACCTCATCTCCTATCAAACACAAGAGAGAGATGAACACCCTGTGAACAGTGAAATACTAATCAAGCACTTAAAATGTAAATTATAAGGAAGTGACTGCTCTCTACAACATTTTCAGCATAGCTTAAATATTATACATACTAACACTAGCATTCCATTTCCCAGTAACATTTTCCTCACTTTATTCTATTCTCTATGAACTACTTAATCCCAGAAGTTTTATTTCCCTATTTCTTACAGACCCAAAATGTCACAATAAATTATTATCTTGATGATTAAATCAGATGATATCTGGCACAAAATGAACAGTCAATAAATGTTAGTTATTTTTCCATGGCTGTATTTCACTCTACTTTCCTACATATGCCAGAAGAGATGGGCAGAGAGTCTCAGATCTCTCTGTGATTAACCTGAAGACTTACGTACATGAGACTTTTTCTTCTCTTATTTGTACAATACAGGTATGACAGAGGACATGAACAAAATGCCTTGGTGTTTGTTTTTTTTTTAAACAAGAAAGTAGAAAAAGAGGAAAAAGCTTCTTAATAAAACCAGTATCACCTATGTCCATACCAATTCAAGAAAGTTGAAAAAGAGAAAATGTTCCAGCTATATGATCCTCTGGAAACTTAGGCCAAAATCCTGTAATTAAATACCTCTCACCAGATGTAATAGTATTACACAGAAAGTTCAGAGCAGGACCACTGGTTTCAAATTACTCAAACCATTAGAGATATTTATAAAATGTGATAGTTTAGAACTTTCGATCTTCAAAATAAATCTTGCCTATCACAACTACATTTGTTATTCGACATATATTAAAAACCAATAGGCAGAAATCAGCTCATTTGCAACACTTGTATCTATAGGTAAATAGAAAGACACACATATGCACATATTGAGGAAGAATATTTTGGGAAAATGGAAATATGAGTATCATGGCTCTTGTTGTATGGAGTTTAAAAAAACTGATATGCCCTTATTCATGAAGCCCAATTTATAGAAGAAGCCAATATCATGCTTAGAGGATGCTATCGGTTTGGACATGGTTTGAATTCATAGTCCCCTAGATCATGTGCTGAAAGTTCAGTCCCCAGGACTCACCACTGAGGCAGCAGACTCTCTAAGAGACAGACTGGAGCTCATTCCCCAAATGTGATTCATCCTGGCTTCATGGAGTGGATACAGTCACACAAGAGTGAGCTAGCTCCTATGAAAACGGATGGTCATAAACAGTGAAGCTGCCTCTTACCTGGTCTCTTGCTTCCAGTATCAGTGTGTGATCTGTCCCTGATACACAGTCTTCTACTATCATGCCATTCACTATGTTGTGATGCCATTTTCCAGAAGGCTGTCACCAGGAGCAGAAGAGATGGAGCCACTGAATCTAGGACTTTCGGTCTGCCAAACTGTAATCTGAAGAAACCTCTTTCATTAAAAAATACACAGCTGTAGGTGTTTTGTTATATCAAGGCAAAAATGTCATATATAATTCTACAACTAAAAACCACATGTAATTCTAGAATGAGAGATAGCTTAGAGGTCCTGGTCCAAACTCTCAATCTCTTCTAAACAAACATTCAATCAGATTCTTAGTTCTGCAGTGAGTGGATAAAGTTTTCAACTCTTTTAGGATTCTTTCCATTTTTTCTCTTGCCAAAAAAGCTCTAAATGTTCAATGGTGTGGTATCAATAATCAATGTTTACTTACTCTTGAAAACTATTATGTGAGCCAAAAATATGTCTTCGGTTGCTTAGCTACCTTTGAGGGATTTCTACTTGACCCAGACAATCTGTATGTAAGCATAGTAACAAAAATTTCACTCCATAAGGGATGTGACATTTGATTTTTGTTTTTATTTATAACATAACTTTAAAGAATAAAACTTTCTACCTTATAATAAACCAAAATCTGACTCATGATTTTAACTTCCACAGATTGATACTACTGTGGCTTGCCATCTGTAGAGTACACAAAAATTCTATTTCCTCTTAATTCATTGTAGTTAAAATCATATAAACGATGGATACAAACTTCATTCATTCAGATATATTTCACCTACTCATAAACTATCTGGTTCTTTAATAAATTCTATTTTGTTCTTGAACTCCAGATTAAATTGTTCCATAATTTTGAGCAGATTATGCTTACCAATTACGTATAGACTGCTTCATTTAAAAATCCATTTGATGCTGCCTATAAATGGCAGCTTACAGGCTAAGTGCTATTCAGGTTGATATTCCTCAAGCAATTGAAGAATTTTACCTGCAAAAGTAATTTTTAGATAACTAAAATTAGTTATGTAGGGAAATGTTATTCCTTAAGAGTAAACAAATAAGTGTATCTGGTGGGGTGTGCATGCATGCGTGTGTGTGTGTGTGTGTATGTGTGTGGTCACAAGTAGAAACAGGATGCATGTTCAAATTCTTAGTTATAAAATCCAGCAGAAAGACTCCTTTACCAAGAGGCACTGAAGTAGCTACTAAGAAAGTAGGGAGTTGAAAAGTCCTTGCATTTTCATACTTTATCTTTGATTGGAAGTACAAAAGAAGCACGAAATCTATGCTTGTTGGGTGTAGGCTATCTTACGATGCATGCTGGTGTTAAATTATGTGGCACATACTGAAGAAAAACTTCTGGCCTAAAGAAAGCTGCATCTAGACTGGCCATTCAAGAGACTAATAGTTTAACCACAAGTTTTTAGTTAGGATCCTCAAAGCTCCATATTCATTTGTAGTACTCATTGGTAAGTTCAGAGTCTTGGTTTTATTTTTAAAGTAGCTGTTATTATATAGCATATAATTCATGCATCTTAAGAGTGCCATTCAATCAATTGTAGTAAATCTTGGAATGATGTAACCATTATCATATCTAATTGTAGAACATTTCTGTGTCTCCAAAAAGAGACATTGTTCTCATTTTCAGTGACTCCCCATTCCCAGTTGTAGCACCATACAACTACTAATCTGTGTCTGTCTCCAGGGATCAGCTTTTTGTGCACAACTCACATAAAAGGAATCATGCAATATGTGACATTTGGCATCTGGCTCTCGATGAGTTCTTTAACAGGAGACTTAAAATGACAGTAAAAGTATTCACTGAAAATGACTCACCATTCCTCTCCATTTTGAGATCCACCCATGTGATTAATAAATAACAAGAGCCAAATGAAGATAAAAGCATGTTACTAGCCAAAAGATTTTGGTTCTTATGCCAGAATAAAGTCAGTGTTCTATTTTTCCCATGTTTCAGTCTGGGCTTTCCCCCACCAACCCTCTGCCCCGGGAGTGGGTACAAATCCTTACAACGTCCAAGTTGAACTAATTAAATCCTGATTGTTTCCCATGCCTCATTTTTCCTAAATATTGCAGAGTAAAGAGAAAGTTTGACCCTACCAATACCACTCACATAATTTTTAAATGCACAAAAAATAATCTAAGGCTTGGGGTTGAACCCATAGTAAAACTTTGTTTTCACAGCCCATCTATGTCTTAGATTTCTGATACAAGACAAAGCCAGAAGGTAGATAGAAATAAAGAAAGAACTTAACAAAAAAAATGAAGTCTTTATTTTAGCCATATGTTTATAATACATGACATGATTTAATGACGTTTGGGGAAACTTTTGTGACACTATACCTCCCACATTCAGGGCAGAAAGCCAGTCTCTGCATGGGTCTATAGATCAAATAGTAGTGTTTTATCATCTACTATCTTTTTCTTATGGTTTAGATCTGTAGAATATCACCCAAAAGGCTCGTGTATTCAGAGATGAGCCTTTCAGAAAGTGATTAGATAATGGGGGTGGGGTGGCATATTGCAGCAGTGGCTTGGCCCCTCAGTGAGTTCATAGTTAATGTGTTTTTAGAAGGAGAGGTGTGGTTGGAAGATGTCTCTCTCTGGAGGATGTATCTCCCTCCCTTGCTCTTCTCTTCTTTCTCAGCTTCCTGGCTACCACAGATAGGGTGTCTTTCCTCCACATGTCCCTCTGCCATGTCATTTCTTCCTTGCAGTCAAACACCTGTGGACTGAAGGTGTAAACCAAAATAAATCCCTCTTCTTTTAAGTTACAGGTCTTAGGCATTTTGTCCCAGAGATAGGAAAGTGACTAATACGCTTCTTTACAACATAGAGACGATTGCAATGTTAATGTCACCAGTTTCCCGGACTAACTGGAGGTTCGTCTCTTGCCTTGCTGTCTCCTCACACATGTGCAACACTATCGTTTCCATGCTCACCTCTGAGCCTTACACTTACAGCACTCCAGCTTGAACTGATGGTGAACTCCATCTAGGAGGGAGGAATTCCATGATAACCACCAAAAAAATACAAATAAAAATTTTGAAAGCCCTAAAATGTGTAGTAGTTATATTTTATATTTATATTTTTATTAAGATTACAAGTTTATTTTTAGATTTTTAGCACCTTACACATGGCTGTTACCATAGAGTATCTTACAAAGGCACTGAAGAATCATCTAAACAGGTACTTGCACCTAGGTGCCCACACATTTCTCGGATCACGACAGTGACAATTGACCTTTATGAAATAATTTGACAAGCTATCTATCATAATGAAATCTAAGTCTCATCTTTGTCTATTTGTGTAGTTATAGCAGCATACCAGAGTCTTGGTAATGTGTAAAGAGACTGATATGGCTTACAACTCTGGAGGATGGAAAGTTCAAGAGAATGGTACTGGCATCTGACATGAGCCATCATGGTCTCTGTCACAAGATGATAGCAAGACAGCGTGTGTGAATAAGAAAGCAGGAAGGCAGGTGCACTTTTATACCAGCTCTTGTCACTGAACATTTCCCATGACAGACCATTACTTTAATCCATTCCTGATGTCTTCACTGTTATGATCCAACAGTTTCTTATGAAGCCCCATTTCCCAACATTGTTGCATAGGGGATGAGGTTTCTCGCATGGACTGTTGGATGACACATTTAAATGGTGTCAGCATCCACTGAGCAACCTTCAGAGGTAGAGGTTATATGTTTTCTTCTTAAAACTTGTTCCTTTCTCAACACTGACTTAACCCTGAGTAGCTTTCACTATTCCTCTGTCATTTCAAATTCTAAGTGGTGCATAATATTATTTACCTTCACCTTTGCTTCCAGACAGAATGCAGGGGAAAATAACAGAAAGAAAACTAGAAGATCAGTTGCCAAGCAAAGCTTGTTTAATATTTCTCCCTAGTTTTTTCAGGATTGGCACCTGAAAGTCTCTGGAAAAATAAATCAGCTATTCTATATCAAGCTTCTTAAGGAATACTTCTAATCTAAGGTGAAAATTTTCAATTTCTCTTTGACTTGAACCTGCTCTCACCTATTTTAAGGTTCTGCAAAAAAATTTTCTCAACCCTTGGGAAGGCTTTCCTTGTTCAACATAGCCCTGGACTTACGTGTGAATCATGTTAAGAGCTGGACTCTCAGCCCAGTAACCCAACCTTTAAAACAAGCACACACCTGATAAACCCAGTATTCGTTCTGTGGCACCAGCATTACAGGTAAATAAAATGTATTCATCCTCCTGTGGAAAATTACATTTTTAATCTGTTATTTAGGAGATTCTCATCTTGTGACTCATGTGTTATAATGGAATGCAGTAATTATTCCTGTACTGCCTCCTACAGAATATAACCAGTTGAAAAACCAAAACTGTGTTCCAGTGGGCTGGGTGCATATTGTCGGGTTCAGTGTTGGAAAATCAGAGTTGATAACATGGTGTGGAGCTAAGGGCAACACTGGTTTTCATAGGATACATAGTTGCACTGGCACATAGCAGGTATGAATGTTTACACACACACACACACACACATGCACGCATGCACTCTGCTCACTCACATAGGCCCAGGTGAAGAAAACTGGGTAAAAAGAACTGAAACATGGTTGTATCCTCTACATCAAATTCCAGTTTCTTTATGAATGGCAGAAGCAAAATAAGCTTCCGGTTAGCCTAAGAGAGTTAACAGTACCAAGAAAGTAAGACAACTTTAAGGGGATTCTACACAGGACTCATAATTTTTAATACAAACAAAGCTATTCCATAACTAACTACATCTCCAGAGAGAAGATAAAGTACAAAGTCTGAGAAAAAAAAAAACATGTGGACTCCCCAAATTTTCTCAATTCCCTGAAAAGATCTTAGAGATTCTTTTTCTTTACATGCCAGAGTGGAACTATGGAGAGAAGAGGGAATCAAAACAATATTTCCCAGAGTCTCTGCCCGCACTGAGGAAAGATAGCTGTATGTCATTCATCTTTATCTTTCAGAAGATAAACTTCTGAAGTTTAGAAAAGTAGGAGTTAAGTTAATAAGCACTTTAGCCATGTTGACCAAAATCTACCCCTTCACTTGCCATCTGAACAACTTCTTGACATTGTTTAACCCCTTAAATCACAATGCTTTTCTATAACAAAACAGAATGAAAGTGGCTACTCCAGATATAATAATCCAGGTCACATCAGGTACTTAGCAAAATGCTTTAAAATGTTGTTAGCTCTTAGTATTGTTGTTATTACTCTATGTGACAGCCATAAAACATTATAATAATATCAATTATTATTTATTATTGAAAGCTTGTCACAGCTTCTGGCTCTGTTTCTCATCCAGGATAAATATGCCCTGTTTATTAACAGTTACTGCTGGTCGAACCCTACCACTGGTGGATGATTCCTGTCTTTGTATCTCCATTTGACCCATAGCACTCAGAGAGCGGTTGGCTCTTCCAGTGCTTCGCAAAATATCCCTTTTGATGTTCTTTACAAATAGGTTTGAAGTTCTCTCCATTTCCTGGAAAGTTTCTATATTTCTACCACGCCATGATGCCAAGAGGAATTTTTATAGCCATGATCCTTTTGTCAGGAAAAATAACTTCCAGATTAACACTCATGAGGAAAGGATTCCCAGTTGGGTGAGTCATGGTTTCCATGACTCTTTCTGCATACTATTCTCAAAAATATCTAGGAATACAAAATTTTGTACTTAACTCTTTCAAGCCTGCTATAAAGACCAGTCGTTTTCAAACTCTTCATTCAAGTCCTCTACATTAGAATTACCTGAATAAATTTTCTGAAGTTTAGATTCCAAGTACTCCAAATTTATAATCTATAAAGATTGGAGGAATGAAACCAGGTACTCATGCTATGCACTTTTAAAATACTCAATTTTTTGAGCGTCTGAGACAATATTGGCAAAGCACATAAAGAGGATTAGTTTCCTTCCTATTCGTGAGCTGCTACAAAAATTATGGAAAATTCTAACAATGTAAAAAATGGACCAAGAATATGAACAGATGGTAAACACATGTGCAATATATAAATGGTACATATGTATTTATATATGGATGAAAAGATTTTCAAATTTCTTTGTAATTAAAGAATTTCAAGTAGAACAGAAACAATGGACCAACAATTCACAATTAGGGTAGGTAAAGATCAAAGCTGAATGTTACATCTCTAGGCAAATATGTGGTGAATCATTGTCTTAATTCCTCCTGGTGGTATTTGAAATTGATACTAAAATTTTGGAAACCAATAAGAACATCTATCAAAATTTTAAATCCCAGTATCTTTACTATCAGTTCTGGACCTATGATATGTTACTTCCAAATATGTTTAGAAAAATAAGTAATGTAGGCAAAGATACGTAAAAATATACGTAACTATGTGTGTAAAGATCATATAGAGTAATCACTGAAGCTTTCTTTGTTTAAGCAAAACTCAAGCTCCACAACACCCACACCCAGCAAATAGAACCAAATAGAGAACTAGTTAAATAGACTATGCAGCCATATAGCCATACGCTTGGGACCACTGGAAAGGAGACAGTTAATATTCAAACTATGCCCAAACTATTGTTACATGGCAAATAAAATTACAAAATAGAATATAAATCTGATCCTACTTGTAATGGTTTTTAACCAAAGTACTTCTCTATACTTCTTGCATTTTATACAAGGGACATATTTAGTTTAGTTTAGCTCTCAATTTCCAAGAAATCTCTCCTAGTAAGCTTGATAAGCTGCCAGGTTTGGAAATTATTATTATGCTCTCTGAGTTGATTAAACACTACTTTGTTCTAGTTAATCACATATCTGATTAATACAGAGCTAGCTCACTGGTTCATCTAAAAGATTAAATGAGATAATATATAATGAAACACTTTCAACAATTATAAGCATTGTGGAAATTATTACTGTAACATTCAAGAGTCATTAAACATTTTAACCAGTGCTAGAATAGCAAAGTCCTAAACGTAGTAGCAAATATAAAGGTAAAGATGGAAGAATACATTCCTTTAAAATATTTTCACTCTAATAAAACAAATAAATGTTTAAAGTAAAAAGTGTAGTAGAATGTAACTAGCATTGTAAAAGAGGCCTATAAAATTTACCATGACAATGTGGTTTGTGTAAAATAGGGGATAATTAGTACATAAAATTGCAAGTTCATAAAGCTTGGAAAGGAAAAGAGAAACATGAGGTAAAACAAAGATCTCATTTCATAAATTTAGGGATGCATAAGAGATCATGGCTTGCTGCAAAGGGCTCTATGTAAATGACTCAGGGAGGTATGCTGCCCATAATTCTGAAGGTTTCTCTTCAATAAAATACAATCAATACCACTGACCATATTCTAAACTCTTGTGATCCTGCTTAAAATACTCTCATATCTCTTCATACCATGGTTTCATTTATACCTGGTAATCTATTTGTGTCCGGGTAGTAATAAGGGCCAATATAGTCTTGGGCTAGGCAGGTAGGCAAGCCAGCATCTGATGAAATCACTGAAACATACCTTCTGATAGTGATTTTTACACAAGTATGATTTTTACACAAATTGATAAGTTGAGCACCAACACTATATTTGTACTTACATTATACCTATGGTCATCTGCACACAATGAAGACTAAAAATAATCAGTCACAAACAAGTAGCATTGTAAGGAAAGACAATGCTAAATGGGTGGAATACTTGTGAGTCTAATTATATTTTCAAGTAAAAAAAATACTTTTCGTCTTTGTTCAGCCCATTAGAAAACACTCTGACATTGAAAAAAGTTTCCAATGAAACTCGTTTTTGCTTGGAACAGTTTACATTTCTAACTTGCATGAATTATTATTTCCTCCCTCTTCCTGTTCCTGCCCCTCCCACCCAGTATTTTGGCATTAAAATAGGTGTTCAATGTTTTTGGTCTTGAATATGCATTTTGTGGTTGGAATCAGAAGCACAACTACATTTTTACTGACCTTGTTATGTGTTTTCCATCCAGATTCACTGGGGTCTTTCTAGTTTTAGGTTATTTGTGGAAACACATGCTGCTTAGGTGACTCCCAGGTTTGCACACTGGAGCATGGCACCCAAATGTACAGATCAACCCTTATCACTATTCCTTTTTTACTTTAGTAGAATAGTCATCAGAAGGTATTTTCCAAAATATCTTTTCAAACTGAAATTATGGAAAACTATAGTAAAGTCTTTATCCCACTTCTAAGTTTCCCTATGTAGTTTGCCCTCTTTCTGCCTAAAAATCATAAGGAGTATAGAAACTGTAATAGAAACTCAGCAATTGTGTCTGCATATGTTTATGAATTGGGTGATACTACACTGAGAGTCTGCTGCAAAAATGGGCTATCTGGTATTGACCCTTGCTGTGTGCATGTGTGTATTCTTTTATTTATGCTCTTTGTATCCTAAAAATGGTTGTAAGTTGTTCACTTTCAATTAACTGCTCTCCTTGACTTTTGAGAAGCAAGTAAGTGAATTATAGCCACAGTAACACATGTTTCTCTTATTTTAAAATATCAACTAAATGAATTAAATATAGGATATAGAAAAACAGCATTGACAGTGGGATTGAGATCTGAGCATATTTTCTATAGTGTAATCTACATTACAAAAGTATGACACTGCTTCATTCGAAGCTAATTTCTCCTTCCCCATACATGTACAAACCTTATTATCTCCTTGTATAGAGTTGCTTAATATGTTTAATCATAATATACAATTGTATATATTATGTGATATATTATTTATAATATAACTATAAAATTATAATGTACAATTGTAAATATTCTATAACATATGCAATATACAATCATATATGCAATTGTAATATATATTTATATATGATATAATTGTATATATTTTAAAATGTAATATATAATTGTATATACAATATATTATAGTGTATAATTTTATATATTATAGATATTTCATAGATATTATACATAAAATATATGATATGCATTATATATGTTATGCAAACACATAAAGAGAAAAATATATATATACATATATAACTTGCCTCTGTTTGGATAGTTAGATGTTTAAATATATCCTTTAAATTTACCTCTTGAATATTTGATTGCTTTAAAAATTATTTGGTTGTATCAGTAAAAGTGTTTGTAGTCAGTGCATATATAAAGAACAAAATGAAGGTGGCATATAGGAAAGCTCAAGAATTACAATTTCTGGGCCATTATAAGGTTGCAAAGATAGAATGCATTCACATTAATAACTCAGATTTTAAAAAAACAAATCACTGGAAATTGTTAGCTCAAGATCTCAATCACATTGGTGGTTATTATAATTTGGATTCAAAATGTCCCTGAACAGAATTTGTGTTCCAAGGCAGAACCTTGGGGAGGTGATTGGATTATATCTAACTACTCATCAGAGTATTAATACATTGAGTTCATAGCTGAATGTTGATGGAATTGGAAGTCTAGACTTCTTTCCATTTTTGTTTCTCTGCTATCCTAAAGGACTTGCTCCAAATTGAATGTGACTTACCTAACCTACATATCAGCCTATAGGGGATAGAAAGAGAGAGGGGGAGGGGAGGGAGAAAGGAAGGGAGAGAGAGAGGGAGGGAGAAAAAGAGAGAGAGTGCACGTGTTTCTCCTGCTTCAAGAAATCAGTGAGAAGTTGCATAAATAATTTCTGCCTGCCTTTCTAAAATGCAGTCATCAGAACACATCTAATTGCAAGGGAAGCTTGTGAAGACTATGTACTTTAACTGCTTAGCCATGTAATCAGCTAAAATTTAAATTATTACAGAGTAACACATAATAAAATATTATGCAGACTCTTTTCACACTCCCAAATACTAGCTTCAGCATCTAACAGGTGCCAGCGTGCTAGGTATTTAAATCTTACTTTTCGTCACAATAACTCTGAAAAGCCCACCTTTAATAAACAAGGAACTTGATACTCAGAGAATTTAAATGACTTTTCCAAATTCCCGTAGAAGTCATATGACCAAAGATCAAATGACATTCTATGAAAATCTAAATAAGTCTTTGCTAATTTTCAAACTTTCACCAGAAATTATTTTAGATACATTCAATATATATAACAAGTATTCTAAGTGTTTAATTGACTTTTGATTTTAAAACAAAATTAATTTTGTTTTATATGTTTTGAATACAATAAGATATAATTTTGTATTTTTTGACAACCATGTAATGATATGTTTTTCCCTTGCCTCTTTATTTTGGTGATGACTTTTAAAATATACTATCAAATAATGACTTAGACTTCATAACACGTCTAAATAAAATCAAAATTCAAAATACTTGAAGACATAATGGATGAGGAATATTTACAACTTGTATAACTTTTTGTTATTTATTTTGTTTGCAGTTCTTTCCCCTTATTCAAAGAGGCAGGCACATTTTAAGACTCCCTTCAAGTGTGGGCCTGGAACTTGGGGTAGCACTAAGCCATTTATCAACTACGATTTTTCTTATAATGCACACCATGATAAAATTTACTTTATAAATCAGAAATAGAAATAGTTAAAATATAACCAAAAGTAAAATAGAATCATCATTACAATTTACTGTACAAAGAAACATGCATGAGATTGCTTCCCGCCCCCTGCCCACTTCACGGAATATTTTAGTGTATTTTGATCTTTTCACTAAAAGAAAATATTTTACAGCTTCTCTTTGGCATATCCACATTGCCAGTAAATACTCAGGTACGTTAGTATCATTTTTAAGTTAGGAAAAGGTGACATGAAGATAAGCCTTCTGATACTATGATAATTGATTTAATAATTGAGAGGGCTACAAAGATTCTAACAAGTAGATATACAACATGAAAACACATAATCATATAAAATCATATAAAATATATAATCCAAAAAGTGGGATGATTCATGTACCAGGTGTGACAGAGCAAACTGCATTAGATTTCACCATACTAATCGGAGTAGCAACTGATCTTCCACATTTATCATGTACTTAATGATTTATTGTCTTAAAAATAAAAATAATCTGGAGTGAGAATTATGAGTCCTGAATTCTGTGTTCAAATCTGCAGCTAATTTACAGGCTACAATTCTTCAGTCATATAAACCATTTCCTTATTTATAAAATTAGTATGGCGTTAACTGATGTGTAACACATTACTTATGCAATATATATTTCTTATAATTTCTGCAAGTGATACATCTCATCATTGATTAGTCGGAAGTTCTGCTCATTATCCAAGCAGGAATCAACATCACAGTCAGGCTGCATTCTTATCTGCAGGTTTGACTAACAAAGACACTGCTCGCAAGCTCACTGTGAACATAAAATTCATTTCCTTGTGACTGTGAGACTGAGAGACCTGACTTCTTACTGTCTATTGCCTTGAGGGTCCCTTGAGGATGCCACTGTCCCTTCTCATGTGGGCCACTCCACAGAGTTCACAATGTGGCTATTGACTTCATGAAGGAAAGCACCAGAATTCCCTGACCTGCTGAGAATGAGTACTGTACACCTAGATGTAATCATGGGTGTGACGGCCCATCACCTTTGCTATCCTCTGTTGGCTAGGACCAATTCATAGTTTGAATTTCATTCAAAGGAAAGGGGCTAAGCAAGTAACAACTCGCTGGGTGTCACTTGCAGATATATCTGATGCAATGTTATTAAAGCACATAAATTTGGTTTCTTCAAAATATATCATCTTACGATTACTGAAGACTCTCATCTAACGTATATTCTTAAGATTCAATTCTGAACTCTCAAGGTTCCAAAAGGTCTAGATTTCTTAAAGATTTAGAAAAAACTGTATTACCTTCCATGAAGCCAAAATGACCAGTAAGGAATTTCTACACTAGAATCAGGGACCCTGATAGGAAAAGGAAATACCAATACTAAATTATGCTGAGAAAAATCCGGATTTGGCTACAAGAAAATAAGAGGCCATGGGTAAAAATTAGGATAAAGATCATGAAGACCAAGTTGAAGTCAAAAAAGAAACAAATTAAAATGTGTCAAAGCTGTGAAAGGGATAAGGGTGCTTCAAGGTGAGCTTTAGAGAATCAATTAATATTTATAATTCATCTGAATGAAGCACCAGATACAGAAATTGTATCCCCATTCAAGTGGTTTTCCTCCTGCTAGCTGCACACTACAATCACGAGGGGTCTTCACATACCTAATGCTCAGTCTTCCTAAGGCAGACTCTTAGGTCCAGCTAAGACTGAGAACCATTTTTCAACCCACACAACTCAAATTATGGTCCGAGGATGAAACAGCAAGACCCGTATCACCTTCCTAAAAATGGAAATGCTCGTTCCCTTCTCTAGATTTGAATTGGAATCTATATTTTAGTAAGATCCTAAAGTGATTCCCATGTGATTGAACTGGTTAAAGACAATGATACCTCATACCCTAGGCAAAATTTCCGGCCCGTTTTTGACAATTGCAGTAAATAATAAGAAAACAAATGAGTACTGCAAACTATGCTAAAAGCAATAGTGAAAAAGAAAAGTTCCATTTTGTTTATTTTTCTACTAATAGAATTAGGGTTGTGCTAAATCTTTTAGACATTGGAAGACAAACATGGGCTTTCTCATGCCAATTCTGATTGATTGTCGTTGGCTGCCTGGAAAACTGTGTTGAGAAAGATGGAATTTTAAGATTGCTTTGACTAAAAGAGACTTCCTTGATAGATGAACCATGTCTCAGAGAAATGACAGTTGTGCTATATATTTGCTGAGTTTATTCTGGACTTTCTTATCAGCGGTAATTTTCGTGACAGAGGGTATTCATTCTGAACCGACAACTGACTGGGACTGAGCATGTCTCTCTGCCGTGGATCGATCTTATTAACTCGCTCATTCTTTCACAGATTCATTCACTCATTGCTCCAGTACAAGTTATTACACAACAGGTTTAGGTCTCAGAGCCTTACTGTGCTGAGACTCGGGTTTCTCAACATAAACACGCCATAGCTCCCTGAGACTCCAAGAACAAAACCGCCTCACATCACCAACTATCATGCTTAAGGCTGAGGAGGGGGCTGGTTCCACCAGGTTTTGATCACTGCACATGTCAGAAAGATGCTTAGCAGGAACCCAAGCTATGATATTTCAATTCCCACTGTTCTTGCTGAATTTTTAAAACTGCAGTGTTAGAATAGCTTCATTGCCACCTTCAGAAAACCTTCCCATGAAATTTCAGTTTAAGCACGTTTAGAAATAGTTAATCCACTAAGAAAATATAATTTATTAAGCTGTTCTATCACAAAACCTTATAGAAAAAAGGTTTTAAAAGGTTAATTCCACCTCTGTAACATTAAGAATGTAAAAGGACTCGAGGTGTCTATCTTTGAAGCCCCAAGTGAGGGGGATTTTCCACTTATATTTATTTCAGTAATAAAGAGCTGCTGGAAGCAGTATAGAAATGTTTTTTAGTGGCTGTGCCAATATACCCGGGCTTTCTTTCAAACAGTGAGTGATTCTTTTGAATTATGTTTTCAGCCAAAAATAGGGTTACTCATAAATTGCATGAATACCTTCCAGCTCATAATTGCCAGGTTCCGCCTGAGGATTTTAGTCATCAAGCGTAAGCTCTTTTTATTTTGTCTAAATCTTAAATTGATATAACCTTCTTCTTATTATTCTTTTTCTCAAGCACAAACCACACCCTCCTTCCTTTATCAACCTTGGATAACACACACACACACACACACACACATAAGGAATTTTCTATAAATTAAGGTGGGTTATACATAAAGACTGTCTCACAATGATGAGCCTTTGCTGAATATCAGGATTCAACTTCAATGAAATCCTTTCTCATCATATTTTTTAAAAAACTATTAACATACTGATAAGCACAAGATAATTTATGTAAAAAACACATTTAGGTTCAAACTGACAAGAAATTAAGCACGATTTTTTTCTGTGATGTTACTTGTCAGATGTCTAAAAAAGGTATTTTTGAAAAACTGTTTTTCATGCACAGAAAAGTATAATACCACTTCCCTCTGCCTTTCTATTTCTTAGCTCTTGTAACTTTTCTGAAACATACAGATAATGCAGTCATTATATATTGGAAAAGAAGAGAAATATCATACAAGGAAAATAACATGTGGTCAGTGAATAATTTGGGTACAGTAACAAATCAGTCAATAAATACAGAAAGTAATTTTGATTTTTAAATTTTTTAAAAAAATCTGAACTCACCTGGGATAGTAAAATTCCATCAGGGAGAGCTGTTTTCCACGGTAAAAATGTTATATTATTTTCAGGCAAAACAAAGAGTTCAGTCAACACGCAGTAGCTTTCTATTTTTCATAAGCAATATTTGTGGTATTTATATCTGAAGAAAATGACCATTGCCTTTGTTCATTTATGAAATATTCAGTTTTCACTACTAAAAATGTCCATGCCTTCAAAACTTACACAGCACAGGGCTTAGCCTGTTGGAAGAATCTCCAGAGTAAATGTTAGACCACAAAGAACATCATGAGGATACAAAGCAACAAGTGGAAAACTCAGATGAATTTCACTGATTTTGGAGTTTTCTCCAAAGCACATGCTGAGTTCCACATACTGTTAGTTCATGTAGATACAGAAAGAAAATAAATTTAGGCAAAAGGATGCTCAGGTAGTAAAAATTAATTTTGAGATTGCATCACCAATCTGTAAGAAATGTATGATTTTTCTTGAAAACTCTGTAGTACCCAAGCAATTGAAATTGAACAAAAAGAATTATGGTTTCCTCAGGCACTTGGCCTTCTGTATTTAAATGTCACCAGTATTTAAATGTCAAGAAGTCTGTTACGTTTATATTTAGGATAAAGTTTTATGTTCCTCTTCTTAGTCATGCTCACCTGGTTCATTGTCTGCACCTACATTTTACTGCTCAGTTTCCCCAGGAAGCTATTCAGCAGGAGACACACATGATCTGGTACTGCAATGTGAAACTCCTAGATGCAGGGAGCCAACCACTAGTCCTTTTAGTTCTTATCTAGAAATTACACTAAGAAAATCCCCTTTTTTCCCTTAAATATGTCCACTTAATTGGCTCTACAGGTTTTCACTGATGTTGAAAGAATCACAGAAAACACTGGATAAAGCAACCTCATTGAGGAGGAGGGAAACAGCCAAGAAAAGACAAAGATATTCCTTAATATCTAATTTTTTCCCATTTAAATCATCTCAGGAGAGGAGAAATAATATAGTAATCTAGCTCCAATTCTTAAATCTATAGGATTAAGAGAAGGAGATAAAGAGTAAATCTCTCTTTAAAGAAACAAGGGGGGCTGGGGATTTAGCTCAGTGACATAAGAGCTTACCTGGCAGGCGAAAGGTCATGCATTTGGTCCCCAGTACCAAAAACAAATAAACAAACAAACAAAAAAGAATAAAAAAATGCAAAGGGGTATAAGAAGAATAAGAGCAAGAGAATCTAAGGAAGACTAGGAAAAATTCTAATTTATTTTAATCTAATGCTTCATAGATTAAAATTACTGCTTGATTTTTACCTTCATTGGAGCTCCTTCCTCACAGGTAATGATTTCCCACTGAATCTGGACTATGTCATTAACATCTCCAAATATGCTGTGCCTGTCCTCCAGACAAATAATTGGGACATAGAGGCTAAGGAGTTTAATAGTTTTTTTAAAAACTGAGGATACTTTAAATGAATTAGTGCATGTGTTCATCAAGTATAATAATAAAATGCTTAATACAATATCACTAGATATGTGACTTGTCTTCTACATTTTTACTAATACTTGAGAAGCCTACTATTTACCTTAGATGAATGAAGGATGGAAGGGAAGAAGGGAGGAAGGGAGGAAGGGAGGAAGGGAGGAAGGGAGGAAGGGAGGAAGGAAGGAAGGAAGGAAGGAAGGAAGGAAGGAAGGAAGGAAAGGTAAAAGAAAGAAGGGAGGAAAACAGGCAGACAGCATAGATTATAATGAGTCGATCTATCCAAAATTAGAATCATGATGAACTTAATTGCCTTAGATTCAGACTATGATCATTTAGAAGGTTACCCCAAAGCCAGGTAACTCAAATGTCTAATGACCCTAGAGAATGCAGGACCGGGACCTATAAGTACCAGATTTGATAGGAAGAACAAAGTCAAATATAATTGTACCAGATAAGTCCCCAAAGTACTTTCTAAAGTAATTTGGCAAAAATGCTGATTGAAGTGGAACTTTTAATAGCATTCTGGAACAATTATTTCAAATGAGGTTCTTATTGAACATTAGAAGAGACAGAATAATTTTCACTTTAATAAAATGTTTGATCCAACTCTTTTTTTAGTGAGTTCGACTTTACTTCATCTGGCTTCTATAAATTGAAATGGCCAAACACAAATTTAAGCAACACCATTTCTTTTCTGATGACATAAAATGGTAGTATACAAAGGATGTGCCAAAACAATTACTGCACTAATCAACCTTAAAATCCTTGTTCTGAAATAGTGATTTTGGCATGATGTACTCACTATTTCAGGTAGCCATAGCTTTCAAACAATACACTTAAAATCTTGACAGATTTTTAAAATCTTTTCTATCATAGCTACCATGAAAAAAAATGAGTAAGGACACTGATGTTACAAAAGTGACCAGAACCATGGTTCCACTGAGGCACACCATTTATGTTTCTTGTTGATGAAGGAAACAGAACAGGGTCTCAAGAAAGATAACTCATGTAGAAAAATAGATACGCTGTAGAAACTCAAAATTCAGGATATTTCACTGGTTATAAGATCTGACAATGCAGACAATTTGAAAAATCTGAAATGTATGTTTCAAATGTTTTCTTCAGATAACTAAATTTAGATATAGTATTTTCATTCAACAGAAAATTTTATGTTGGTCACTGTATAAAATACTGTTCTAAAAATGTAATGGCAGTCAAATTTTATAAGATGCACTGGATAACTTCATTTCAGGTTCTCCTTTGGTAAGCATTCATTAAACCTCTGGAATATTAAATACTTCTTTAGATAGAACAAACCAAAACAAAAATCAAATTTTTGTTGTGCTAAATCTATTGCTTTATACCTGAGTCATAAATTATATTCTTATTTTCTTAGTATCTACAATGTGTTCGTTGTCTATTGTTGCTGTAACAAATTTTTACACTTTTCTTGGTTTAAAAGAACACAATTTGATTATTTTATAGTTTGGAAGGAGAGATTCTAACTCAGTCTCATCAGACTAAAATCAAGGCATACACAGGTTTACATTCCTTTATGAGGCTGCGTAGGGAATCTATCAACTTGAGGTTGAGGACTGGGGACTGTTTCTCATTAATCTGTCAGCTGACAATAATATCCATATTTTAGAGATTCCTCACATTTGACTCACTCTTTCTGCATCTTTCAAGCCACTAAAGGTGAGTCAGTTCTGTCTTACTTCACATCTATCTGACCTACTCTCCTATCTCTTCTCTTTGAAAGGTTCACATGATTACATTCTGACCACTCGGAAAATCCAGGATTATCTCCCCAACCCCTAGGTCCTCAAATGATCACATCTACGCAGTCCCCTTCCTCATGTAAGAAAATACATTCAGAAATTCCAGTGAGTAAATGCCAGATTCTATTTAATTGAAAAAAAACTGTAGAAAAAATATAGACTTTCCTAGAATACAGAGACATTGTTCTGAGAGAACATATATGAGTATGCAAAAAAATTAATTTCTTTACAGATACAATTTAACTTATGTTTCCATTGGTTGTGTTGAATTTCTGATGAAAAAGAGATTTTTGAAAATGTAATGCATTGTTTATGCTGGCCATGAATTTTTCCCATTATAGATCATACTCATTGTTCAATATTCAATTCAAATATTGGCTTTTCTAAGTTTCTTTTGATCACATCAGTTGAAAATGACTGTTCACTCCTCTGAATCACCATGCCTTGTAGAAAAACGATTTCATCAATCTATTCAAGTGTGTATCCACTTACTCATTCACTCCACAAGTGCCATTATTTCAACTTATCCCAGGGGACTCTTGAAAAGCTACTAAGTTCCTCAAAAAATTTATATATATGTAATTAATATAAAGGATCCATTAATTTCATTAAAATCACATCTATTTTTTTACTACTCTTTAACAAGCTTGAATACAGAGATTATAACTTACACGACCAGGCTATAAATATGGTTTATAGGAATTCACTAAATTTTTGTTCTATATGCAACAAATGTGTCCAAACAGAATCTGACACAGAACATGGGGACATTTTGAATTAGATGATTTTCAATGAAGTAATTTCAAAATTAATTGAAGTATTCTTACTAAAAGACTATATTACCTATAATTTAAATTGTTGGCATCAAATCCTAAGAAAAGTACTATACATACTTGACAATACAGAAAACAAATTACTTCCTCTTCTCACAGCAATAACATGCGTGGTTTAAAACCTTCTATTAAATATATTTTTAATTTTATTTTTTTCTTCCCTCAAATAATAATTAACATGGCAAAAATTTGGAGGAATGAAATAATCCATAAAGTATGTGAATATTTAGTTATCCAAATATTACCTAAATTGGGGGTGAGAAAAAATTAAAATTATCATGAACTATCATTTTACTAATTTAAAGATTGTTTTTAATTTTAAAGCAGTTCATAAAGCAAAAATTATTTTATTTGTGCTTTCTAGGTTTAAGTCTAGAGTTCTAAGCATTAGAGGAAAGGTAACACACGCTACACTGTTTGCTGATATAGACAGAGAGATAAGGATTTAGCTATTTTCTCTAGAATATCAAGGTAATTACACACTAGCGAGATGATTAAAACACGTTACAAAATCTCTTGCGTATTTAAATATAATGTGAACTATAAGATGAAAAGCTGCATTTTTGAAATATTGAAACTACTTATTCAATGATTCAGTGACAAATATTTTGCATACTTGGTTTGTTCCATTAGAAATATATAAGTAAACAACTGTTTTCTCAAAAATGTCATTAACTGTCCTTTAAAAATATATAGTGTAAAATATGTAATAATTAACTTTCTCAGCCATTATCAGTGAAAAATTTTCTTAGTTTTTAGTGCAATATATCATAGGATTCCCAACACTGTTGGAGCATTTCTAAAACTGTTGAGATTTTAGATATTCCATTTAATTACTATATGTGGCATACTAGGTCGAGTTAGTGCACACAAAATAGGGTTCTTTCTTGCCTTATAAGAAATGATCTGATTGATTTCTATTACTCTACTGTTGTCTGAATGGTTAAAATGCTTTTTATTACTAGCAATGGTAGGCAAAGGAGAAGATAGTCTTTGCATCCTAATAATTCCAGCTGTTAACACTAAAAACATTAAAAATATTTCTTCTCCCAAGCCCCACAATGACTACTCCTGGCTCACAAGAAGGGCCAATCAGAGCTCAGGAGGAGAAACAGGAAACCTACTCACCCTTCCCATGAGGCAGTGGCAGCCATACAGGGACAGAGAAGACAAATAAGAAGCCAGTTCAGCCTTCCCATGAACCAGCTGGTAGATGGGCTAGGAGACAAGAAACTCTCCCTTCCCTGTAAGCAAACAGCTGATTGGAGGAACACAGGCTGAGTTGCTCACAACTGAGACACAAAAACAATTTAATAAATATATTAAAAATTAAAAATTCCCCAAGCAACCACTGAAGGACAAAGAGTAGAGAAATATTTTTGTATTTGACTAAATGATGTTATTTTGTGTAAAGTGTTTAAAGCTAATTTTCTCATAGTAAAAGAATAAAACAAAAAAAGAATATAATTTAGGCACAAGAGATGTAATGATTAATGGCAAACATCAAACATTTCAGAAATATTCATAGTCAGGGATTTCTAAATTCAGATAAACATCAATCCTATGGTCAATTTACTTTTCAAAAGATTTCTGAAAAAATATAATTATGAATAGGAAGAATTTTAAACTAGGAAAAAATTATATAAATATTTATTTTTAAACTGTAACTAAAGTAGTATATCTAAATTGTACCAGTACAATTAACAACAAAAAATAAAATAGACAATAGAAAGAGTAATGGATCTATTGCTTTGACAATATCAAAAACCATTTCCAAAGTACTTAAAGAGATACATCACAACTTGTTAGAGCTATTAAAACTGGAAACCAACTCAATTGAGTTGATGATATTTACATACTATGAATTCAAATGTAACACAAATAGGCCCTTTCTAAAAGATAATAGCCAGCTCTCACATAAAATACAGATTCTGTTTCCACTGCTTATGTTTGGGTTATTGCCTTCTATTCTTTAATATAACAAATATCTGTAATATTTTCCACTGACCTCATCTAAACTATTTGTACAAGCAATACCTATACTATTTGTTTTATACTATTTGTACAAACAATACCTATCACTGTCACAGAGTACCATACGGGGCAGGATGAAGTTGACTCAGGGTGAACAATACACACTCCTACAGACTGTGTAAGAACTTGAGCATTTGTGTATGACAAACACATATCATTTAAGTCCCTGAATGCCTTGACTTGTTATTACAAGCTTTAATTACTACTCTGGGCTTAAACTCACCTAAAAGAAAACAGGAATACAGAGGGCTCAATAGAGTCCTCTACTCCAGATCCGTGCCACGCTGTCATCCCTTACACAAGCTGCTTTTACTCCCCACATCATTACTTGCTCTCAAAGCTCTCTTTTACATCTTGTTTTCCTCAAAACTTCTAATGACCTTCCTTTCTTTGAGTATCTCTAATTTTGAGTAAGTGACATACAACAGAGTTCACAATGAATGTAACTGTTAGAGATATTATTAGTAGCAAACACCTAAATAAACAGAACAAGACCTTATTTGGTCATCGCAGGAATTAATGATCAAAAATTAAGAGTTAAACATGAGTAGCTATTAGTAAGGGGCCCAGAGGAGAAGCTACATACTCCAGAAAAATAAATTGTGATATATGAGACAAGACCATGGATACAAAACACGGATTTCATTGAATCAAATTAGCTGCAGGATAGACTCCATCTTCTCCCATCTTCTCTAGAACATCAGCCTAGAAAATCAGCAAATCCTTGTTTTTCCCTTCCTGAAGTAGACCTTCCTATATCAACAAACTCTTTAGGTGAATTTTGTGGGCACATATCTAGATCAGAAGACAATAAACTGAGCATTACATTCAAGATTCTGATACCTGGAATAGTCAATGTCAGATAAATAATCCATTTAGGGAAATCAGGTCCATGTTTGTCACATTATTTGATGAATGATGCTTTGGTCATAAGAAAGTGAAGGTTTTTCAAAGTGCCTGAAGCAAAGGATAATTTTTCTCATCCTCCCTTCACAGAGCATGTCCAATTTTCTCCACATATGAGACACTTGAGTAAATCCCCTTTTAGTATGTGTCATAGTGCTCTGCACAGTACCATGGCAGAGTGATGTACACAAAGACCTCGTTCTCCTTCTGCTTTTCCTTGGATTCCTCCACCTCGTAATTTGCCTTGCATTTACCTCATGATCATTCAGATAATTACCCAGTATCTTTATATTTTATTTTAAATTTCTAGTGAAAAAGAATGCATCATTGTCCCATTCTGGCTCATAGAATACACAAAAATTAGTGATTCTAGGGTCAAGTGCAATGCCTATCAAACGAGCTATTGACAGGAGCAGACTCAGCAGGGATAATCTACCATAGCAGAAGGTGCACATAAAGCGCTTTTCCATATATGTGTTTAATGTGAACAAGTGAAATAAATGTGAACTGAACATACATACTGTACTATGTTCCACTTTTAAAAAGTCCCACAAAATAAAGGATATGAGCAAAGTATGTTATTTCTGCTGAAAATTGACTAGGAGATTATTACTCATGAATTAACATTACTCATGAATTAACTCACTTAACTTACTTTAACCTGCAAGAAACATCCCACAGACCAAATGCATCATTTTGATAATTTCAGGACAGAGTGATCTAGCTTTAGAAACAGAAAACAGTAATAGTGTGGGGCAATAGGTTAATATGAATCACAGCTGCTGAGTGCTTTATTCAAGGAGAGTGATTAGAAGCAGTTTATGTATTGGATTTTTGATTACAGAAATAACAATAATCAACATAATTTATGTCTATTGGTTCAAGGCATCCAAAAAATTTTTTTAAACATAAAGATTGGTATAAAGAGAGAAGTGATTTAATTTCTTGGTTTACAAAGCAAAACATTCTCTCCTACTTCCCTTCACTTCACCGCTATGACCATACAAAGTCCATCACTAATTTTAAGATACAAATAACAGAGAGAATTATGAGTAAAATGCAATTAGAAGAGCATTCTATTTTGAACAGTTATTTAATTTTCTATGTGCTTTGTTAATATCTTTTTAAAAATACTTCTATGTTCATTTCGCCTTGGTTGTCATCATCTCACATAGTTTTTGTTTTTTTACTAGTTTGAGTCAAAGAGCAAGAAGAATCAGTTTAAAGATGTAAGAAAAACTTAAAGTATGCATCGGTTCTATTCAATAAATGTTTTTAAACACAAACTTTCATGAGGCTTAGAATTGAAAACATAAGGTCTGCAAAGAAAAGTAAGCTACATTTTTTTGGACTCAGATTGATCTACAAATTCTCTCATTTTTCAGCTTATATTGCAATTTCTCCACCTAAAGATCAAGTCAGTTCAATTTTCTTGGGCAAATATTAAGTTAATTTTTTAAGGAAATAGAGCTAGTCTACTTTAGAAATTTTCTTTGACTATTGTTTAACTTTCTCACAGCGGACACCAACAAGAAAATATCTACATCATTCCATTCTCCAATGAATTGCTTACATGAAAGAGAGTTGTGTTTAGCATACAAAAGAATACTGGAGTATTTGTAGCTTACTCTGGCTCTTATAAAGCATAGAAACACATTGACACCTACCCCAAAACTAATTATCAGCACTACAATTACAACATAATTATAATCCTAACTTTCTGAGATTAAAATCAGGGACAAATATCCAGTTTAGAGATAGGTGAGGGTACAAAAGTAGTTACAATGCTGTTACAGCGACATAGAACAAAAGGCAGAAAAAATAAAATAAAACAACAGAGGAAATAGAAGACAGAAGAATCCAATAAAGCATATTAATTCAAGCAAAATGACCAAGGGAGAAATTAAGGAACCAGGACCAACTAGACCTGGCACAAGACCATCACCTAATAATGAAAATAGGGATATTGCCACAGAATTGAAAGAGCAACACATCTGAGTTTATGCTGGGCCTGAAAAGTGTTGATGTAAATATATGCAAATACTTTTGCTTGAAGCTGGCATTGTTTTTAAGGACCTCATGACAAGTTTAAATAACCTGGAGGGGAGAAACAGCACAGAATCTAGAAAATCACTAGAGTTGGCCTTGTATACCAGACTGTGATGGGTGTAGGCTTTCTAATTCCTGAGTTGATTGCAAAGCATTTTTTTATTGTCCCTCTATTGCAAAGTAGCTGCCTTTTAAATACAGATCTGGCTAAATGTTGCCCACAGTACTTACGGCACTGCCTGAGTATTGGGTAACACTGAAATATCCTCTTCCAAATAATTAGGCAATTTCTTTAAATTCTGCTTCCCTCAAAGTCCTGAGGCAGACAATATTTTAAACAAAATTTTTACCAGTGGGAGACACATGGTGCGGTGGATTGATAACTGGTGGTCAACTTGTAATACCAGCTGAACTGAATCAGCGCGGTGCTGAGTGGATGGCCCACCTGAAGACTGTTGCCAAAATAAAAAGAACTAGAGGAGAAGAGTTTAGTTTGGTGGTGTTGGTTCTCTTGTTGCCATAGTTTCTCCTAGAAGATCTTGTCAAGCTTCTTTCCTGATATGAATTTGGCTGTTCTCATCGTCAAAGGAGCTCAGGACCATTCCAGTAAAAACCTACTCAGTGCAAAGCTGAGAAACAGATGAGCCAGTAAGCATTGGGAATAAGACGGCACACTTCTACATAAAGTCACCAATGATGCACCTCTTCCAACCAGATTCTGACCACCTATTATAGCCAACAGTGTGAGGAAAACAATTATATACAAGACACATAATTTATAGTATTATTTATAATGGGCACCCAAGGAGTCAAACACAAAAAGTGCAGGAAATCTGTCCCAATGGTAAGACCCAAGGAATCCAGTTCAGAGCCTGGATCCCATAGCAATGTCCAGCTAGAAACCCAGAGCTCATGACAATGCATCCCACGTGGAGGCCTAGAACCCACGGCAGTGACCCATGCAAGTCTACTTCACAGGTCTGCTCTGGGAAGGCCCAAAGGTCAGCAGTGGAAGTCAGAAAGTCTATGCCAGTGGGATGAAGGATCTGTGCCAGTAGGTTGAGGGTTCTGCCCTGGAGCCAGAAAGTAACTCTCAAAGTAACTCCCAGAGCTCCCCCAAAGTAAACTTCAGCCATTCTCAGTGACAGCAAGGTCCCAAGCTTCTCTGACCATGAGAACCAGTCAAGCTCATATCAGGAAAGAAACTCAACAGGCCCCTCCATGAGAACCCACTGCAGCAAGAGAACCAATAGCACCAAACAGCATCTCTCAACTCTTCCTCCTCGTTTTTATTTTGGCAATAATCCTCAGGTGGGCCCCCCATCAGCACCATGTTGATTCAGTGCAGCTGGTGTTAAGGTGAACACCAAATTGTAATCCACCACCACCTAGCTCCACAGTCAGATATGAGCTCATCAGAGAATTAATCTGCTAATAAATTCAGTACCCTCCTGATCCAGTCACCTTCCAAAATCCACACTCCTGAACTCATGGGACATTCGGGGGAGTTTAAAGTCTGACCCATGAATTTACACTTTCAAAAGGAAAAGTGTATTTTGGAAAAATATACCATCTCAAGAAAGAGAAGTTTTAAATGTTTTTTCCTCTTGTTTTCATACCTATTATAATTTATCTTCAAAAAAGTCAGTAAGGCAAGTAAATTTTTGGCTTGAATTCTACATTAGTGAGTGCTGACGGTTTTTACTAACATTCTCTTCTTTCAACTGATTTTCTGAAGTCGTTATCTTTTGTACACCAAAATTGATTTCATTGCAGAGAGGCTCACAAAAAAGTATTAAAGAACAATTGTCTCGCTAATTAAAAGGGTAAGAAAATCAATAAAATGATGACACTTAAATTATCTTTATTTACTAGGACTCTCTACTCAAAATGAAACCACTGTCATGTGAAATAAAATTAATTTCTTAATGGATCATTTATTTCTCTTTTATGAAAGGAAAAAAGGAAAAGAAAATGAGGAGTGAGGCAGAAATCAGAGTGTATTTTCCAGAAGATTATCTTAATCTGCTGATTATGAATAGCTGAATACTATTTATTAAGAACTTCTTTTAATTAATTAAAGACCAATGTAATTAAATCCATATTTGGAAATCAAATTTACTTCCAACTACAAGGTAAAAGAAAAAATTCAACTTTTTCCATTTATAACACTTGTAAAACTTGACCTCTATTATTTATTAACAAAGTCATATGAAAATCCTGGGCAAAATACAAAGATTATAGTTAGGAGAGGTCTGCAATTAATTAGATCTATCTCATTATTATAAATTATGCTGCTGCAATTGAGAACAGCTAACAATTAGTACTAATATTTTTTACTTCAATTTTTAGCAGCCTAAAGTGGATTTCCTTAAGTGAAAGTTGATAGTTCTGTAAGAGTCATCACCGTACATGACTTAGTTATTTTTAAAAAGGAAAAAAAAATAACCAACTTGGCAGAAGTACGGGAAGGATTTGTTTTAACCCAAGTCTGAGATCTATTGAGGCTCTCTTTTCCAGTACATTAACTTTGTTGACCACAAAATAACACAGTGACCACATCAAAATTACCTAACCAAGCATTCTAGGTCAAACTAGCTATTTTATAGAAATTGCCTCTTTATGGGATTTGTTTTAGAAGTGTGTTTTGCCAAGTACTTTGACATACCTAAGTTCACACATAACTGATTCTTAAAGGAGCTAGAAGCAAAAGTCAACTTAAATTTAACCTTAATTGTAAGATGTTTGTCATTTGTTGGAGGCATAGCACAATATGGGAAAAAATAGCAAAAGTAAGAAAAAAGTGACCATACTCTTTCCCTGCTGCTATGTAAATTGCAGGGAAAGTCAGTCCAGTATGAAGAAAGAGGAGATAATGAATTCATATTTTCATAGAATATATGTATACAACTTAGTCTATCTATATTTCTTAAAACTGTCTTCTGACATCAGTTAACCTGCAACCATCCTCAAATACTTCTAGCACTTTTTAATCTTAGATTTTTGTGTCCATTTCCTTCCTCTTTGCTACCTTTTTTGCACTTGCCCTATTGTCAAGAGAATGGAATGATGGCTTTGGTACATTTCGAAAAAGCTCTTAATGTTTGCTAATATCCCTCAGTTAGATAAAGGTCAACACAGATCAAGGTTCTATTTTCTTGTAACATCCAGGTTACTCTTGGAATGAACAGTAGACCCAAACTTCAGGAACAATAGACAAAATGGAATTTTTAATATAAATGTCTAGTAAACATAGGCACAAACACTTGTCATCATCAATTTTCAAAAAGTGAAATTAACCAAGACGTATTGGCAACATTCTTTCTATGCTGAAAATGGAATAGGCAAATGTCATCACAAAATTTCTGTCTTGGAATTTTCTTTTATCATTTTTCAAAAGGTACTACAAATACAATGTAGTTCTTTAATAACCAGAAAATAATAAGTTTTATTAAATATGTATAATAGATCACTAACCCATAAAATAAGAATAAATAAAATAAGAAATCTTTTGGTTCTACTTACCATTCAAAGATGGCAACAGATCAGTATTTGTACTTTCTTCTTATAATTTTTTCTATTCATAATCATAATTTCTAAGAAATAGGTTTTGCACTGTAGACTCAATGTTATTTCTTTCCCTAATTCTATATAATATTAATATCCAATGATATAATTTCTGCTTGGAAGAAGCCATGCAAGTGTTTAAATTGAACTGTGAAACTGCCATTTTTATAAATCACAACTGCTCAAATATCAGTAATTTCAGTTGTTCAAAAGAATAGTTTTAAATTATATTGGTGATGAGAGTGACATATAAAACCAAAATGATAGCTTTTTATATGCCAATATTTATTTCTAACTCATGTTTACCTATGAGAACATTACACAGATGTATAAAATATGAGAACATTTTAAAAACAAACAAAAATTATCATGTCATCTGGTGTATTCACTTCTTGAGCAATTCACTTCTTGAACAGAATTTTGAGGGGCAAGACATAGCCATTGATGACATTGTGTTCAATGATGATCACAGACTGGTTTTATGACAAAACTGAAGTTCAGATATTGGCTGGGGATACAGCAAAACTGAGGGTGTAACTTTCAGTCATTGCTTTAACTCAATGGTTGGGTTCAACCACAAACTGCCTGTAGTTTGTAAATAAACTGAATTCAGCTAATGGGCAGTGCTAACCAGAAGCACAGTAGGATAGGCCATCATTCATCTTTTTAGCATAAATCAAGGTATATCAAGAAGAGTCAGTACTCAAAAGTAGCTTTCCCACAGTTGCCTGTATTTACCATTATGGCTGACTCACTCTTTTTTGTAAAGATTTGTACTATCTAGTCCAGGGTATTTTAAATTTGTATCACTGAGACTTATATATTAAGACATAAGCTTATTTTTGGTTTGTTTGTTTGTTTGTTTGTTTGGTACAAGGGATTGAACTCACAACCTCACGCTTGCCAGGCAGGCTCTTATGCCACTGAGCTAAATCTCCAGCCCTGACATAACTTATTTTTAAAAATGCAAATGATAACATTAGTCATCAAACATCAAAAATATAGCTATAAAATTTCAGTATTTGAGACAGGGGAAATAATCCCATTGATGACAATAAACACATTTTCTTCATAATATTCCTCAGTGACCAATGGTTTACATATTCATCAATGATAAACTACTACTGTAAATTTTCAGAAATCCAGACCATATACAAATACTAGTTGGATTATATTACAGAAAAGTCTTTGAACAGAAATCATAGTATAATTACTGGATATCTTGACTTGGCTTCAAACAGTGGTAACATTGGTAACCTCTATGGCAGGTGCTATAAGGCGCTACCCAGCTCACAGCTTCGCTGGCTAACAATTGTCCTCATGTACATTTGGGTCCCAGAAGTGTGTCTGCACTTCAGAGACTGTGTAACACGCACAGTCAATTAAACAAAAGGGAAACAACCAATAGCCCTAAACTAAATCAGCAAAAATCTTTCTTTGAGAATGTGAGAATGGGACCGAATGAGACCTGGTCCCTTACAGGTAAAAGAATGAATTTAAATTCAGGAGGACTGTCTTGACCATCTGTCCATGATCTACCATTCTTCAAGAAGAGGGAGAGAGAGAGAGAGAGAGAGAGAGAGAGAGAGATTAAATAAGTATACAAATAGAAATAGAGATGAGAACTTTTGAAGTTTCCCTGAAAGACAAGAGAGTTCCCTTTGGTGAATTTCTAGCTCCTGATTACAGTCTTTTGTCAATGACATTTGCTATACTTTGAGATGGTGAATCTCAGGAGTACCACTGATTCCTCATAATATATCTCCCTTTATTTCTTAAACTGATCTGAAGTTGTGATTAACAATAACAAGATACAATAGCAAACAATACTAACTGTTATGAGGTTCTAATAAATGTCAGAGAAGGTTTAAAGTCATGATCAGATTATCTGCTTTACTTTCAGAAGGACTTTATATGTTAAGCAACCATCACTCTCAAACTAGTATTTGAAAAAACCAAGATATAAATCCAAGCAGCTGTCAACAATTACCTACTGTTTACAGGCTACACAGTGTATGTAGAGTTTCAGGAAGCATGGTGTTAAGCTATCTGTATCAGATTTATCAGGAGTCAGTAAAAACAAAACAAAACCATTGAAGAATCAGCCCATAGGCCCACACATGACCTCAGAATCACAATATCAAGAGGATAGAATTGTTTTTAGTCAATCTGAGGTAATTTTAGTACATGTTTTGAAAACCACAGCTCAATGATCTAAGCAATGATGAGGCTGGACTTCTGGTAGCAATCTGTCTCTCTCTCCCTCTCTCCCTCTCTCTCTCTCTCTCTCTCTCTCTCTCTCTCTCTCTCTCTCTCTCTCTCCCTCTGTGTGTGTGTGTGTGTGCACGCGTGCGCGTGCATGCTCGCATGTGTGTGTATGTCTGGCTGAGAAGGGCAACACTGCCAACTGGATAAAGGATTTTATTTGCATCTCTCTCTTCCAGATGTTTCAGCACCAGCAGTCTTGCCGCCATAGTGACTGATTCTTTGGGATTCAAAATCTAGGCAAGAAGTAGTTGGGGTGCCTCAGTGGGAGGATTCATGCCCTCCTGGGAGTCAAACTGGACATATAGACTCTCAGCTGGAAACATAAATGCTCTATTTTGAGATCCTAATCTAGAGAAATAAATGACTTTGACAAAATTATTTCCTAAATCATAATACTCCTTCTGTGCATAGATATCATGCACATTTTCTACCTTGGGTCAAAATATATAATTGTGTTTTTACTCCTTTTTTTCAAACTATGGGGATTTTCTGACATATTGTCATTTGTGCCGATGGAAACCCTGCATCTCTAAAAAATGGGAAATCCTTTCTGACACAGTTTATTCGTTCTTCTGGCCATGAAATTTGACAGACAATAAATCCCTTGTTTACTGTTGTGAATGACAAGATAGGATTAAGAATTTTTTACACAAAAATTGCAGCTAGGTAATCACTAGCACCATCACTCTGAGACAATTATTGCTGTATTCAAAGGGGTATGATCAACAAGGAAATTTGTATGTTCTTTTTATGTCCTTTTACTTAGGAAAAATAAAGGCTAAAAATAAAAACTAGGGCAGTTCACAGTTGCCATAATTCTGGCTAATAACAATAATGAAGGAAATCAGGAAATAAACAGTTGGGGTTGAAATAGATGTGGCTTTCCTTTTGGATGCCGTCTTCCATCAGTATGAGGCATGGGAAATATGAAAAGCCATACTCAAATGTAATGGTACAGCCAATCTCATGGCAAAGAGTAACAACCATTCATTAACTTAAAAAGAAAATTGTATGTCTCAGTGTTTCTCTATTAATGAGTTCATTATATTTTTAGACAACATGGAAAACGTGTAGACGCTGAAGTCACTGTCCTTTGGCTTTGCTAAGGATGCCTATAGTCCACAAAGTTCTTTCCTTCCTTGGCTATCAGCCACTAGACTGCTGTCTTCCCTTCCTCACCCACCTCCTTGTTCCTCTGCCACAGGCAAACACTCCAATCCCTGGGTAAATAAGGTCCTAAAAGTCTAAATCTGCAGTCTCCATTGATGACCAAATTAGCTTCCCCACTATGTAATTATAAATTCCTCTGCACTTTTTCCTTCATGGTTCCTCTCATTAATGGAATGAAAAAAATTATTCATAACTATCAATTTTATTTTGGTGTTCTCCATTTGACACAAGCTGCATGAGAACAAGAATCTTGCTTATTTCGTTTTGGCTTTTGTTCTCACCTAAGCACCTACAAACCCCAGTAGCATGCACTATCCTAGGTACATGGGAAATGTTCATACATTGTGCATGTGTGCATAATGGGTGTGTAGATACATATTTTCGATTGATGAATGCTTATCCTCCAAATAATCTTGTGCCTATCATCACTGAATGTTTTTACTTAAGAATAAACAATTTTTATTGTTGGCTTACTTAATCCAGATTAAGTAAAAATGATTTAAGGAGTGAAAGGTTTTTATAGTTCCTCCAACACAAAAAGTTACATACATTTTTCTACTCAGAAAGTATACAATAGGCTTATTAAGAGAAAGAGATCTATTTCCTTTAGTCTTTTCCACCCCTTTCTCAATAATTCCAAGTGATGCTAACACCTTTGTGGTTTTTGTTTGCTTATTTACTTGTTTTAAATTACCCTTTTTTTTTGACCAGGTTATACCTTTCCCCTTGGTAACAGAGATGTAACTTTCCCGATGCAGTCTCTATGTCTACCCACAAAATAATGGTGTCTAAAGAACAGAGACTTCAACACACATCATGTGAATGATTTACACATTCAAGTCACTGCTGAACGGAAGGGCAAAGTGTTTCAAATGGGGAGCTTTGCTTCCAATTAGTTTCCAGTGCTGACACTTATCACATTCTAGCTCATGTGTCAAGGACCATATAATATTGCATTCTTTATTCCTCAGAAAGTTTGATTTATTTTTAGTGATACATTCCTTTAAGCAGCCATTCCAAGCACATAGCCAGTGCATCATAAGCTCTTCATTGGTGGAGTGCAAACTCGTGCTTGATTTGAATTAAATAGTATATCCAGGCACTTCGGTAGAAATATATACTATGGAAGAGAAAGACAGTCAAATATAAATCTTCCTTTGGTAACTTCCTAAAATTTCTTAGCATTCTTCCAAGTATATAGATAAATTGTACTATGTATGTATATGTGTATACATATATATACATATATACACATGTATGCACACATGTGTATATATATGCATACATATAAATATATATGTGTGTCAAACAACATATCAAATTTAATAGGTACATGGATATATTTCTTTAATTTGTGGTATAGGTGGTACTTTAAAAATTTTTAAAACAGTTTTATTACTCCCTGACCAAACAATAAACAAAAACCACAACCACTACCATAGCAACAACAAAATAAGAAATTTTCCACTAGTAATTTAGAAAAGAAACACAATAAGATAAAAATGAAAACAAAAAATAATTTAAAAGATATGACATAAGGAATAGAGTGCTGAGACAAAATGCGAAAATATACTTAACAAAGAAACATACTACAGTGTATGACTAATGGAAAGCATATAAAAATAGAAAGTATAATCCCCATTTTATGAGAAAACCAAATCTCCCAAATCTTTGGCATAAGATTAAAGTCATGGAGCATGTTAATAAAAAGTCTGTAAACAACAGACTAGGAGTACACTTGCCACTGAAGATCCAAGGAGAAGTGACAACTTATCTTCCTGCTTGCTGGGGTTTTGTTTTGTTTTGTTTTGTTTTGTTTTGTTTTGTTTTTTGGTACCAGGAATCAAACTCACAACCATGTTCTTGCAAGGCAGGCACTTATGCTGTTGAGCTAAATCCCCAGCCTGGTTTTTTGGTTTTTGGTTTTTGGTTTTTGGTACCCGGGACTGAACTCATGACTGCATGCTTGCAAGGCAGGTGCTTATGCCACTGAGCTAAATCTCCAGCCCTTGCTGGGGTTTTCAACTTAGAAAATTAGAAGTCTAAGATTCTCAGAGATTGGAAGAGAGAAGAAATGAAACCTGTCTTTTCTGAACAAATTCATGAATTCTCACTGTACAAAGATGGAACACAGCACAGACATGCACACACATCCACAAGCAAAATCCTTAGGAATAAAATGTCATGGAAAGATGTTTTTGTTCTTTGAGAGAAAGCAAATTTCTTCATTTAATGTGTTGTCAGGATACTTGGCATACAGAAAGTAATTAATATATACTTATTGGAAAGAATCATGAAGTTAGTTTAAATCAAATGAAGTTCTTTTACTATAACCTTACATAATTCATTCTCTCAGAGTTTCAGAAATCCAAGCCAAACGTTCTCCATCACCAAGCTTCCAGTTTACCTGCACTAGAAGGTATCTGTCTGTGCTTCTGCCATCTGAATACAGAACTCAAGACAATTCCTAAGGTAAGATATCCAGATTTTGTTTCGTTATTTAAGATTATTCCAAATTTGGATAGATGCCAGTAAATAAACTCATAAACACCTGTAAGACAATATAACTTTCTTTCAAATGACCTTGTATTTTGCATCACTAGGACAATGAATTTATTGCTTTGCATCTAACACAGACAAAAAACAAAATGTGATGCATTGTTAAAATGCTTTGTCTTGGTTAATGGTCTTAAATATCTTGAAAAGTGAGTATTTTTAGTCTTTTTTTTAGATAAAGAAATCAAAACTCTTATTTTCAAGCTAAGCAGAGATTGAGAGTCACCGCTCCAATAACTATGTTTTCTTTCTTTCTTAGCAGGATGTTAACTTTGTTGGTGTAGGGTAAGTTCCCCAAAACACTTCCCAGACCTCTTTGTTGGAAAGTGGAGTCACATAGTAATATTTCTGCACAGGAAGACATGTGACTTCATTTGGAGCGATTCCTGAAGAAGTACCTTACCTAGGAAATGGACTCATATAATGTCACATACACATTTTTTGCCTTTTTCCTGTTTTCCTTCTTCCTGACAGAAATAGAGTTGTAGAGGTGAAAGCTCTGACACACACACACACACACACACATACAGAGATGAACGCATGCACAAACGCCCAGAGTTCATTACTCTGGTATGATGGTGTGATCCTATGGTTCTAGCTATTAAGGAAACTGAAGCAGAAGGATCTTGCAGCCCAAACTTTAAACCTATTAAGATCCTGTCTAAAAACAAAACAAAATAAAAAGAGGGCTGTGCACCATGGCTGTAGTTCAGTGGTAGAGTGATTGCCTAGCATGTGCAAAGCACTGTGATACAATTCCCAGAATGTCTAAAACAAACAGTCAAAAACTTTGGATTTATGTGGCATTCTGAACAGAGGCTATCTGCATAGAAGTAACAAGACATAACGTGAGATTTTAGGCTTCCAGAGGCTGCAAATGAAGAGCAGGGAAGTACATGACAGAAACTAACAGAAGCAAGGGCTTATTTAGCAAAGTTCCTTTGTGAGGTTCACCTAATTTTGGAATTTCTGCCTTCTTTATAATCACCATCTTTTCTTATAGAGGAGATTTATGGAAGTTTGCATTTCTCAGGAACTTCTGTTTTACTTACATATGGAAAGCCGAAAATTTCTTTCTGCATTGTTGCCTCTCACTTGCCGCCAGCTTCAAATAACCCTGATGCTGAAGTGATATATTTTGGGGTTGCCTATTTTGATCTTTCCTATCTTCAGGGGAGAGATGGAAACAACTAACAGCTCTTTTTCTAATTTGAATCCAAATACTATACACAACTCTTTCAGAGAAAAGTTGCATTTATAAATAAGGTATGGATGGTGTTCAAAATTTAGACACAGGATTGATTTTGTATCTATTCTTTTTATTTACTTTTATTTTAAAAATAAACAATAACGAACAATAGATATAATGTTGCATCACTTTATAAGCTAATCTGTCAAAATAGGACAAGCAAGTGCATTTGTTGGTATCTCGGTGTAGATATCTCAGTGAGATGTTAATTTAGAGTAATGATGATGGATGATAATTTAATTCCTACAGGAAGAGCAAAACACTCTGTCCATGGCAGGATAGCCAGGTTGGCTTAGGACTGCCAAGAAATTCACACATTAATGAGATTCATGGAGGAAGTGGCGAGAAACCTTGCTCAGAATTATTTGCAATTTTCCTCTGTCTCTATTCCAACCATTTCATCTTCCCCTGCCCAATTCTTACCATTTCAGACTTCCTCCATTTTGTGCAAGTTGTAAGATCTAAGGTGCACTTAATCCACTCTCAGCACAGAGTAAACACAAATGGCCTAGTCCTGAACCAAAATTTTTTCTATCTGTATTTTCTCCCTAGATGTTCCAATGCAGACATGGGACATGAATTATCACTTACAAAATGACAGTTTCCAAATCTGTATTTCCATCCTGGACATCTTTCTTTCTACCAGGAAAATATTTGCAGCACTCAACAAACCCTCATTGCTTTGGCTATCACTTTAGTCCAGGTTCAACGTCATTAGTTGCCTGCCTTAAATAGAATCCCAGCTTTGACTTTCAACCTTTTAGTCTCACAAAACAAAGTCATATATAGAAATGAATTTCACCATAAATAAAAGCCATATCTTGTAACACAAGAAAAATACTTTCTATGTATGTCTTACAGCAAAAGAAATTTTCAAGTAAAAAAAAAAAAAAGCAGAAATGATGTGTCAATCACTCTTCTGTCCAGAACTTTCAGTGGTTTCCATTCTTAAAGTCCAGTTGATCCTAGGGTCCTAAAGGGTTGTCTGCCTTTTCCTTCCTAACCTCACTTGCTGAGATTGCCCATGTTTCACTCTTGCACTATGCCAGCAGCCTTCTGTGTCAGGGTCTTTGAACTTCTGTTCGTTCTATTTCAAATCCTCACTTCAAGGTCCCCTTTAGTTGCTACTTCCCAATGAAACCTTCCATGATTTCTCTATATAAGCTAATGCCTTATCCAAGTACTCTACCCCTTGCATTTAATTCCTCGAATTATTTCATGACAAATAATATGCCGTGTCTATTCTGTTCCAGTCATTCTACCTGTACTAGATTTGAGGGTGCAGACAGTTATCCCAAAAATAATAGGATAGAGTATGGTAATCATCCTTAATTTCCTATTAACTTAATCTAAAGCTCTGTAAAACCTACGCTGTTTTACCATGACTGATCGTAATCGAATCTGGTTTGTTAGATTGCTGTTTTGTATTGATAGATTTTATTCAAAGCTGTTATGATTGATAGTATCAAGTCTGAGAGTATAGGCAACTGCAGTTAAGATGACTTAAGATGACAACATCCACTAGAATATCCACTCTGGTTTGATTATTACCTGCCTTTGAAGTTTTATACTGTCTACAATGTTTTATTTTTACTAATATTGTTATGTACTGCTATATTCAATTATACTGCTATATTCAATTATGCCTGATGATATAGACAATTCTATCGAAGATAATAAGAAACAACACAGTAATCACTGTAGATCACCTTGTATTGTGGTTTTATACAACTTTTTGGTTTCATGTCTTTATAAGAATATGTTTTGTTTTGTTTTGCTATGTTTCATTTTTCCCTCTAATACAGAAAGGGTAGAAATGCAAGAAAAGACTCATGCATGCATAGCTGTTTACACTCCCACTGTTTGAATATCTACTCTGGATGCTTTAATTTTGTAACTTGAACAACTATTTCTAAGAGGACAATATGTAATTTATCAACTAGTGATTTCTTACTGTTTATCTTTTTTTTAAAATTCTGTATTATCTCTACCCTTTACATGTTTTTTCTCTTTAAATTAAAAAATAATAATAATATGCCATGTCTACATTTCTTTTTATCTCTTCCTTCTGCTATATTTTAGGGTCCATGAGGGCATCTGTGTCTTTTTTACTCACTGCTATTTCCATAGATAGAATACCACATTCCAGCATTTTGTAAACACCCAACAAATAATCAGTGAATGAATAAATGAATAAATACTGAGTAATGCAAAGAAATGAGAACAGATAAGTGCCATTGTCAAGCATGTATTTCAGCTCCCCACAATAAATGAGTGTATTGCCACATGCAAGGAACATATCTGCTGTGAAGCTCATTTAATTAACGTGAATCTCAGCAACTTCCTATTTAATTTGGTGTGCAGTCAGTGGTTTTTATTTTGTTTGACTCTATAGTAATATAATGTGTGGAAAGGCTGGGGACTAGCCTTTGTCAGTGAAGCAGCCAAGTTCAGTAAAGCACAAAAATAGTCATAATATTACACCATTTTTGATTTTTAAATAAATACTGTCGAAAAGATGCTTTCTTTTTTGTCATGTATAAACTTACTTTGACCTGAAATTGAACGGGCTTTATGGGCACATTTCTCAACATTTCCTACTGACAATTTCTACTTGCGTCTCACACTCTATTCCGCACGCCTCCTCAGTGTCACATGCTGGCTTCTTTCTGCCTGAATGCTGTTCCAGCATCGATTTGTTTATATTTTCTCTTCATCTGAGGCTCACTTCAAGTGCCAATTCCATAGACGTTCCTTCTCGGATTTACAGAGGTGGATCAAGGCTCTCCTTTTCAAGCTTTTATTGTACCATGAACACAGTCTTGCTAGAAGAAACTACACACGTCATGTTACTATTTGATTGCCTTTCACACTGCTTATCCCACAGTGCATAGTTATTAAAAATCTTTTCCAAATGAATAACTATAAGGAAGCAAACTGACATGCAAAGTTAAATAGAAGTCCTACATCTCACAATTAACACTGAAATAAGATTGCTTCATAGTTTAGAGACATAAAATTGTGCATAGAGATGAAATACACTAATTTTATAATGTAATATACCTTGAACACTGAAGGACAAAGCGTATTTAATTTCCTAAATGTTTAGAGAAATTAAGCTAGCAATTTTCTCACTCCATTAATCTTTTTTTATCCAACAAATCATTTATATTTTAATGTCTATAAATTTCTGTAAGATGAATCTACCAAAAGGTAGCCACTAATTTATGTACACTGAGGATTTTTGACTTTTTAAAAGTTAGATTTTGATTCCTATATCTAGAAAAAAGATGAAACAACTCTCATTTGTAACTCCACACTGATACCCTACTTCCTTCACACTGCCATTAGCAGATAAGTGTGTCTTCTCTGCCAAGATAGTCATTTGAGATGGGAATGTTATTTCATTAGAATTTGCTTGGGTCCAGTTAATTCAAAGAAAATATAAGAAAAAGAAAAATGTTATGCTATAAGAATATACTGAAAGACACACTTTTAAAACGAAAAGCCAGAAAAAGTCTCCAAATAATAAAACATTTTTGCTAGATCTCAATCTTACTCGTTTTAGAAATTGAAATAAAAGGTACTGCTAAAATTATTGCTTCTCCAACACCTATATGCAATTAATTGAGCCAAAATGTTTTCAAATGAGAGTTCAGAACTTTCAAAAAATATATCCATGATTTCCTTGATACTTCTGCCCTTGAAAATTGTTCTTTCCTCTTTTAGAATGGAATAAACTTAGTGATTCATTTCTAGTGAATATAATTGTAGAAAGGTGAATTATCACTTCTAAGATTAGTCTATAAAATAATCGCAAGTCTGTCTTAACACTATTCACGTTCTCTCTCCTTCCCTCAACCCCTTCCCCATTCACACTGGAAAAATCAGCTATGTCATGACGTTAATGAGACACTTCTGGAAAGGTACAAGATAGCTGCTCCTTTCCATACCCTGAGGATCCTCTAACATTTAGTGAAATTTACACATCAAGTACCTAAGACCTTGACAGCCTTGTGAGATTTTCAAAGATAATTACTCATCCTAGTCACAACTTCCAATATCCTCAGTCCAAGCTGCTATCTTGTCTCTAATTTCACAAAAGACCCTGTAGTCTTCATGGCTATGTAGCAAACGACCTTGTACTTAGCATAATGTGTATTCATTATCTCATGGTTTCCATGGATCAGAACTCCAGGTATAGTTTGAAGAGAGTCCTCTGCTAAAAGTTCTGCAAACTGAATGAAAGCTAAATCACATTTCTTTTAGGATCTTAGGACTCCTGAGCTGCTTGCTGACAGAATTAATTTCCTCACAGTAATAGAATTTATGAGGCTCAGTTCTTAAGGCTGGTCACCCAAATAGTAGGTCAGAACTATAGAGACAATTTGTATTTGATTGATTTAAACTTTTCTATTTGATTAGAAACTCCATTGACATTTGCAAAATCTCTTCACTTTTGCAATAATCTATTGATTTATAAAGGGTTAAACAAATGTGGGAGTACCAGAGGGTAGGAACTCCACGTGACAGAAATCATGTGCATTATCTCAGAATTCTGCCTACTACAAATTCTAAAGCAGATCCACCCGCCCAAGGTATTTCCGATTTTCTTACTCATGGAATAATGCATTCATTATGCCAAATGCATTTGTTGCTGCACTTGAGGCTATTGCTATACAGTAATAGATACTCACCTGGTGATACTGTGCTTTCATGAATTACCTTCGTTATACACGGTTCCTTCCCTCTTTTATACTGCATTTGACTCAGAGCCCCAATTTTCTTGAAAAATGGGTGTCGAAAGAGGACTATATGAAGGAATAATATGATCTTGGAATTTTATATGAAGAATTCAATGGAAAAAAATAACAAGAAGAGACTAGAAATTGTAAAATACAATCCAACTATTCAAAACTTAATTTCATTAATTGACACAGAACTGGCACCGATTTTTGCATCAGAACCTTTTGTTTAAAAGTATTGGGTTAAGATAGTCATACTACTAATGTCTCTTAGTTCACTGAAGAAAGATTTGTGCTAATATAGTTTGGACAATTAAATGTCTATATCTCATACCCTAAGCAACTAATTTAAAGATAATATGTAATGTAGTAACCATTGTTACTCTTATTATCTTTTTCTTGAAACTTTGTTTTATTTTTTTCTCTTTAATATAAATTTTTTTTAAAAAAAGCACTGGGGCTTTAGTTTAATACCGTCTTTGAGCTTAAAGTAGAAATTTAGAAGCAGAATCATCTTATAGTCAAATCAAATCAAAAAGCATTTTTTTCTTGTTGTTGTTGTTTGTTTTGTTTTCTTTTGCTTTGTTCTGTCTGTATTTTTGAGACATGGTCTCATTATGCAGTTCAGGCTGGCATTAAACTCACTAAGTAGCCCAGGCTGGCCTCGAACTCACAGTGATGCCTCTGCCTCCCAAGTACAGGGATTACAGGTGTATGCCACCCCTCCTGGTTTCTTGGTTTCTATGTTAACGTACCATTTCTGAAATATGAAATGTTATTTTCACAGAAAATAGATGTACATTAAATTCTGCTCTATAACAAATGAAATTAAAAACTATATAAAAACTATTTAAAAACTGTAGATATTGATTTTTTTAGATTTTAGAATTTAAAAATTTCCAAATAATACAATTCACATTTTGTGCATTTGATAGATGCATCAAGTTGTACAAACACAGTTATAAAACTATTTTATTGCCCAGAATGTTCCTTCACAGAGACCCTTTACAGTCAATTCCTTGATCCACCCATAGCGTAGCAACCACTGATCCATTCACAAGCCTTAAACTTTAGCTTTTGTGACATAATAGAGATGTATAGCAGAAGATCATACAAAAATGAACTGTATATTGTGCCTGGCTTCTTCCCCATAGCAAAATGTATTTGAGATTTATCCATGTTTCTGTATCTATGAATAACTCTTTTCATTGTCAAGTTGTTTTATGTTATATGAATGTACCAGCCTTTTTTACCTAGTATCCTTTGAAGGACATTGGGACATTGGGGTGTCTCCAGTTTTTAGAGATTATGAATCAATAACATACAAATATTCATATGTGTATTTGGGGGAAGGCAAATATCTTTTTAAGACATAGTATGAAAAGATAGATCTCTACAAGGAAAAAAAATAAAACTAACTTTCTTCCACCATACACAACAATTAATCAGTAACAAATTGCAGATCATACTAAAATATGTTTTACTAGGAGGCTGAAATAATCAAACATAAAGAAAAATATAACATTTTATTAAATTAATGAATGTAATAATTTTAAATATATTAAAATGAAGAAATTTACCAAAGACATCATTAGATGAGTATGAAGAGTAAGTCTCAGAGTGAATTAATGTAAATTATATGTGACTGATAGAAATTTCATATCCTGATTTCATTCACTTTTGTGTACTCTATTTGAAAACTGCCAACATCCGAGAATGGGGGTATGTGGACCAGCACCCCAGAATAGATGTTACCCATGAGTGAGCAACCTGATGAAAATGAGCACAACTTCATTAGTGATCAGAACAATGCAAAGCACAACCACAATTGAATGCCACAGCACTAGTCCCCATAATCCAAAATGGGGAGACTGAAAAATAACACAGAATACAGGCAAGTGTGTGACGCAACTCTGTACAAACACTACCACTATTTATTTACAATCTAGTGAGATGAATAGGGATGTGGAACAAAAAATGCACACAAAAATTATCAGACATGATGAATACGAAAGGCCAAGAAGGCAAGTGGTGAAAGAACTTGCTAAAGTATGGGAGGAAATGTACTGAAATGCAGGCTGCGAGACAGCAGATCAGGCAGGAGGGGGGTGGCCCTGAGAGCCTGGAGGGGACCTCTGAACAGAGGTGGTTGAGGGTGGGTTTTGCGTTAACCCCTGGCAGCTGCGTCCTTGGCTATCAAGCGCAGTTGAGCACACAGTGGGCTTGTGTTCCTGGGAAAGTCTGTGTGTCAGCGTCCTAAACTGTGGGCTTTCAGCCACATACCTGGGGCCCAAAGTATGAGAAATGACCTCATTGTCCTACTGCCCATGATGAACAATGTCTTTTATTATACCATGGTTCACACGAACGTGTCAGGATTATTTAAAATGCTTTCAAGCTGGACACTTCCCTCAACATACATCAGCTACAGAATAGAACCATGTAACTGTGGTATATTCAATCAATACAATACTAACTCGCACAGAAATGAATAATGAAAACAATCATGACAAATGTAATATGAAGCAAAGGTAAAGACAAAAGTGAAAGTATTTCTAAATTTCAAAAGTAAACTTCAAGGAAATACAAGACATATGGTCAGAAATCAGGATTGTCATTACTTGAAGGAAGAGACAAGGCAAAAAGAAATCTATCTTTTTATTCCTCCTGGACCTTAGTGATAGTTTTAAGGTTGCTTTGTTTGTAAAAATGTATGAGCAAAAATGTTATGCTCACTTTTCTATGTGAATGTCATTAATGAATTTTAAAAATCTAAAAATTAGCAGAGCTGCTACAAGCCTCCCAATAACTCTATGTACAAGGAAGATAAAAGTAACTTATCCAAATTGTGTGCTTAATTTCAAAAATAAAGTTATTTAGGCTGTAGTAGGATCAAAGAACAAAAAAACAAACAAAGACAACAACAGCAAGCTTTTAAAAGGATGATCCAAAGCCTGGATTATATTCTAACCTGTCTTATCTTCAAGCTATTCTCTCTTGCCCTAGGTTAATTGCCCTAGGTTAATTTTTTGGCCAAATGTCAAAGCAGGTCCTTGTGTCCATTCTTTGATAACTTGAGAGAGAGACAGACAGACAGACAGACAGAGAGAGTCTGTGTTTTTGCGCATGCAAACCTACAGGTCTCATCCCAAATTCAGTGGATTTACTGAGAAAAGCTTCTGTAAAATCCTCTGTCCTCTTTCTGGCTCCTCTCTTCTCCCCTGATTAAGGTAGCAGTAGTTCCCACTGTAAGTGTAGAATAGGAAGATTGTATGAAAAGCCCTGCCTCCTCAAATTCCCTTCCTCATGAGTCTCCCCATGCGCAGAGCAAAGCTCTTCCTTTTTCTCAGCTGCTCTATCCTGGAACATAAATATGAATGTTGATAAAATTGTTCTTCTTTCAGGGATTAAGTAGGAAGCCCATGTGAGCCTTAGTTACACTGAGGCTTTCTCTCCAGCCTTTCTCAGCAAGCTGATGATCACAAAGACCTTCTGCTGCATTACTGCTTTTTGTTGTGGGTATATTTTTCTTAATTTCTCACTTAGCCCAGAGTCAAAGTGGAAGAAAGTGAGAAGGAAGCACTAATTATGTAGCATAATCATGGCCCAAGCACACAAACTCCAATATGGAATATGCCCATAAAAATTTTATAGTCATTATCGTGGTTTTTTTTGATTTTTAATCTGATATGGGACGTGCATTTTGCTTGCTTCCTGTTCTGTGTTAAAAACTCCTTTGCGGTGGCATTCTACGCCTTCTGTCTTCGTTAGAGCTTGTCTGCGTCTTGCCATGTTATTTACGCTGAGACCTCAGGAAAGGTGAGGGGGAGGAACAAATAGTAACAATAGTATCTATTAAATGATCTTGCAGGGCACTTGGTGCTTTATAGATGATACGATTTAATGATCATAATAAACCATTTTCCAGCTGAAGAACTTGAGACTAAGAAAAATTAAGCAGTTGCTCAAGTCTACACAGCTGAGTAAAAGTTTTACTGCTTTGTTTTCCTGTGCTATTTTCTGACTGTATTTTGTATCCGGGGGATGCCATTTCCTGCCCTTTGGTTATATCATTGTTTTCTATGTTTCCTGTTCCAGGACATTAACTAATCACTTCAGAAGATAAATTAATTTTCATTTCAATTAACATCCATGACCTCTAATACAAGGTAATGGACATAATAGATGCTCAGGAAATACTGATGATACCAACCTCAAAAAACTGAACACAATTAGTAAAGGAAAATTCAGTATGTCACTGAATATGAGATGCAGCATTTAAAATTATTATTCACATGCAGGATGTAGTAGGAAAAGAATCTCTCTGTTGTTTAAAATGTAGTAGTCATAGAACTACACAGTGCTTACAGATAGAATATGTAACAAATTTCATTTGTAGTACTGGGAATCAAATCCAGAAATAGTCTAACACTGATCCACAGTCTTGAGCCCCCTTGCTTTTAAATTTTTTTCTTTAAAATAGTCTTTCTAACTTCCTCAGTCTGGTCTTAAACTTGTGATGATCTTCCTCAACCTCCAGAATAGTTGTATGTAGTGAAATTTTTAAGAAGTTTGAAATTAGGGACTCAGCTTACTAGATATGAAATATTGAACAAGTCATCAAAAAGCACTCATTTCTCTAGGAAAGCTTTTAAGAGGTAATAGCTTGGGCAATTTTAAAATTGTAATGATGTGATACTGTCAATGTGCATTAACTAGTAATAATGTATGCTATGGATAAAGAAACATATAAAATATTTAATATGCAATATTTATACTATTATATGCTATACACAGTAGAGTGTGCAAAAAAAAGAGAGAAAAGCTAACTTTGATTTTGTTTGTATTTTTTAGTTACTGTAGTATTACGTTCTTATAAGTGAAGCTGAACACTGTTTTTGCATTGGGTAAATGGCACACAAATGCAATTTTACTTTGTATCTTCAGGTTTTTTTTCAGTGACAAAGCATGCTTTGGGTAATGATAGCAATCAGGTTCAAATGGAGACAATTTAGCACACTTGTCTTTAGTAGTTGTCTAATGTTTTTTCTCGAAATTTTTTTATTTTTTACTTTTGAAAATTATTAGACACCAAAACACTTATGTTTGTGTAAGTTACACCTATTGGTATTGCAGTGACTATTAAGGCTAAAAAATTATTAGTGAAAAAGGAAAAAAATAGTAATTATTTAATGTTATAAACCCTTTACAAGTTAATATAAGATTTTTGTAATATACAGTTAAATTTGAAAGAATTAGATAGCTAAATTCTGGTATGTCTTTTTTAAACTAGTCTATTCAGATATCAGAAATCACATAGCCACAAGAAAACTCTGTAATACTCTGAGATAATGAGAGCAAAAACAGTTCATGAAGTTTTAATATTATTATGGAAAAAATTTTTGAGTTTTTGTACTTTAAAAAGTCTGGGAAATCACCAGAGCTATCCAGATCACACATTGAGAATCACTGTGTTCAGGTTTGTCTACAAAATTAAGCAGGAATACCCTGTTTACCCTTTTTATGCCCTTTGAGACAGGGTGCTAAACTTTCAAAGATCAACTAATCCTTAGAAACATTAAAACAGACAACCTACTTAAGAAAGCACCACAAAACATTAAAACAGACAACCTACTTAAGAAAGCACCACAAAAGCATTAAGAATTGATTAAAGTATGCATTTTTTCTCTTCAGCTTGATAGTTAAGGCCAAACAAATCCTTTGTGATGGGAAATTTATTCTACAAAATTTACAGCCTTGGGAAGAGTCGCAACTGAGGTTGATTTACCATAGATTCCATTATTTGATTTGTGTATCTCTAATTACAATTATACCCAGTGATTAAATCTGATATTGACTGTGCCTGTGCTCAATTTGTCATATTATTAATTCTTTTCTACTGATAATGTTGATGGCCATTCAGTTTCTGCAAGAGAATATGAACTACGTTTTTCCCAACTTTCACCTGAGACTGCAGTTTTGTCTGTTTTCCTATTAAGATTCAATGTTTTGTGTTTCATTTTATTTTACCATCTTAATTTATTATGTACACATATAAATTTTGTGTAAACTCATGAGTGTGATTATTTTGAGGGGCTGTGCTGGGAATCAAACTCATGACCTTGTACTTGCCAGGCAGGTGTTTGTGCTGCTGAAGTATATCCCCAGCCCATAAGTTGATTTTATCCTTGTGTATTTCTATTTTGTTTTCCTCCTACAACTTTCTCTACTCTTCCTGTTTGCAGCAATACTATGTATCCCATGTTAGCAACCTAATGTATGATCTTTATATTTATTGTCATGCTCTCATAATAATCCACCTCTCACACAAACGTTTTAAGAAAAAAACATTTTTTTTCACAAAAAAAGTTATTATTATAATATCTACATTTTGGAGGCTAGCTGTAGTGACTCATGCCTGTCATTCCAGAAGTTCAGAGGGTGAGGCAGGAAGATTTCCAAGAGTTCAAGACCAGCCGAAGTTACTTAGTTTAGATCAAGGACAGCCTGAAATACAAAGTGAAATTACCTCAAAAAAAAAAAAATCATGCATTTCTTCTACTTATTTTTTTAAACTTAATCCATGTAAAAATACCAATACTTGGATTAGGATAATTCAAAATTTATTTAACCATTCACTCTTTTTAAATCCAATTAAAATTTAAAAATTTATTCACTCTTTTTAAATGCAATTAAATTGTTGATTTTTTTAAAAAATCTGCTATTGTTGTTATACTCTTACTATTCTGAATAATAGTGAAATGCATACCTTTGATGATAAGTACTTATATATCAGCATTTTCTCTTCTATAAATCCTATTTTTTAGCAAAAGATAAACTTTTAAATTGGAACTGTTATGACAATGTGTTTATAAGTTTTTAAATCTTTTTACATAAAAATTGCAGATTTTTTCCGAAAAGCTGTATAATTCACATTCCCATCAGTGATGCATAAGATTACCCTTTTAAATGTTTTCATGCATATTAAGATTTAAAATTCTTACTCATATAAAATAATAACAGATTACATATTATTGTGAACATCTTTTCACACACTGCTAAAATTATGGACATATTTTTCCCAAAATTCTCTTGAACACAATTCTTGGCATATTTTCTGCTAGCTACTCCAACTGTTCAAGGTTGCCTTTATGAGACTCTTTCATGCTAAATGGTCTCAGTTAAGGGCAGTCTTTCTGGGCCAATTTGGAGTTTGAAATGGACATTGATTCCAAGTAATCTCTTACTCTTTGTTCCATACCACTGTAAGAAAAAGAAATTTATTTTTTATCATTCTGGAGACTAAGAAGTGTCCCATTCACATCCTGAGGATTTCCTGGATAGACATTCCATGTCCCTGACTTCCTGGGGTCTCTACTGCACATTTGGCTGTATTTCCACAGTTTCATACAATGCATTCTCCTAGATCTTCCTTTTAAATCTATGTGAAAACCTCCCTGATTCCACATCTATTCCTTTCTGTATTCCAGTAAAAGTAGCATCATATGAGTAATGCCAAGGTCAGCTATCAGTGGAAGCAGTAGCCAGGACCCATTGGATCATGCTTGCAGTAGCTTCTAGATGACTAAATGTCCATGCATGGTGAAATGAATCCTGAGTGACCAATTCCCCAGGAGGCCCTTCAGGAAAATGGGACCCAGCAGCTTCCCTTCTCAAAGGAAAGGTTAACACTTTCTAAATCTAGCCTTCAATGATTAGGGTCTTGGACATTCTTGAGATGCTCAGTCATCTTTTTGTCCCTGTACAAACCACCTGATTTCCTTTCAATGGTAATAATCCCTTCAGACATATATCTTTTAGCTTCAACTTGTGGTTCCTTCTAGAAGGACCAGAATTCATGTTTTTCAAAACATTTTCACTCTCTGTTTTAACTTCAAGTTCTTATGTTAAATCTGGTAGCAATCCTTGAGCAGTACCCATATCACAGCCTTTGAATTTCTTCTACCGGATAAGTTCACTGTCTTTAATCTACATCTTCTGAAAAGTCTCCGGATACGTGCAAGATACAAACAAATTTTATGCCCAAGTGCAACGCACATTTCCTCTAGTCCAACGTCCAGTGAAGCCATTATTTCCTATTAAAATCTTTCAAGCCTGGCCTTTACTCCTCACATTGGTATCAGCAGTCTGTTACCAGCTTGATGAGAACCACCCAGCAGGCTCTGCTTACAGAATTTTAGTGCTTCCCTAACCCGCATTTCTAAACTTTTCCAAACGTTTCCCTTAAATTAGTAACAAAGACTTCTAAGCTACATGGTCAGTTATAGTGATAGCAATGTCCCACTTTGCTGGTTCCAATTTCCTGTATTAGCTACCTTTCCGTTTGCAGAGGCAGCCCACAATTTAGAGATATTTAATTTGCTTACCTGAAAGCAAGGATTGTAGCTCCTCTAGAAAATGTTATCTTTACACAGCTTTAACTTATTTTTCTTGTATTATTTCACTTGTCGAGAATTCTAGTATAAGCTTAGCCAGCAAAAATCATTCCAGCAGTATCCTTGTCTTGCTCCTGATTTTAAAAATATTTTGAAAGCCAGATGTGGTAACACACATCTATAATCCTAGCACTCAGGAGGCTGAGGCAGGAGGATTGTTACAAGTTTGAGGCCTGCTTAGGCTACAAAGTCAGTTCAAGGCTAGCCTGAATTTCATAGTCACATGTCTCAAAAAGACAAAAAAAAATTTTTTCTAGTATTTCAATAGTTGAAACATATTTATTTCAAGCATATGTGTTTGACATGGGACTTGGGGTCAACTAGCACAATGCCTGATCCATAACAGACAGTTAGTAAACATTTCCAAAATAAGGAATGAAATAAAATATTAATATAACTATTGTCAATATCGGTTACTATTACATTATTCTTAAGTATTTGAAATTTGAAAAGATGAAACATTCATTTTTAATTCATGTTTCTATGATCATTGTGGAGTTTAAATCATTTTAAATAAGAAGTGGTTTGAAAATGTCAGACATTTTTAAGTGGCACATTCAGCTCTTTTTTAAAAAATTAATTTTATTGGTACATTTTAAATTATGATCACATTCATCATAGGAAATTCATACCTGTACATAATATATTTTGATTCTTCTGTTTTTTCCTCCATTCCCTTTAACTTTTCTTCCCTTTTGACCCAAATTCTTTTGAAATATTTTTTGTCTTTTTCTTATTTATATGAAAATTGACACAAAGTTAGGAATTTACATATTTGCACCATATCTGTCTTTCAGTTTGTACTTTTTCTTTATTTATTTCTTGTACGTAGAAAGTGTTCTCAGATTCATCTTGCTGCTGGGAAGCCTTGGTCCTCACAGTCTGAGGGGCCCTGGAATGAGTCATGCTGAGACTAAACTGTCACAGGGCCGCTTAGGGAGCCAGGACAGAGAGCTGAGAGAAGTCTTGAAGACTGGGAATGTTTGAGGTGATAGGGGCAGGAGGCAGTCACTTGGGAGAAGTGCTTGGTTCTACTCAGTCTTGATGTATCATGCCCTGCAAGATGCAGAGAAAGGCTTGTGTGGGCTGAGTTGACAATACATAAATGGCTTAAACCACCCGCCTGGCTTCTGAGTGCCACTGGGGGTGGTGAGCCCTTCAGTGAGTAATCAGTACTGCATGGCGGGAGGGACAGAAACTCATAGCAAATCCCAGGTGGGGTGCCAGGAGGAGAAGCAGCAGATGGACAAATCTCCTTTATGCCTCTCCCGCCCCTTTCTTCCTTGCCCAAATGTTGGTGACTATTAGCTATTTACCAGCAGATTCAAGGTAGAACCATTTTTTTTTTTTTTGTGTGTGTGTGTGTGTGTGTGTGTGTGTGTGTGTGTGTGTGTGAAAGTCAGGTGGAAGAGAAAGACGGGTGGGTGAAGGTGTAGGCTTTGAGACTTCTTCCTTGCAATTAAGCATGCTAATGGAAAAAGAAAGTGCATCTAGAGGCCCAAGACGAGGTGGCAAAGGCAGATGGGGCAGGAAGCCAATGAGCTATGCCCCCACCACACACAAATAAAGTGGTGGCCACAGTTAATGTGCTGTGGGAAATTCTCACCCTCAGACTGTGCAAGTAAATATTCAGAGATATTTTTACAAGTTCTTTTACAATTTTAATTAAATTTCTTAAATATTTAGCATTCCTAAAATGAATATGGTTGAATGGACTGGCATACCTATGAAAAATATAGGAAATTATCATTTTCTTTCCCCAAGTGTCTTGATTATTTTCTCGATGCTGAGACAAAATAGTCAATACTCACAAGTTGAAGAGGAGGCTTATTTTGGCTTACAGTTTGCAGAGGTTTCAGCCCATGGTTAGCTGGGTCCATGGCAGGATGGCATGAAAGAGGGGATCACAGAGGAGAAACAGTCCATGGCAGAGCAGGCAGGAGGAAGCAAACAGGGAGCTTTCCAAGCTTTTATCACATGTAGGCCACAAGCCTATGGAATGGTACCATCTACAACCTTTCCACTGTCCACACCCAGAACTACACTAAACCAGTTGGTGGGCTAAGTTATCACACCTGTGGTGAATTAATTCCTGTTCAGTTTAACTGGGAACACCCAGCTGAACTGAATTAGCGTGGTTCTGAGCATGGAAGATCCACCAAGGTTTATTGCCAGATTGACAAAAGTAAAACAGGCAGGGAAGATGGCACTCTGCTGATTTCTCAGGAGAAGCTTCATTGTAGCTGGTTTTCCTGACATGAATTTGATTGTTCTCATTGGAGGAGTTCAGGTCTTCTCTTCATGTTACCGGGAAAGGCTGCTGTTCTCTTCCAGGGAACTCTTATTTTCCTTGAGAATTGATTCCTGGATCCAATGCAGATCCCTCAGCCTCTGGCATGGATCCTTTTACCTGGTGGTCCAGACTTTCAAGCTTCTGGCTTTTGGGCCCTCCTGATGCATGTCCTTGATAAGGACTTACATGGGCTGCAGTGGACTAGAGGTCTCTGGCTGGACTCCTATGAGACACTGTTGTACAATCCAGGCCCATGACTGGATTCTTTGGGTCTCAGCATGTAAACAGATCTCTTGCACTGTTCTGCATTCAACTTTTTGGGTGAATAGAAAAGATACTCCTATAAATTTTGTGCCCTGTATCAAATCTATTTCCTTGCAAACTACTGACTATAACAACACCCTTAATCCAGCCACTTTTGCAAAGCCCCACCTATTAGAAAATGCTGCTTTGGGGAGACATCTAGATATAAATCATAACACCAAGACATATCAACTAAGAAAATTTTATTTATTAACATTACATTTGTTCCCCCACTCTTAAAAGTATTCCTTTATGACATAACAGAGAGGTGAAAATATTTCTTCTATTAATAGGTACATGAAAACTATTTAATAGAAATATATCTAACATTCAGGATGAAATTCTTACTAAATTAAGCATAAAAAATCTAACAAATTATATTTATTCAATATGATGTTTCAAATGGAAAAATATTGAAATCATGCTCTTTAAATCAGAAATTACAAAATGATGCTCTCTGCTTATATTTATTTGTAATGAATTCTATTGTATTTACTAAAGAAATGATTAAAAATGAGATAATAAAGCTGTAATTATCTGAAAGTTATTGTATAATTTCAGAGAAATCTACAAAAATTATAAAATATACTTTAGCAATTTGGACATAAGATTAAAATTTAGCAATTTGGATATAAGATTTATAAATAAGAATCAACTGCATTTAAAAATGTCTCAAAACATATTTGGCAGTAATAACTCAAAATTTACAGTGGCAAGAAGACAGTGAGACAGAATGAGCACAAATCATAACTTAACATGTGACAGTTAACTTCATGCGTTAACTTGTCTGTGCAAGTGGCTTCCCAGATGTTTAACAAAGCGTTATTTCTGAATGTGTCCATGAGTGTTTCTGAATGATAATAGTATCTGAATCATAGACAGGATAAAGCATATTGCTCTTCCAAATGTGTATGAGCATTTTCTAATCAATCTCTCTTTCTTTTTCTTCTTTCTTTCCTGTTCCCTGTCTTCTCTTTCATTTTCTCTCTTCCTCCTTTCCTTTCTGTGCATAGTCTGTGGATACAAATGACAAAATATATGTTCTATTTTTCTAAAGAATCCTAGCTAATACACTGGGGATACATTATTTAAAAGAAATATAAAAATTTTGTCCATAATATTGTTTTAAAATGCCCAAAAGATTTTAAAGACCATCTAAGTAAGGTTAGGAGTGTAATTATTATAATTTATAGTAAGACTTATTTGGGAAAACATTTTTACTTATCCTTCTTCCCAAAAATCTTGGGTATCCTTGACCCATTACTGTTGCATATAAAATTTTAGTTGTAATAGATTTGAAAATAACTATAAAGTTGGTCCTTCACGTAATTGCCTGTATTTGTATTTAATTAAAATTAGTATTTTGTAAATACAAGTGATTTCTCAATTTTACATAACTACAATTTTACACGCCTCAATAGTTAGAGTATAGGTAACATGATGTGAAAAGGCACATTCAGAAACTACCAGTGATGCATTGGTCACCTTTACCATTGCTGACACCCTCAAGTGAAAGGAGGAAGCACTTGTTTGGCTCACAGATTTAGGGGATTTGTCCACTATTAGCTGCGGTTAAGACAGTAACCTAAAGAGAGAAGGGTGAGATGGAGCTTAGCTGCTCACTTTACAGTGACTCTGAAGAATACCACGGGAGAAAATTGTCAGTAACAGACCTGCCAAAGGTCTCCCCCAGGGACCCGGCTCCTTCAATTCCAGTGCTTTATGAAGCGCAAAGGGCTCCCTATGATTCAGTCACACTTCAGAAGCCTCATAACCTAGTCATGCTGACAATCAAGAAGAGCCAGCACACACGGTATACCGCTATAGTAAAGTTCAAAAGCAAGCTAAAACCAAATAAAGCAATGCTAAAATATGCATTCTAATTAAAAATTCAGAATAATGACACAAAATATATCATCATGGTTGTATCTGAGCAGTGAAAGGAAGGTAGAAAAGAACAATTTAGACAGATGCAAGATTTTGTACTGTTCTTATTCTTTGCTTGGCAGACAATTTCACCTTTTTTATTATAGTATGAACAAATGAATAACTATCTTCCTTTCCTTGCAAATAATTAAGCAAATACTTAGAATGAAACAGGATCATACATGGAATTAGTGATAACTTATCCAGATCTAAAAGTTAGAGAAAGCATTCTGTTCAACATAAATTAAATCTGAATCATTTTGAGGCTCCTTATTTTTCCTCCATGCTAGCTAGCTAATCTTAACTTTATGACTATTGTGTTTCATTAATAACACTTTATCATGTATTTTAATATGCAACACCTAAGTCCACCTTTACTGTTTTTATCCAACACAATCAGTGTACTTTTGCCCAGCGCATATTAACTATAAAACAAGACTATCAGGGCAGTGTTCTCAACTTATAGCTCATCAGCTACCATTAAACTGCACAAAGTGAGGGCAGACTCAACAAGTTTCCATTAACACCATACCTCACAAAATGAAAACTTCCTGTACTCTGAGGCTTTTCATTGAAATCCTCTACTACATGAATTTTATAATGTGTCAAGTAGTAAAAATGGAATTTTTACTAAAACTGGATGCAACTCATAGGTTAATGTGGGAGAATAGCTATATTTTTAAAACTACACCAAAGCTGTCACTTCAAATAAACATGTTTAACAAGTTTACCAGCTATAAAATAAAAATTCACAGCAGCATATTGGATACTATGTCAGAAGTATTAGATAGAATCAGAAGCTAGACTTCATTACTCCATGGAGGCTCTTTCTTAGCTCTTTGGTAGAACTGTCTTCAAACCTTCATAATTTGATCAAGAAGTGTCTTCACTGCCTTGGAATGTTCTATGGCACAGAAACAGATTTCTAGCAATAGATCTTGATTTGCATGGGACAATGGACTCTAAAAGAAAATATCCAAGGAAAAAATAAGTCTAATACAGTATATACAACACAGCAGCAGAACTTGAATTGGAAAGAGTAATATCTTCAGGCATATAAAGGAAATACAATACTGTTTTTTTTCTCATGACCTAAAGGAGAAAACATTAAAAAAAGAAGATATCAGTGGCAACATTGGCCACTACACCAGTAAAAACTGTTAAAAATAGTGGTCATCAGTGACCTGAGGAACAGACATTGGAACAAGAGTTAAGAAATTCAAAAAATAACTCTGGGGCTGGGGATATAGCTCAGAGGCACAAGTGCCTGCTTTGCAAGCTCGAGGTCACAAGTTCGATCCCTGGTACCAAAAAAAAAAAAAAGAAAAGAAAACATTCTGTTCCTGTCAGAATTTGGCCAGTCCAAGAATTCCTGAAATTAATAGAGCAGAGAAGCTTCTAAAATAAAACAAAAATTTACATTTGTTGTGAGTCAAGAAAGTATTGAATTACAGACTTGAGATGCAGAGTATTGCTAAAGAAGGAGGGTCATATGGTTGGCATTGCTGAAATAACATTAGGAGATAAGATAACATGCCAAATCAGCATCAGTGTTTTTGTTCCTGTCTTTCTTAACTCTGTGTATTCCATTGCTTTGCCCACATGGCAAATGAAAACTAGGCAGAAGAGGGAAAGAGAGAGAGAGAGATAGACAGACAGAGACAGGCAGAGAGAGACAGAAAGAGAGAGACACAGAGAGAGAGAGGACAAAAAAGGGAAACATGTACTTTCTTTACTTTGGAATGTTAGAAGTTCACTAGCCCGGGAGAAACAGAAAGGTCTCAAGTACACATGCCATGCAGTGGATGGGGAAAATACAGATTATTTAATAATTAGCCTCTTGCCACCTCTATTTGCCAATCTCAGATCAGTAAGTGATTCTCAGACCAGGAGAAAGGTAAACTGAAAAACTAGCAAGCAGTGAGTCCTGTAGAAAAGGATTTTTTTCTTTAGAAACATAAAGCAGCAGAAATATCTATCTTTTTCTTCAAAATGCAGAGGATATCATTTCACTGTAATAGAAAGTAGCACCAGAGTAGGGAGCAATACAAAAGTAAAGGACAGAAAGACTTGGACATCATCATCATCCTGGGCTCACATGTTTTTGTCGAGAACAATTTGGGCTATTCGTGTCAAAAAATACAAAAGTACCTATCTTTTGACACAGAAATTTCACAGCTAGAACCTTTACCAAGAAATTATGAAGGCAGAAACCTGGCTTCAGAAATACTACGGGCTAAAAATCTATAAAACAAGAACACCAGAAACAGTTGGATAAAATATTTTAATAGCTTCAAGTGCATGAACGATTGTGAGAAAGGAAAAATACTACATGTCATAAAGAAAGAGGAGATTGAAAGCAGGATGAGAAAAGGCCTGGGTGAAGGAGGAAGATTATGTACATAGAGAGAATAAGAAATTTTTGTCTGTGTGAAATATTATCTTGGGTGTAAGCAGGGCAAGAAACCTAAGCTAACAAGAACTCAGATACCCTAAGTAGTGCCTCTTAGTGAAAAAGCAAACTGCAGTAGAAAATGCTTTTTCCAGTGGCACAGGGATGAGGAAAAAAAATACATGTGTATTGTCCCATGCTCTGAAGATGAAAAAATCCCCCAGAGAATGCAGTCTTACATCGTACTTTGCTTTGGGGTTTGAATTTTTTTAAGTTTTGTGCTATGAAAGTAATCAGATAAATTAATATGAAATTTAATAATAATTCTGAGGTTCCTGAGAAAATACAAGATAAACCATAGGGTTTTCTAAGAGTGAATATAAATCAAACCTTCCTAATGTATGAATTAAAAATAAATTAAAGACATGCAAGAAAAAAAATCTTCATGATGAATTAAGAGAGAAAAAAACATTGTTTGAAACTCCATGTACCTGTTATACTATTAAGATCATCTAAGGATATAAAATAATTTTAAACTAATTAAAATTTAAAATAAATATTGAAACCTTAAGAACAAGACATCCAACAATTACATCTCTGAAAATAACAGAATATCTGAAAAAGATATGTCTTTGAAAAATACATTTATGTATGTTTGTATGTGTGTATATGGACATACAGAGAAATTTTTAGGGAAAAAAAGAATTAAACTGCTTTCTGTATTTACCTGAAGAGAAAATAACTGAAATGGATTTACTAGTAGAGCATATCATAGAGGATATAGCAAAGAAGCTAAGATAAAAATATCAAATAGAATTAAATAGAATGAAAATATAGCATAATCTAAGTAACAAATCCAAAAAGAGAAAACAGAATGAAGAATGTAGAGTTGTTCAGAGTTTATATTTACACATATTACAATAAAGTAGGGAAATGGAAAAGAGAGACAGAGAATGAGAGGAAGAATGTTGGAAACTATGAATGCAAATGCATTACTCTCAATATATTCAATCACTCTTACAGCAAATCTGTAATGAACAAAGTCTAGCTGCATACTTTTATGATAGGCAAAAACTTTAGTCAGATAATTTGCAAGTCAAAGAAAGGAAATTATAAGTCAGATAACTGAAATTTTAAAATGCTATATTAATTTTCAATTACATAAACATATGACTAAATTTAAATAATTGACAAAATATTGCAAATATAATACTAAATGGAGTAATGCACTAAAATTTTTGAACAGATGAGTAAATGATATCCACTCAATATACAAGGAATATATTTTGCCAATATAACAAATATTTACAGATAAGTAATAGAGCAAAAATAAGGTAAAATTGGTAGGAATGTTTAGAAGTAAATGATATTCCTTATAAGTTATTCATATATCTTGTGGATTATAAAAAAGCCAAAAACTAATACAACTACAAAACAGCATCTAAAAGAATAAATATAACTTTTATTCTTGATATTGGCAAATAAGAATTTTTCTCATATTGAACATATACAAATCTTGAAAATATAACTACAAAGGAATTACAAATAAATTCTGATTAATGTTTCATAGACATGTTCTGAATATAATAAATGAAATTAGAAATGTATCCAAACATTACATATCAATATATCTATATCTCTATATCTATCTATGTAGATATAGACATATAGATTACAGAACAAAGAGTTGAACCATACACTGATGTTCTAACCAGAACCATGACAAGAAAAAATAAATTTACAAAGTTAATAAACTTCTTTAGATTCAGAGATAAAATAATCATCTACAGAAAGAATCTAAAAGAATATACAAAAGAAACTGCTAGCCCCATCAAAAATTTAAACTACATAGGGACAAATCTAACAAAAGACATCCAAGATCTGAATGTTTCAAATTACAAAATATCACTGACAAAAGTTAAAAATCTAAAAATATTCATAGTTCTGAAAGCTCAATATTAAGATGTCATTTTTCCTTAAGCTAATCTAATGATGCATTTGGTCTTATTTTTCATAAAAATTAGCAAACTAAATCATAAATTCATATGAACATGCAAAAGACCTAAAATAGCTAAAATTTCTTTGACAAAGAAGAAATTGGAGAGCATAACCTCTCTGAATATTAACACTAAATGTTTAGGCAAGAATGTAGAGAAACTGAACTTCTCATACCATGCTTTGAGGAGTAAAAATTACTGGACTCAATGGAGAAAAGTTTGACAGTTTCCTATAAACCTATGCATACACTTAAGGTATAACTCAATAATTATACTCTTGTTTATATACCTCAGAGTGAGAAAAATAGATGTTCATACAAATATTTTAACTTGAATATTCATAGCAGTTTTGCTTGTAATACCCTTAACACTAAAGCCAGAAACTCAAACATCAACCAAAGAATATATAAAAATTTTAGTATATGTGTCTATGCACTGGAATACTATTTAGCAATAAAAATAATAAAATACTGATACATGCAACAACATGAATACATTTCAAAATATGTATGCCAAATTAAAGAAATTAACCCCTAAAATTGCAAATTGTATGATTCTATTTAAATAAAACTCTACAAAATGTGAGAGGCCAGATAACAAGAATTGAGACCTAATCCTCCTCTGCAAGAACAAAGGAGAAAAGCAGTACACTGTGCTTTGCTGGAGCACAAGTGTCCTGGCACATGGAAAGTTTCAGGGAAAAGTCAACACAGCTGAGATCCAGATGTTTACCTGAATATGCATCATACGTAATAGGTGGTGGATGAATCTTGTGCTACTTTAATTACTTGTTCCCTTATCTAAGTGAATAAGAGAAAGGTAAGCCAGATGCTCGGGGTTCTCTGTTCACTAGAGACAAGACTACCTAATCCCCTCATTCTAAACTAATTTTGTGTCTTTTGTTTTTCATCCTCCCTTCCTCCACCCTCTTCACCATCAAGAACAAATTTGTAGGCTGGTTCCTACAAGTGGCTCCCGAACAGGGACCTGACTGAATAAATTCTGTAATGAGTCAGCAATGAGTTCCCCAACAGAGAAGACCCAAGCTTGTTGGCAAAGAAAAAAGAAAAGAAAAGAAATGAGAGGAGAGGAGGGGAGAGGGGAAGGGAGGGGAGGGAAAAGAAAAGAAAAGAAGAGAAAAGAAAAAAAGAAAAGAGAAGAGAAGGAAGAAAAGTGAGTGTGCACAAAGAGCTTTCTCAGCCAGTGGACAAAAGAAAACAAAATTGACTGTGTGCAGAAAACCTCCTCAACTAAGATAAAAGGGCAGAATTAGTCAATTGAACTACAGCCTTATACATCTCTATTGCAAATTCTGTTGCGCCCTTCTGGTGCTCGGGTTAGCACTCAGATGATTTCTCATATGTTACAGGATGTTAGCCAATTTAACCCTTGGTCTCCTCAGACTGGTATTTTTAATACAGAAAGTTGGATTGCGGTGTGAAAAGGTTTGGAGCATGCTCACATCCAGGGTTCTGTTATATCCTTTGAAATTTTCTCCACATGAATATTGTTCTGTGCAGTTTTTTATCCTTTAACTGCAGGAAAACATCCTACACCTAGCGCAAACTGTAAGAGAAGATTAAAGGGAGGATAAAGGGCCCTGGTCCCCTTCTCTTGCTCCTTCTCAACTTCCTTTCTACCCACAGTTGATACAGAAAGAGTGTCTCCTTACCAAAGATTGGTTAGACAGGCTGCACTTCACAGAGAACCCTTTGGGATGTATGCATTTCCAAATAATATTCATCCCAACTCCAGCAACCTACAATTAAAGCATAATGAGCATAATCCTGTGGAGCAGAAGTTGCTTAAAGCATTAAAATCCAGTGTCATGAGCAATAGGGTTGAAGAACTTTTCATATTGGGCTTCTTATAGCTTGTCCTAGGAGCACTGTGTTTATCTCCTTTAGATATTAAGTACTTGGCTATGTCCTGCTTTTCTCCAGGACAATACATATATTTCCTGTGCACAATATAAGGGAGAAAAAGAGGCTTGCTTTCCCCTTTTTTTGTGCTGGGTGCTTTTTTTGGCTGCTGCCTTGGCGTTGCCCCAGTTCCATGCCACCTTGCCTTGGAGCCAACTGATTATGGACTGAAACCTCCACAAACAGTGAGATAAATAAACCTTTCCTTCCTTCATTTTGGGTGTCAGGTATTTTGTCCCAGCAATGAGAGAAAAACTACCAAGACACTTGTGTTTTTGCAGAAAATAGACAATGTGGGTAGACTCTAGGAGACTATGACCACAGAATAGTCCTCCCTATGATACACCTATGGAGGAGCTTGACTTTGCTCTTCTTCGCCTTCTCCTAGATGACAACTGAAGAACACCACTCAAGAGGCAGAAAGTCTTGCCCATCATCAACACCTACCCAAGACAAGAACTGGCATCTACTCGGGGCCTTTATATAGGCCCTTGGGGGAATATCTTTGACTTCCAATTATAACTATGCTCATCTTCAGCAGAAAGTAGTCAAAATGATCTTCATGCTTTGCAATCTCATGGCAGTTAAGGGTACTTCTTCATAGGAAGGATAATTAAGTTAGTTATAATACAGACAGTCAGTCAGGGGTACATCCATGAAAAGAATCATTTCAGATACATTAGAACTCTGGGAGAAGGCATATTCCTTAAAGGTCAGACCTCAAGACAAAAGATAGAATAGCTACACCTATGTAGTTCCCATAGGGATAAGCAGCAATGATACCTGCTGCAAAAAAAACCCCAAAAGGTGGAGATGTAGGAGACCAGATAATGAAAATTGAGACCTAATTGACTTCCTCTGTGAGCATGAAGGAGAAAGGTGGCAAACCATGCTCCTCCAGTGCTCCTCCTGCAGTGGTGTGCAAGTACACTGGGACATTGCAAGTTCCACAGCAGACTCGACACATGAAATCCAGTTGTTTACCCGAACATGTACTACAGATAATGAAAGGCAAATGAATCTTATGCTACTCTAATTGCATGTGTCTAGGTGAATAAAAGCTAGGTAAGCCAGATGCTCAGGGCTCTCCGCCCAGTAGATTTTAAAAAAACATGCTCCCCTTTGCAACTTTCTAAACCAATTCTGTGTCTCTCATTTTTCATCTTGATTGATCCCTTGTGACGGACAAATCTGTAGGTCGCTTCCTACATTAAAACACAAACTAATCTAGGTGATATTGAAGTGTTTTTCTGGTTTCCTAAGTATGAGGAATAGAGAGTAGAGTGATGGGAGAAGTGAGACAGATAAAAAATAAACCTTGAAGAGTGATATATATTATCTCAGTTGTACTGATGATTAAAAGCTACTCAGCTAAGAATGTGTTAAGAAGTTACAAAGATACACAACATAAACCCAAAAGCAAAAGAACAAAGGATAGGATAATATTCAAAGGAAAATAAAAAAATATGTATACATATAAAGTCAGATAATACTAAGTTTTACTAAAGCTCTAAGAAGCAACAACTATTACACATTAATTGGTGCAACCATTCAGGAAAGAAATACTTGAAGGAAAGTTGAAGATGTTTTATACCCTCACCATTCTTTCCTGTATTTATCCTGGAGAGTTTGTGTGTTACATAGAGGATAAGTCTATAGGGGTGTGTACAAATAATGCAACCTTGTAATAGTAAAACAATAGGAATATGTAATTGTTTTTGAATATGAATAGAAAATAAAGATCAGTCATGAAACAATATTATATGATAATCATAATTTATGATGCATTATTATGGTTTGGATTGAGAATGTGCCCCAAAGCCCTCATGTGCTCCAAAGCAAGACTGTTAGAAGTGTGTTGAATTATAGCATCAATGTTACTGACTTGCTATTAGGAGTGGGGTCTTGTCTGATGGGATTTGTCACTAGAGGTGTTACCTAGAAAGCAATATCCTCTTCCGGGGTTCTCCTTTGTTTGTCTGCTTCCCGATCTCCATGACAAGCATCTTTTCCCTTGCCATGCCCTTCTGTCACTCTGTCCTGATTTGGAGATGGTCAGTGTGTATTGTAACTGTGATCACAAATAAATTTCTCCTTAATTTAAATTGTGGGAGTCTCGGTGACAAGAAAACTGGCTAAAACATGTATCTACCTGAGTTAATTTGAAAAAGATAATCACAAGTAAAGAAAAATCAAGGTATGAAATGATGTGGGCAATGCACCTCATGGATCAAACTTGTTTTCTGTGTATAAATATATAGCAAATGGGCCAGAGATACATCTCAGTGGCACAGCACCTGCCTGGAAAACATGAGGTTGTCAGTTTAATCCCTAGTACAAAAACAAAAATCCAAAAAAACTGTATGTGCTGTGTGTGTGGGGAGGGGGGTCAAATGTTCAGGAAACAGGAACAGCACACCTTAAGGATGATGGGTTTACAGGAAGAAGCAGGACAGAAGGACCTACTGAATTGTTAAATTTTTTTTTGTTTTAAATGACTCAAAATTTAAATTTTAAGTTTTAAAATATTTGCAAGGTGTGCATAAATGCATAACTATTAGAATACTCATTGAGCTATTGATTTTAATTTAAAAGAAAACAGAAATAACAAACACCTATATAGGGAAATTATTAAATGAAAAATTAAATAATTTAATCAATAATGGCATATTAATGGAGTGGAATAATATACATATGTTAAAATCCTATGGTTGCATAATAACAACATGAAGAGATGTTGCAATGAAAAAATAGAAGTAGGTTAAGAGAAGTGAGTTCTATTTTATTCTCTCATAGATGTATGTGTATATATATATATATATATATATATATATCATAAATCATATTGTTCTCTCATGGGCATGCATATACATATCATAGATTTTCTTTTCACATTGCTGAGACAACACCCCAAATTAAAGGAGAAAAGATTTATTTAGCTCACAGTTTGTAGAAGTTTCATTCCATAATTGGCTGGCTTCAAAGCAGGGTGGCATAGCAGAAGAAAAATAGTTCATGAAGGACAGAAGGTAGCAAAACAATAAGGGATGACCACAGCTCTTTCTATCCCTTACCTCTTATTCATGTTACTTAGGGCAGGTAGCACTCAATGTCCTTGATCCTGGTATCACACTATGAACCCATCTCTTCATTATAGACTCTAGATCCAGTCACCCCTGAAAAAGCCCCATCTATGACTGCTTGAGGCTTTAGGGGGTACACCTAACACTAACCATAACATGGCTGATAGCTTTCTCTCATGAACATGTACATATGTGTCATAGATCACATCACTCTCTCACCGACCTGCACATACCCATACAATAGATGAGATCATAGCACTCTTTCATGGACTTACACATATGCATACTAGAGACAATATTGCTCTTTCAGGGATGTGTACATACATGTACCATAGATCACATTGCTCTCAAAGATATGTATGGATATCATAGAGCATGTCAGAAACACAAAGAAATAGTTCTAGAAAGAAAGGATTTCATGTTGCTCAGAACTGAGGGAATTTTTTTTTTAGGACTCAGCACCTACCATGCTAAGCAAAGAAAGTCCCTGAAAGGTAACTATCTATCTGGATGATAATACATAAATAAAAAATAAAGATGAACCAAATGATTTTTATTTAAAATTAAAGAATAAAATACATTTGGATCATCACTTCTGTGTGCAAGAAAACTAGCTATAATTTATGCAACTTGAGGATACAGAAGGGCTTGATTCTGCTATCTAAGAATAAAATTACTGATCAATTTATTGTGTGTAACTGAACAGATCAGAGAAAGCTGGAGCTAGAATGGGTGTATCTAATCTCAACCAGAGCCAAACCTCCAAGAGTTTAAAAGTGTTATAATGGCAATTTTGACTCCCTCAAAAAATTTGACTGTATCTGAAGATATTTTTTATTGTCACAAATAGGGAAGGATGTACTAGCATCTATTGGGCAGGGGCTAATGGTGCTCTAAGGTATCCTAAGTGCAGAGGATAGCTCCTCAGAATCAAGAATGATGTAACCTTAAATACCAACATCACCAAGATTGAGACATCACAGTTTAAGACATTTTCACACTGATAAAACCGTTAGCTACTGACAACCATTTCCATTTTCCTGATTCTAGGCTGGAAGTGCAGCATTCTTATCAGTATACGATTTTGAAGGGCTGCTCTTTAAATGTCAAGCATGACATAGACTTTTCAGTTACTTCATTTCTTCCTACGGACATTTATGTTTACTACTTCTCAGTACCATTTCTTTGTATTTTTTGTGTTTTTGCACCATTCTTCCAGATTATATTATCATTAAAAACACAGCCATCTATCAAGTATTGAAAGAAATAAACTTCATCAGAAATACAAATTGATTGCCATTATAGCTTCATTGATACTGTGGTATGTATCTGTAATGATTTAGTATATCTGAAAAGTATTTCCCCAAATAATGGCCACAGGAAATGAGTCTTTCCAGTAGCAGTAATAATAGTTGAAGAGTGTCCTGAATCAAATTAATTCCTAGGATATTTCTAATGTCCAAACATTTGTTTGGTATATTCTTCTGCTTGTGTGCCCCAGACCTATGCCATTAAACATGGTTTTTTTCTGTTTTCTACTCTTTGTTTTCAAATTTTCTGAAGCTTCAATTAATATGGAAAAATAATTAAACAGATGTTAGGGAAAGCTCCCTGATACAGCTGTGTTCCGTGCTATAGAATTATTTCCTCACTCCCAATCTTTATTTATATACATAATTATATTCAGGCTTTATGAAAGCAACATGTTTTAGTGTCCCTATTTCCTATCTTTTAAGAAAGAAAACAGCATGGCTTCCTCTTACCAGACAATAATAAACTGGAGAGAAATCAAGTGGTTTTACTCATTCATCAGAACATAGTTCACACATAAGTATGCTTAGGGAGTAATTGAGGTAGCTGTTTCTGTCTTCCCTGTCTGCATTATTACCAAAATCAGTCACATTAATGATGCCATAGATATAAGAAAGAAAATGAGCCTTTAAGAAGGTTTTAGAAGGTATTTTGAACTTGCCAGTCTTTCTAACTTTGCTTTTGAAATGAAATGGATGGTCGGTATGGGTTATCCCCCAGAATGTAATTTGAAAAGGTATGATATGCAGTTGATTTTAGTTTAAAAATGATAATAGGTAGTTGATAGGTAGTTGATTTTAGTTTTAAAAAAATAATAATTTTTCAGTGAAGGCTTTTTCATACTATAATTAAGATTTCTCTGTCTAGATACTGTATAGTGTGAAAGCATTCAAAGTATTGTTGGAATGTAGGGCAGAAAAACAAGTTTGTGAGTGGGTAATAAAAAATTCTTGGCTTCAGTAATAGAGAAAGGAGAAAATAGCAACTCATGAGTATTAGCAAACTGGAAACCTTTAATCTTATCTACATACTCAGAAATTACTTGGCACAATGTCAAATTAATCATTCTGTTTGCAAGAAAATGATGTTTTAAGTATAAAAAAATCCCTTTTAATAAAATGCAAGATAAGAGAACAGCCTTTCTTTTGTGCTGCCACGGAATGATTGGAATAAGGCAATGTGTCATATGTACTAAAAAGAATGTGCCTTCTACTTTCTGAGAACAAGCAAAAATTGTGCCACTAGTTGTCACAAGTTTATTTATCTTGATAACTTCAGATTCAAAAGAACTTGAAGCTGGGCCTAGTGCTGTTTCTCTTAGCTACACTGGCATCTGAGACAACAGCATCATGAAACCAGTGCATCCTCTCAAGAGGATGAGACTTCTCGAGAGGATGAGACTTCCTCTCAAGAAATAAAGCAAAACAAATCAGCGCCAAAGAGTAACTTGACTGGCCTGAGATTCTGGCTAGCATTCAGGCTTTATGCTACTGTGATTTAATTTCATGGGAACTTCTTAAATTCATTCCCACTTTGCAACTATAGCATAGTTAATTAATAGCTGAATCCATATCCATATATTGTATTCAGAACAAAGGTGTGTTTTTCTATCAAGAACTGCTCAAAAACTCCACAATGTATATATAAAAATAAAATAACAGATTTATAATAGTACAAATTTTCTAACCAATAAAATTCTGATTTTATTTTAAAGCAACTTGCAAAAGTGTTGATGAAAATATGCAGAAAAATAATAATATGAATTTTACACTTGTGTATTGCCTTACAGGTTTCACACAATTTTCAGATTGCTTATTTACCTCTAGTCTTTATTTTAGGCAAGATAACTGTTAGAGCCATTTATGGATGAAGAAACTAAAGTTCAGAGTTGCTGTGTTTTGCCTAAAGCTGCACAGCAAATGATTGCACTAAAAATAAAGCTGATGACATTTTTACTAAAGGAAGCAATTTGCCTGCCAAAATGAAAATTTCTTTGTCTTTGGAGGAAGACAATAGCATTCAAGCTATTACAAGATTTCAACCACAACTCAGAATCTATTATGAAATTAAAATAATATCATGAAAAGGAACCAAAACATAAAATATTAACAATATAGTAAACAAAACAATAAGATCAGCAGGCATTTGGTTCTTCAAAATAGTCACTAAGACAAAAAAAAACTGATTAAAGATTTCAAGGAAGAATTCAAAACTATTTTTAAAAGGCAATTCTAGAACTATACTATAATATGGAAATGGCACTTATGACTATTTTAATTTAAATTAGTTCAAGTTAAATAAAATGAAGTCACTTTCTTCCTCTCACTAGATAATTTCAAGTGCTCAATAAGAAGGCATGATTGGTAGCTATCATATTGAGCAATTCAGATTATAGTACACTTTCATCATTTTAGAAATTTCTATTGGAAAATAATATCCCAGAAACAAAAAAAAAAAAATATGTACCTGAAACTCACAAGGTACTAAATGGTTTTACTATCATATTTGATGCAGTAGAAGAGCAGAATAGTAAACTGGAAAAAAGATAAATTTAAAACATCTAAATTTCTAATAGAAGAATAAGAAGATTGATAGACTCTGACTCTGAACAACTACTAAATGGAAAAAAATTATTTTTGAAAAACCAAAAAGATGGCAACCCACTTGGAACCCCTTCTGTCTCTCTCAGACAGAAGCTTTCTTTCTCTCAATAAACACTTCTGCTCTTAACTTCCATTCTTCGATTTTAGAGAACATGAACTCATACATGACCTATAGTAGGTCAGGAGTTTCGTTCCCCTACATCATTTAGAGGTCTTCTACTGAGATCGTCTGATGGAGATGCAGGCAACTCAATGCCAAAGCCCTTACTCCTTTGGAATTCATTCTTATGCACTGGAAGATATTCAGCCTTTCCATGTTGAAAAAGAGCCAATTAGTTATTTCTCTGAACGTGTGTGTGACCTACCTAACCCCTAGAACCAAAATGGAATATGAAGGAAATATTAATTACGATACTCTTTTGCAACTAAAATTGTACTATAAGAAAGAGGAAAAATGGTTAGAATTGCTGTGTGTTCAAACTTTCTCTGCGTTGAGAAATAATTCTTATCTATGCTCCTGGTATAATTATAATCCTTATGAGACCACTCCTATTCATAGGTCTTTTTCTCTCTGTGACTTAAAGCAAATTAAGCTAGAACTAGGAAAATTTTCAGCTGCCCCTGATAAGTACATCAATGTCTTTAGAAGATTTTCTCAGAGCCATAAGCCAGGCTGGGAAGATGTTATGTTACTTTTAAATCAAACATTGACTTCTAGTGAGAGATGAGTAGCATTCCAAGCTACCATTAAATTTGGAAATGAATATCATATTGTTAATTTTAGACAGCCAGAAGATAGACAGCCAGAGGAACCAGTTCCCACTGGTGCTCAAGGTGTTCCCAGCCAAGACCCCAGTGGTCTGACAACAATACAGGAGACTGAAACAGGAGACATTTTCAAGTGTGTTTTCTCCAAGGTCTAAGGAGGACCAAGCTTCTAATTACTTTAAATTGTCAGCTGTTTCTCAAGAGAAAGGTGCAAACCCCTGTGATGTCTTAGATTGTTTATCAGAAGCACTAATAAAACATATGTCCATAGATCCTGATTCAACACAAGGACAGATTTTGCTCAAAGACATGTTTATTACTTAGTCAACTCCAGACATTAGAAAAAAGCTACAAAAGATAGCCTTTACTCCAGGTAGTTCACTTGATTCTTTAGTAAAAAATTCTTCCTTACCATTCAATAATCAAGACTGGGAGAAAAACAAAGGGAGAAAATAAGACCAAAAAAATGACTGCCTTTACTGTGGCCTTAAAAACAGACTTTAAGTCTGATTCTTGGGGTTCCAAGGAGAGCTCAACAATGATACCTACCTGCTATCACTGCCACAAGCCAGGACACTTTAAGAAGGACTGCCTTGGGAGGCCCCCCAAGCCATACCTTAACTGCAAAGGGGACCACTGGAGGTTCAACTGCACTCTGAGGCCAAGGTCCCAGAGGTCAGACCCATCCTATCAGCTAATTCAGCAGGATTGAAGGGACTCAGGGCACTGGACTCCTCCCTCTGACCAGACTGTCACCTCTGCCTATCTTCCGTGTGGAAGAGCCCTAAATAACCATGACAGGAGGTAAAAACCAGTCAACTGCTGGACACTGGCACATGTCTCTTTGTCCTTCTCAATTCTGCCATTCATTCCAGGCACTGCACTCGACAGGATCAACAAAATATAGATTGCTTAAACTGTGACTGAGATAATTTTCTCTTCCCTCAATCCTTTCGGTTATGCCTAAAAGCCTGACTCCAATCCTAGAGAGATTTTATCTTGTCTAAATGCTGTTATAGATAGGTGATATAGATATAGATGTAGATATAGATATAGATCCAACTAATCAAACTGATTCTGAGGCTAGTTTTTACAAATATAGTACATATTGTTGTTCACATATAAAAATTTAAGAGAATTTCATTTGTCAAAATAATGTATTAATCTGGTTCTCTTACATTATCAAAAATTTAGATAATTATAACTAAAGCTAGAGAGATTCATGACAATGTCAGATTCTTCCATCAAGAAAGGGACCTAAGTGTCAATGAGTTACAATTACTATAACTTAGAAACAATTTTTAAACTTACCTGCCAACTCCAATGCTAGTGCTTTGGTTATATATGCCTTTGTATATATTCTTTGATAACATATGCTTTGATTAAAGTTTATTCTTTCCTAGAAGCTGCCAAACCACAAGTCATCATACAGATGAAACCAATAACAAATATGCTAGATTTCTTTTATATTTCTTTTACTGAGATCTACCAGATCTTGTCCAGAAAAAGACTATACAATGCATATTGAGGCATTAATTATACTCAATAGGCTTACAAGACATTGCAGCTGATCTCTCTCATAAATAAAAAAAAGTAAAAGACAGGCCAGCCTCCAAAATCAGGTGGCATTAATATAGGAGAATGAAACTCCCAAACTACTATATATCCAGAACAAGTTCATGTTCTCTAAAATCGAAGAATGAATTTTAGAAACAATGGAGGTTAAGAGTAGGAATATTTATTGAGAGAAAGAAAGCTTCTGTCTGAGAGAGAGACAGAAGGGGTCCCAAGCAGATTGCCAAGGACTCTGTCTTTTCCAGGGACTTTTATAGAGCAAAATCATGAGATTAGATAGCTCAAAGGTGGAGAAAAATGGGAATTTGCAAAGTGGGCATTCTTATAGGGCAGTGACTTTTCCCTAGGGATTGGAATGGTGGCTCCTGGCTTCTTAAAGTGAACCAGACTTAATCCCTAAGGATTATACTTAATGGCGTGGTTGCATTTGTTTTGCCTTCTGTCCTGAGATCTGGCCCACAACAAGAGGTATGTCTCCTCCAAGGTCATCAGACATCTGGTCCTCTGTGCCAGTTTCTTCAAAGGCCTAGCCCTATCTGACTGCCTATAATTTTTCTAACTACCTCAGTTGCCTGTAATAGCACTAGACATTCTAACAGCACAGAAGATACTTATGCAACTGTAAAAACTAAATGTGTGAACATTCCTGATCCTTTTGCTAATATCTCAATTACCTATTGAAAATATTACATGACATGTCAGATGCTAAAATTTCTTAGACTTTGTCATCCTTATGGGAAGACATTACTAGATCCTCTTGGTGGAACTGTTTGTTAACTGTTCTCATAATAATCCTATTGATTCTATTATTTGACCCATGCATACTTAATTGTTTCTTTGGCTTTGTCTTCTTCAGAGTTAAAGTTGTACACCCACCCAAGATGAACATGCCTGGTGTCTCTGAGGGCCATAAGTTAGAAGCTCTGTAGAGTATCTCTGACTGCTGATCAACAACTATGACCCCTTTCAGCCTTAAGAAGCTAAATGGGTCATGACCCATTTCTCCCTCAGGACAGTATGGGATACTTCAGAGGGGGAAATATTACAGGCAGCTGAGATAGTTAAAAATATTATAAGCAGTCAGACAGGGCTGGGCCCTTAAAGAAGCAGGAATAGAGGACCAGATGTCTGGTGACCTTTGAGGAGACACACCCCTCTTGGTGAGGACCAGATCTCGGGATAGAAGGAAAAACAAATGCAACCACACCGTTAAGTATAATCCTTAGAGATTAAATCTGGATCATTTTAAAAAGCCAGGAGTCACTATCCCAACCCCCTATAAGAAGAGTCACTAATCCATAAAGAATGTTCGCTTGCTACATGACTCGCTTCCCAATTTGTCCATGATTTGGTCAATTTTACCTGACAAATTAATCTGATCAGTTGATCATAGCTCTGTCCCACTTCATGCCCATCTGCCTCATGAGTTCCCAGTTTTCCCCCATTTTAGACCTGCCTCACCTTATGATTTTATTCTATAAAAATCCCTACAAAAGACAGAGTCACTGGCAACCCTCTTGGGACCCTTTCTGTCTCTCTCAGACAGAAGCTTTCTTTCTTTCAATAAATACTTCTGCTCTTTAAAAAAATTAAAATAATTTTAAAAAACAAATGGCTTAAAATCTCTAGTTAATTTCTTAGGGCATGCATAAAGTAAAGAAACATAAGTTCAAGAAACAGTAATTCTACAACAATAAGAGTTCATGGATGCATTGAAGTCAACACTTAAGGGCAAGCCAAGAAGGTATGGCTTCCTATACACCCAGTGTTCTTTTGCAGAGCTTGAGGGGTGACTAGAAGAAATGGACATCAGTTCCCAGCCCACAATGATATAGGAGAATGAGACTCCTGACCTAATATGTCCACAAGTTTGTGCTCTCTAAAATCAAAGAATGAATTTTAGGAACAACAGAGGTAAAGAGTAGAACATACTTATTGAGAGAAAGCTTCTGTCTGAAGAGAGACAGAAGAGGGTCCTGAGCCAGTTGCCCACAATTGTCTTTTCCAGGGACTTTTATAGAGTAAAACCATGGGTTCAAGGTGGGACATAACTATAGTTAGCCAATAAGATCAATAGTTCAAGTAAAACTGATTATGTTAGGAACAAATGGGTGAGCGAGTCACATAGAAAGCAGGCATTGTTAGAGAGCAGTGACTCTTCCCTAGGGATTGGAATGGTGACTCCTGACTTCAAGGTGATCCACAATTAATCCCTAAGGATTATACTTAAGGTATGATTGTATTTGTTTTGCCTTCTGTCTTGAGGTCTGGCCCACAGAAAGAGGTGTGTGTCCCCTCCAATGTCATCCAATTTCTGGTCTGCTGTGCTGGCTTCCTCGAGGGCCTAGCCCTGTCTGACTGCCTATAATATTTCTAACTGGCTCAGCTGCCTGTAACATTTCCCCCTCTAAAGAAGTAACCTGAACCACTGTGAGGGGGTAATGGGTGATGACGGATTGAGCTGCTGCAGGCTGAACAGGGTTGTAGTGTTTGAACAGCAATAGAAGGTACTTTCACAGAGATCCTGTCTAGAGGCCCTTGATAGACACCAGGCATTTTCATCCTGGGCATGCACACAGCTTTAAATCTGAAGGAGACAAAGCCAAAGAAACAGTTAAGTGCATGTGAGCCAAAGAATAAAATCAATGAGACAATTATGAGTATAGTTAACAAAGCTTTCTTCCAAGAGAAACTAGAATTAATTCTTATAAGAATCAAGTCCAGGTAATTTTAGAATCTGACATGTCATTGATTTGTTACCTAATTTCTTGAATAGCTATTGAGATATTAGCAAAAGAACTGAGAATATGTACACAGCATTTAGTTTTTACAGTTGCACAAGTGATCCCCTTTGCTGCTGTTAGAACATCTAATTCCATCCAATTTTGAAGGACAGCCTGCAATAGAAGATCATCTATCTCCTTATATTTTATAGGAAATCTATTGGTTGTTAGGTAATTTTTCTATATGGTTGCATTAGCATGTAGTACTAGGAAAGCATACTTAGAATCAGTATAAGTATTGACATGATGCCCCTTGCTAAATTGTAAGGCTCTGGTCAGAGCTATGAGCTCTGCTAGCTGAACACTAGTTCCAGGTGCAAGTGAGGCACTTTTTTTAAGCATATGGTGTAAAGTTATCATTGTATATCCTGATGTTTCCATTTTCCATGAAGGAGCCGCTGTCACAGACAGGTTAAATCTGTCAGTCTTCTAAGTCATTTAGATACCCTATAGGGTTTTTTTTTTATTTAAAGAAAAAAAAAACAGACAGAGGGTAGAAAAATACATAATTTCAAAAAACACAGTAAGAAATCACTAGTTGATAATTGCATATTTTCCTCTTAGAAGTAGTTGTTCAAGTTACATAAGTAAAGCATATAAAGTGGACATTTAAACAGTGAGACTACAAACAGTTCTGTTCACCTATCCAACAAAAACTTAATAATATGGTTATCAATCTTACACACTTAAACATACATGCAGTTATATCCTTTAGAATACTTTCTTTTCCTCTCTTTTTTTATATTAACTATAATCAATTCTCATATACTGTTTAAAAGTTCTACACATGCATGGGTCTCTATATGTGTACATATCCTTTCTGTATTAGAGGGAAAAACAAATCAAAACAAGACAACAAAACAAATTCCTGCAAAAACATGAAACAAAAAAGACATATAAGACCACAATATTAGGTGATCTATAGTAGTTACTGTGCTGTCTCTTGTTATTTTCAATAACAAGAATTGTCTGTATCATCAGGCATAGTATAATTGAACATAACAATACATAGGAATATTAATAAAAGCAAAGCACTGGAGACATTATAGGACTTCAAAAGCAATTAATAGTCAAACCAGAGTTGGTATCCTATTGAATCTTGTCATCTTCAGAGTAGTTGCCTCTACTCTCAGAATTGATATTATCAAGCATACCAGATTCAAATAAAATCAGTAAAGACAAAACAGTGATCTAACAAACCAGATTCAAATAAGATAAGTCATAGTAAGACAGTGTAAATAATACAGGGCTTCAGTTTAAGTTAATAGGAAATTAAGGATAGTTACCATAGTATATCTTGCTATTTTGGGGGTAGTTGTCTGTGCTTTCAAATCTAGTATGAGTAGATAGACTGGAACTGAATTAAATCAAATTAAACAGAGCAATAAGAATAATGTGGCTTTTAAATCCTGATACACTATTAATAATGTCATCTGCCTTCCTTTTTTAGACAATTCCTCCCCTTTCACTTTCTCCAGGTGTTTTGTACATTTCAGGTTCCACTAATTCCTTTAGTTTTTCAATTAGGGGGGCAACCCACTATCTACCAAAGTGTTTCCGAACCTTTTTACTCCTGAGCTTGATCATGAGCTGTATTCCTTTACTTACTAAAGCCTCAAGGTTTTCCTTCCTTATAGCTGAGTAGTTCTCCACTGCACAAAAGTGTCATGGGTTTCCAACCTATCTGCAGCTGCTGGATGAGCTGTCCCTATTTCTCTTTTGTTCCCTGTCACGTGGAGCATTGTTTTCTCACCTTTGGCTTTCAGTTTATTAACTTTCTTTCAGGTTGATTGTATTTCCTATTCAGAGCATCTCGATTGACACTATCTCCTGATCTACTCTGCCTTTTTCTTTCTGTTAGTGTATCCAGGCCATCTATGTTAGAGATTATAACCAATCTTCTCTGCCTCATCTCTGCTATGCTATTTTTCTGTTGCTTCTGTTGTTTTCATTGTTTACTTTCTCCTTCATTCCCCTGTCTGTCCCATTCATTGGGGGCTTTCTTCCATTGTTCTTGGAATCCTGGTGATTTTCTTCTCTCTTTCTAGAATGTTCTTCAGTATTTTTTGTAGTGTTGGATTGGTGGTCACGAACTCCTCCAGTTCCTCTTTCTCATGGAAACATCTTTTTTCTCCATTAATTTTGAGCAATAGTTTTGCAGGGTACGTCAATCTGGGTTGGAGGTTATTTTCTTTCAGGGCTTGGAATACTTTGCTACAAGCTCTTCTTGATTTGATAGTTTGTGTCAAGAAGTCTGTTGTGATTTTGATGGGTTTTCCTTTATAGGTTATCTGTTTCTTTTCTCCGACCACTTTTAATATTCAGTTCTTGTGATGAATTTCTGGGATTTTGATTATTATATGTCTGGGTGTAGATCTGTCTTGGTTGTAGCTGGCTAGAGTTCTGTATGCCTCATATATCTGAATATCATTTCCTTTTCCTATGCTTGGGAAGTTTTCCTTAATTATTTCTGTAAGTAGCCTTTTTATTTCATTTGTATTTGCCCCTGCTTCTTCCCTCACATCTTTTATTCTTAAGTTATAGAGCTTCTTGTTATCTTCTAGCCTTTGTATTGTTACTTTCTGGTTCCTTGTTATTTTTAAGAGCTCTTTCCTTTCGCAATCACACATTGCAAATCTATATTCAAGCTTTGAAAGTCTGTCTTTAGTTTCTGTCAAGAAATTTTTCCAGCTTTCAATGGAGTTTTTAATTTCCTGGTATTCTCTTTGGATCTGTTTTATGTATTCTAGATTTTGTTTATATTCTTCATAAAAGGTTTCTCTCCTTTTTCTGGGTTCCTCTATTCTCCCATCTGTGTCTTCTTGAGAAGTCCTTAGCATTTCTTTTATTAATCTTCTTATATCTTGTTTCACCTGAGTTAGAATTTCAGATTTAAGTTCATCAATGAGGTCACAGAAGTATTTTTTTATTTCCATTGAGGCCATGTCCGATATTGTATGTTTTCTGCCCTCAGTCTCTTCTGTATTTACCTCTCCTGGACTTATTTTCCCTGGGTTAGTGGCTGGAGGCTTTTTCTTGTTTCTTTCTCTGGTCATTTTTCTGGTTTCAGACATGTGTATGGTGGAGGTCTCCGGTCCTTTCCATATTGCTTACAGATTTTCTGAAGCATATTGGCTAGGGGATTGCTGCCCTCTCCAGTTTGCTGTTGATCTGTGAGGTACATGCAGAGTCAATGTGGGCTTTGTATTATTACTTCCTGGTTCCTTGTTGTTTAAGAGATTGACTCTCTTTTAAGCCAGTCAACCACTGAGTGCCTTTAGCACATTAGTCTGTGCCCTGTGGATGCCACAGGTTCAGGACAGTTTCTTTCCTGGCTATTGGGTCCTGACCAAGGGTGTGGCCCAGCCCAAGCAGATCCCACCAGTCTGGTTTGGGCCAGGAGCAGCCAACTGATGCCACTGCAGTTGCCGGTTCAAACCTGTCCTGCCCAACTCCAATATGTCATTTAGCTGGTCACCCCCTCTGTGAGACCCAGTTCTCAGCACTCACCATGAGTCAGTGCAGCTCACCTTGCCAGTTCAGCTCCCTGTTGTGGCGCCTACTCCCGCCAAGGGTCTTGGGCACACCAACCCCTGATCTCAGCAAGACCACAACCCCAACTCAATTGTGAGTCATCTGACTCTAAGATGTGCCCAGCACAGCGCAGGACCCAGGATAGATGTGTGCACAGCTCCAGCCCTCCATCCATGCTTCCCCCCCCCGCTTTTTTTTCTTTCTTTTTTTTCTTTTTTTTTTTTCCTCAGTTTCTTCCTGGGTAGTGAGAATTCCTCTCCTTTCATCTGTCTGGTCTTCTCCATGGTATTAAATTCTAGCATCAGAGTTTTTTCCTCAGAGAGGCTCTCTATCGTGCTACCTATCAATCTGCCATCTTTTTCACTCTTCCACCCTATAGGTTGTTGAGCAGATCTTAGATTTGTTTAAGAGCTCTTAAAGCTGTGCCTCCTCTCATCTACATATAAATTGAAATGGTATCCTGTGGATAGGCTCAGGGCAGGGGCATTTAGAAGTGTTTGTTTAAGCTTCTGGAAAGTACTTTGGGAATCAGTTTGCCAGCATAAAATATCTGCCTTTTATTCTATTTGTATCTGCCTTTTGGGTCTCTTATTCTGCCTTTTATTCTATAAATTGATAGAGGGGTCATGCAATTTCCCATATCCAGGTATCCAAAGGTGGCAAAAGCCTGAAACTCCAAGGAATCCCCTTAGCTGTTTTAGAGTTTGGGACTGTGGAAAGGAGAGAATGGGTTTAATCCTTTCCTTTCCTAGCCTTTGGCTCCCTTTGGATATAATGAGGCCTAAATATCTTACCTCAAGACAGCAAAGTTGTGTCTTAGATTTAGAGCCTTATAACCTCTGTCTGCTAGAAAGTTTAGCAGAGCACATGTGCCTTGGCTACAGAGCTTTTCTGAGGGGGCACCTAACAGTATGTTGTCTACATATTGCAAGACTGTGACCTGGGAAAACTCAAAACATGCCAAGTCATGGGAAAGCACTTGTCCAAAAAGATGTGGACTATCTCTGAACCCCGGGGGCACACAGTCCATGTCAATTGAGATGATTAGTCCTGTGGATTTTCAAAAGCAAAAAGAAACTGAGAATCTGTATGTAAAGGAATACAAAAGAAGGCATTCTTTAAAATTAACACTGAACACCAACTGGCATCTTCTGGGATCTGAGAAAGCAGAGTGTATGGATTGGGTACCACTGTGTTAATGGGGACTACTGCCTCCTTTATCAGTCTAAGGTCCTGTACCAAACTCCATTCCCCATTGGGTTTTTGAATTCCCAAGACTGGAGTATTGCATGGACTATTACATGGTTCAAGTAAGCCTTGTGCTCTTAGATTATGGATTATAAGTATTAATCCTCTCTTCAGATCTTAAAGGATATTGTCTCTGATGGGAAAAAATAATAGAATCTCTGAGGTGTATCTATATTGGGGCAGCTCTTATTGCCCTACCTATTTTACCTTTAGTTGTCCATACTTCAAAATTTATTTCTGTCTCCACAAGGGGAAGGCAGCATACCTGACCTGGGTGCATATATATCACAGTATTTAAACATGATAAAATATCTCTTCCTAAGAGGGGAACTGGCCTGTCATGCATAATAAAAAATGAATTTGTAAAAAGAAAACCATCCCAGTTACAACCTAAAGGTTGTGAAAAGTAGCAAATTACCTCCTCACCAGTGACTCCTCTCACTGATGTGTGGCAACTAGAAGGAAGACCAGGATTGAAGAGAAGGACCGAGAGGCTTATGCCAGTATCCAGCAATAGGCTGGTTTCTTCTCCCTATATAGTCATAATTACCTGGGGCTCCTCTGTGGAGATGACAGTCCAGCCAGAGGGAGAGGACAGCATGTGTCCTGGGGCCCTTTAGTCCTGCTGGACCAACTGATAGGATGGGTCTGAACCCTAGGGCATTGGCCTCAGAGGCCAGTCCAATCTCCAGTGGTTACCTTGGCAGTTGGGGCATGGCCCAGGGGGCTTCTGAGTGCAGTCCCACTTAAGGTGACCTGGCTGTGGGAGCAATAGCAGGTCTGTGTTGTCTTTGAATTCTTCCTGGAGCCCCAAGAATCAGACTTAGGATCTGTTTCCCTTAATGCTGCAACTAAGGCAGCTGCTTTTTCTTGGTCTCTTTGTTTTCTCTCCTTGATTTTCTCTCATCACGGTTATAAAATACTGAGGAGGCAACTTTTACTAAAGTATCAAGAGAACTATCTGGTGCAAAGGCTATCTTTTGTAGCTTTTTCTAATTTCTGGATTTGACTGAGTAATAAACATGTCTTTAAGCAAAATCTGTCCCTCTGTCAAATCAGGATCTATAGACATACACTTTATTATTGTCTTTGATAAATGATCTAAGAAGTCAAAGGGGTTTTTGTCTTTTTCCTGAGAAATAGCTGACAATTTAAAATAACTAGAAGGCTTGGCTTTTGTCCTTCTTAGACCTTCAAGAATACACACTTGAAAATGTCTCCTCTTCCAATCTTCTGTATTGTTGGCAGGCCACTTGGGGGTCTTAGGTAAGAACTGCTTGTGTCCCAGTGGGGACTGGAGGTTCCCCTGGCTGTCTATCTTCTGGCCTTCTAAAAGTAATACGATATTCATGTCCAAAGGCAGTAGCAGCTTGTAATGCTGCCTCTTTCTCACTAAAAGTCAATGTTTGATTTAAGAATAACATTATATCTTTCCAGCCTAGTTCATTTACCTAAGTCCTCTAAAGACATCAATGTACTTATCAGGGTCATCAGAAAATTTTCCTAGTTCTAGCTTAATTTGCTTTAAGTCATGAGAGAAAGAGACCTAGGAGTGGTCTCATAAGGATTATAATTATACACGGAGCATAGATAAGAATTATCTTTTAATGCAAAGAAAATTTTAACATACTGCAGCTCTAACCATTTTTCCTCTTTCTTAAAATATGATTTTAGTTGTAAAAGAAGATCATAATTAAAACCTCTCTCTGTATTCCACTTTGGCGCTAGGGGGTGTGTAGGCCATGCACTCCTGCAGAGAAATATCAATTGTCTCTTTTTCAACATGGAAGGGTTGGACATCTTTCAGTATTGAAGAATGCATTCCAAAGGAGTAAGAGGCTTTGGCATAGTGTTGCCCATGTCTGTAATATAGAAGCAAGGCATAAATATGAAACATTTTTGTACTTGAGAATTGAACTCAGGACCTTTCACTGATCTATGAATTGAGCTATCTAATTATGAAAATAAAGGAGATAAACAAGGTGTTCCTTTTTATTCTTATTTGCTAAATAGTCCCCGGGCATCCCTGGGTTGACACTGCTCCAGTGCAGGTGGATGCCACCTGGAGAGAACCAAAGATAGATTTGATTTGGTCAGCCTATCCACCCTCCGCCTGGTGCAAAATCCTATCTTCCCAGATAGCTCATGAACTTTGTCTCCATAAGGAATGCTTAAAGAAGGAAGTATTACTTTATAACAAACTACTTTGCTTATTGGAAAAGAGTATAGAATGCTTTTCAGGTTGTAAAGTAACTCTCCTCTAGAGATAGGCAGAACAATTGACTGGAGGAGCCTCACTCCATGCACTGGGCAAAGGAGTCTCCCGGCATTTGTCTCCCACTTAATTACCTAGGTAACCTTTCCTAGTAACAGGATAAGGCTATACATCATTTAAATGTTTATTTTCGAAGTTCACAGATAAATTTACAAATTATCTGGCAATCACAGTTTACATTAGAAAAAGGCACATCAATTTTCTGGGCACATAGAAAAGAAAAACCTATTTACACTTAATTAACATACTAAGGCACAAATATAAATCCTTTCCTACTACACAGCAGGTAATGTAAACAACTATTATAAGCTACCTCAGCTTAATCCCTGAAAGTAGTCTAAGTGATCTGAAAATCCACTGAAAAGTTTAGAAATAGAGATGATAGAAAAGTGGAGATTTTCAGTGGTCATGAGCAAATGTCCACTGAAGAACCTTTGGGTGCCCACCAGAGAGTTTCCCTAGCCAACAACCCTCAGTTTTCAGTTTCTATCAGCTCAGGTAACAAGAGATCAGTCTCCATAAAGGAATCCAGGTGTCTGTCTGGTCAACATTCCATTGACTCCATTGGCCACTGGCTTCAGTGGGGATTCACCAAACAGGTGCTGGGGAAATCTGTCCTCTGCTTTTGAGGGTGGCAGCTGTTATAAGAGTGATTAATTAGATGGCAGAGTAACCACTGTTGGTCAAAATTCTATAAGGGATAGTTAATAGCCTGAGCAAGATCATTACTTAATGCTCTATGAATTTACAATAAACATTTTAAAGTCCACAACTTGAGAGATCGGAAAGCTTCCTTATTCTAAGTGTGTTTATGTCCCCTATGTGTGCTGCTTGAGGATAGCTTCTTCCACTGTCACAGGAAACTGGTTTTCCTCATTGTGTCTCAGGTTTAATCACCAAAGGACTGAACCCAGAACACTGAACCGGCAAATGGCTCTTCTTATGTGTGTTCCCCTGAATGGGCACAATTCCAATCAATGTCTCATCTGACCCAGAGATGGAGTATGTGTCCTTTATCTAAGATGACTTCTCTATCTTCAGCATTAGCAGATGCTCATTTTCTATGGGCTTAACTAAGAATGACAAGGTTTGAATAGTCTAAGAGTTCTTTCTGACTTTACATGCTTCTATAAAGAAAGTGTAAAGTGGGAAATGAGTAGAGGTAAAGTCAAAGGTGGGAAACTGAAGCAGAAAACTGAGATTTCCTCTAGAATATAGAGGAGGATCAGAGCCAGTCTCTCTCAGTGAAATCTGTCCTCCAAGTCTTAAGGCCAGCCACCAGCCTAGGGCTGCTTAAATAGTGGAAAGAGTTCCAGTTGTTATTGTAGATATGCATATTTTCTAAGTCAGATCTAGATTTCCATTTAAGAAAACCATTTTACAGAAGTCAGAGGCATTCTAATATCTCTTCTAATGCTATTGTCTAAAAACAGTCAAGCAAGGAGCACCAGAAACTTTAGCATCTAGTCTAAATTTAACTTATACAAGAAGAAAATAATAATAATATACCATTAAAGAAGTATCATAATTTATAAATTTCACAGGTTTTAACTTAGATTCACATTATTTTAATAAAACTATATGAGACAAAGCAATTAAAAACAATTGGTAAATAGCAAGCAATTATCACAATGAGTTATAAACGACTGGCAAAGACAAAGCAAAATTCGAAACATAAAAATTTGTTACCTGAAAGGGTCCCAGTCCAGAGTCTATGAAGCAAAAGCAAACTCTCACCTCCATCCATTGATCTCAGTGGAACCTCCAAATGACATTGGGGAATGACAGACTCCCAACCTACTATGTCTGCAAGTTCATGTTCTCTAAAATCGAAGCATGAATTTTAGGAACAACAGAGGTAAAGAGTAAAATATATTTATTGAGAGAAAGCTTCTGTCTGAAGAGAGACAGAAGGGGGTCCCGAGCCAGTTGCCCAAGACTCTGTCTTTTTCAGGGACTTCTATAGAGTAAAACTATGGGTTCAAGGTGGGACATAACTATAGTTAGCCAATAAGATCAATAGTTCAGGTAAAATTGATTACATTAGGAAAAAATGGGGAAGTGAGTCACATAGAAAGTGGACATTCTTAGAAAGTAGTGATTCTTCTCTAGGTATTGGAATGGTGACTCCTGACTTCAAGGTGATCCAGATTTAATCCCTAAGGATTATACTTAGGGTGTGGTTGCATTTGTTTTGCCTTCTGTCTTGAGATCTGACCTACAGTAAGAGGTGTGTGTCCCCTCCAATGTCATCTGATATCTGGTCCTCTGTGCTGGCTTCCTCGAGGGCCTAGCCTTTTCTGACTTCCTGTAATATTTCTAACTGGCTCAGCTGCCTGTAACAACATCTCCTAAACAGTGGCACAGCACTTCAGTCTAGTGAAGTAGACAAGCTTAAGGGAACTACTTTTTGTTTCGAACACAGCACTGAAAATGTCATGTTCAAGGTCAAGCACAAGAATGTGCCCACCCAACAGTGATCATAGAGGGGACATATGGGGGAAAATGCAAATGCCTAAAACTATGACAACCATATCCAAGCTAGGAGTGTAAGTTCCTTGGTAAAGGATTACCATCTAACTGACTAAAGTGACTAATGCATAGTCTTGGATCGATAAATAGCTTACATTGCCACAGAGACGACAATTGCTAAAAGTCAAAAACAAGTAGAAAAAATTAACAAGGATCTCATCAGCTGCACACTACAGAGTGAAATATCTTTCACAGAATAAGTTACATCAAGTCATTAAATTAATAAATAGAAACAATAAATCTGTCAGAAGATAAAATAATTAAAACTCTGGAAGGATAGACAGAGGCAAGGACTTTCTGAACAGAACCCAAATGGCAAAATAAAAATAGGTAATAGGTAAAAGGGAGATAGTCCCTCCTGCAAAAGGGAAAGGGTCCGAGAAATGGAGAAGGGAGGGAAGAGGATGAGAAGGACATTAAAAAAGAATTAAGATGTGTCATATACCTGTAATTAACTCCCCGTGAGGAAAGCAATCCTTACGTGTTTCAAACATAGTCAAAGAAAAAATAAACATTGAGAAAAGATAATAAATGACCAAAAAACACAACAATAACACCAATCCTGGGGTAATCAATAACCAGTGAAATGGTGATTATAGTACATACACACCATAACACCATTATCATTATTATCATCATCACCATCATCAAAATTGACAAGCAAGGTCAAGTGTTAACAGACAGTTTTCAGATTAACTGTACAACTATGTTCAACGTATTTCTAAATAACTAATGAAAGTTTGAGGAAAATATAACTTTAAATAAAGATATAAACAAGGGTGATAGAAACTGTTAAGAACAATCCATGAGTTGAAAATTACAGAAAAAATATTTATCATACTTAATAGTAGCTTTGAGCTGGCAAAGAAAATGATCAGTAAACTTGACTGTAAATCAATAGAAAGTGAACAGTCTGAAAGAGAAAAATATTTTAAAAACAAAAAGAACAGAGTCTCAGAGAAATGAGAATATGCACCTAATGGGACTACCAGAAGGAGAAGGAAAAGTGAAAAAGAATGATGTTTTCAAAAAAATCATAACTTAATGACCCCACAAATTTGATTAGAAGCATTAGTCTATACATCTAAAAAGCTCAGCAGTGAGATAAAAGAAAATAATTCTATATGTAACACACCATAATGAAAACATTGACTCTGAAAAGGTATAAGCCATACTTACTGAAGTAGCAAAAGAGAAGTGACTTATCACATACAGAGAAATCCCCATAAAGTTAACAGTTGATATTTTGTGAAGAATAATGGAAGACAGAAGACAATGGAATGTCACACTCAAAATTATAGAACTATAAGTGTCAAACAAAAATTTTAGGTTCAACAAAATTATTGTTCAAAAACAAAAGTGAAATAAAATATTTCTAAGATAAGTAAAACACCTTAAAATTTGTTGCTAAGAGACATGCCTGCAAGAAATACTAAAAGGAGTTTTTCAGATTGAAATTAAGTGACATTGGACAGTATTCTTTGAATCCTAGAATTCTTTGAATTCTAGAGTTCTTTTATTCTTTGAATAAAAAAGTCAGAGCTTGCCAATGAAGATAACTTGGTAGGCAACCATAAAAGATAATAGAATTACATAAGTTTTCTCCTTTATTCTTTTGATTTGAAGAGATAGTCAAAGTGAGCAAGTCATAGGAAAGGTCTGTTCTCTGGAACAGAAGCCACTGAACCATAATATGATAAGTACTGCAAGAAATAGTAAAAAAAAAAAAATTTTTTAAGAAAAAACATTCATGCAGTGAAATTAAGATATATTGTGAATGATTTTTTTTTAAATTATCACAGTAAAACACACATTAGTATTAACCCTCCTTAAAATACTCTCACTCAGGGGCTGGGGATTTAGCTCAGTGGCACAAGCGCCTGCATGGCAAGCACGAGGTCATGAGTTCAATCCCTGGTACCAAAAAAAAAACCTCTCACCCGTGTTCCCCTTGTCATTTGACCAAGTTCTTCCTACTTTCTAGTATTCATCTTCCACTGCTCAAAATGAAAGGGGAACAAGAGGTAGAAGGAGTTAAGGAAGTGTAAAGATATTTAAGGAAAAAAAATTGAAGAAAAAATAATAATAACAGAGTTTTTATAAATGCGTAGGTGGGAAAGTTTGGAGGGAAGGGAGGAGAAGGGTACAAAAGAAAAAAGAATTAACACAAGTTATGTACGTATATAAATCCCCCATGATGATTGTGGTGTTATGTATTGCAAATATGTCCTAACAGATTTTTAAAAAATAATGACACATTTAAAAAATACTGCTCCCCCTCACTGTGAACACACTTATCCCATGGCTCTTGTCATTTTCTGAAGCAGTTCTGTAAAGTTAACTTTCATGAATGTCTATAGTTTTGCTGTCATAGCTGTTTCAATGTCCTGAATTGATTAAAAATATTTCCCTTTATCTTTCATTCCACTTTGACTTTAAAGAAAACTCAGAGGTCTCACAGTGCCAGAGGCAGTGAACAGAATGGATGAGAACACATCATAAAGTTTTTATTTGCCAGAAATTATGGCAAATGTTTGGTCAATGAGGGAAATCGAAAAATAGAGATATTTAAATTTTTTAAATTTATTACAGTAAAAGATAGATTGCCATTAATCCTCTTCAAAAAATTCAAAATGCTCCCACTCACTTTGAAAACACTTATCATGTCACTCAAGGGAAATGTGTCTTTCACCGAAATAAATTTTTCTCCTTAAACATTGGCCTTATCTTTCAGTCACTCCTTTTATATAGGTCAGAGACTCAGATCTACATAAAGAGCATTAGAGAAACAATGCGTAATGATAACATTAAAATTTTACTTATTTTAATCTTAATTGATTCAAAAGATAAATATTTTAACTAAAAATAGTGAAAAGGATTAATAAAATGTTATTAGATAAAATGTTATTAGATAAAATCAGTGATACAATCAGTCATGTAAGATGGTGGGAAAAATTGGCAATTTTCTCTGTGGTACTATCATATATAATTTTTTGTATTCACCCACAGTTCTAGTTACATAACTCCCACTCCAAGACAATCCAGAGACAGGGACTTAGCTTAGTGGTGTAAGTGCCTTCCTGGCAAGTGCATGGTTGTGAGTTCAATTCCTGGTACAAAAAGAAAGAAAGAAAGAAAGAAAGAAAGAAAGAAAGAAAGAAAGAAAGAAAGAAAGAAAGAAAGAAAGGAAGGAAGGAAGGAAGGAAGGAAGGAAGGAAGAAAGAAAGAAAGAAAGAAAGAAAGAAAGAAAGAAAGAAAGAAAGAAAGAAAGAAAGAAAAAAAGAAAGAAAACCCACAGAAATGTTAATATTTCTAATCTTTCCCTAATCTAAGTACCTTGGCTTTTAGTAGATAATACACACTCCATATTAATTTCAGAAAAAAGTAAAAATTTTAGGGATGACAAAGAATTACATAATAGTAAAAGGGTCAATTATTTTAGAATAGATAATTCTAGACATAGAATAACATTGGAGATAGGCAAAGTATTAGAATAAATGTTTTATCTATGTGTTGCATGGATCCATTTATGAAATGTGCCATATATGGGATAACTAGAAAAAGTAAACCTATATTTATAGAATGCTGATTAGTAGTGACTAGGGTTTGAAATGAGAGGAAATGGAAAATCACTGATAATGTGGATGCAGTTTCTTTTTTAGATGATTAAAATGTTCAGAACTTAGACGGTAGCGGTAATTTCACAAGTCTGTGAATACACTAAAATACTGAAACTAGGAAATATCTTTTTTACAAAGGAAAGGGGACCAAGAAAGAGATGGAAGGAGGGGGAAAGGATGGGAGAAGTAGATGACAAGCACATTAAGACATGTTATATACATGTACCAATTTCCCAGGATGAGTGCAATCGTGATGTACTGGTTTTTTGGGGTTTTTGTTTTGTTCTGTTTTGTTTTGTTTTTGAGGCAGGGTTTCACTATGTGGTTCAGGCTGGCCTGGCCTTGAACTCACTTTGTAGCCCAGGCTGGCCTTGAACTCACAGCAATCTTCCTGTCTCAGCCTCTCAAGTGCTGGGATTTCAGGTGTGCACCACTGTTCCTTGCTTTATTATGTACTGCAAACACTAACAAAAATAAAATTTTTGAAAGGGGTAAAAAAATTCATTCAACCATATAAGTTGATAAACTTTGTGATATGTCACTTATATTGCAATAAGTGATTTTTGAAAAAAATATAGCATACCAATTCCCAGAAAGTACAAAAATAAGGGGAAAATCTACAGGAATAGTATAAATATCATACTGTTAAGATTGGGCCAGCAAACCCTGTTAGATAAATGCAGATGCAAGAGACAGAGAATATATTTGTTGGGGCCCTGAAGCCTTCACCAGACTGGAGTGAAGCCCCAACCTGACTCACACCTCCTCCAAAGTTTTTGATGAACAAGGGCATAGAGTTTGCTGAGTGCAGACCTTTGTTCTAGGTAGCAAGGCAGTCAGGCAACACATGGTGACAGTTTGGCTGAAAAATTAATTTTTATCTGATTGTCCCCTCGGAAGCTTCCTTGTTTTCCCCATGCGGTCCATCTCTGTGCAAATTGGCAAAACATCTTGTCTGGACAGCCTTGGACCCTTGGAATCAGCAGTCTTCTGCCTCCCACATCCACTCCAGCAGGTATTGATCCACTGGGGGTCACAGGAAACTCCCCAGCTTACTACATGCCCTTTCTTGTATCTTTTACTTCCCCCTTTAATCCAATAGTTTTTCAGAGAAAATTTTCTATAAACATCTTGCTATTTATTCCAAGTTTTAGAACTGGCAAATATTTCTCATATTAATTATGACATGAAGACATTGTGGGAATGGTGGTTATTCTTGCTTTCTGGTTATTTAAAATGAAGATGCATTTTTCTTTGTAATACATTAAATAAATGTGATAAATTGATATATTACATTATTAAATCCCATTTTAATTTTTTTTAATTACATGACCTGTAAAGACTGGGAACAAAACAGACTTTATCCAAAATCTAATTGGATTCTGATTAAACTGTTAAGTACCTATTCTCACCATTTATGTTACCTAATATTTTAGCTTCACTTTTAGAATCACATAGTGTCTAGGACACTAGTCACATTGGATCAAATTAAATGGTATATTTGGCTTAACATAGTCAGATTTGCTTGCATTTTCCCATCTTCCTCTTTGTTCAATCAGTTCAGCCCATAAGACCATGCATCAAGTTTACATTACTGTCTTGTAATAAGAATACCAAGGCTGGCATAGAAACTGTGAGAATAAGTATCACTTAGCTTAGGTTGCTCTGGCCTAAAATCATTCTCAAGAACCCATCTAGTTTTTGATGGCATATGATGGAGTCAGGATCCACCATCCATACTATCTTGGCTAGAGTGGAAATAGAGTTTCAGAAGATCCAATTTCCTCCTCTCCCCCTTAGCTTTTACCTCACAGTCCAAGTACTTTATCCATCTTCCAGTGCATCAGGCCAGATTTGGCCATTACAGAAATGAACATTTGATGTGCCCGTGGATCCAGTGAGCTGACTGTAAGCAAACTTTGACCAGACTCCATTAATTACTGCAACTTTTGTGCCCCAATGTGGGGCCCTGATATCTCCAGATAGTAAGTCTACATCTATCCTGGGGCTAGAAGTACCTGAACTGTTCCCTTTTTCTAATATACAGTATTTTAAGTAAATGGTTATAGCAGCTAAGTTCAACTAAAACTGATGAATATTCAGGGAACATTATGTATACTAAGCAATATAAATAAATGAAACATATCTAACTCCACCAAAGTGAACCAGAACAATAAAAAAGTGTTAACAAGAATAAAAGATCACTTACAAAGAAACAGAAATTAAGTTCATAATAGAGCTCTTGACAGGAGCAATGAAATATGCACAATTCAAAACCCTGTAATAAGAAAGCTATCAATTTATTTAAATCTACCCTGACAGTATTATCAATATATCTACAAGAAAGGAAATATTAAGTGGTATTTCAGTGAGTGGAACTTATCCACAAAACAATGAAGAGTCGAAAGAAAAGATTCAGCAAAGAAGAAAAGCAGGGCAAATGCGAGCAAATCCTTATGCTGAAGTCCTCACTCCCAGTATCTCAGAGTGTGAATATATTTAAGGATGGTGCAATGAATACATAAGTGAGATACAATGAAGCTTATGAGTAAGCATTTAATCCAGGACAATTCTTAAGAAAAGGAGATTTGGACATAGAGTTGTACACAGAGGAAAAATCTGACTAAGAATTGAGGTCACAGAACAAACTGAACTTTTTAGTACCTTCTCTTTGATTGTTAGCTTCCACAGTATGAGAAAATACATTTTTTTCTGCTTACGCCCCCCAATCGGTCATTTTTCACAGTGGTCCTTGCAAACTAATCCACAGGACGTGACCACTACATAATGGTCACTCTGCTGTAATCTACCCCACCTGGAAAGGAGGAACACAAACAAGTTATATTCAAATGTAAGGGCCACTATAATCACTCATAAATTTTCTCCAAGACTACATGAACTCTCCTAGCCTTTGTCACAAAACAATGTCAAATCATAGAGGTTTAATCATTTTGTGGAACTTCACACTGACACGGAAGCTGATATTGACTGGGCATGCAGAGAAGTGCCAACACCATGCTGACCAATTTGGGAAGGTACACTCTAGTTATCAGGAGACATAACTTGTGGAGATCCTGGAATTGACAACTTCAACAAAGCATTTAGAAGTACAGAGGCCGAATGTCCTTAAAGATGTCTACTCCCGAATAAAAATAAATTGTTACATCTCACATCCTCCACTGCAAAAAGGAAGTCTGATAGATCTCTTTGTTTTCTAAAAAGATGTAACACATGTAACAGTTCTCCTCTGTCTCACAGACCAGGTGGTATAAAATACTGACAATTTTAAGTGGGACTTTTAAACCAAAGGGACTTGTTAGAAACCACAAGTACTGGTCATGCAGTCTGGAAGACTTATAATGCTAAAACTGTCAGTATTCGCAAATGATGCAATGTAATATTTGTACAACTTGATTTCTTCAATGACTTATTGTCCCCTTCCATGCTCTTATTTTACCTCCTTTTCTTATTTTGCATCATTTTGTTCTCTGAGAGGTTTTGCTTTGAAAACTTCAGTGCCATTTTTGCTTTAAGGTTTTATTGATACAATGATTACTCCAATAATTTATTTTAATTCAGAGGTACAATGGCTGAAAACCAATTGTCTCTGCCCACTCTTTGAATTTTTCTGACTATTCTTCTCCCAGAAGGTTACTCTCTCTTTTTTCTCTTTATAATATGGCTCTATGGAATTTATTTTATTATCTTTATACATCTTTGTATGAGGAGTTAGAGAAAAGTTGAGTCATGTTCCAAGTAGGAAAGAACGTTTCATGCTTTGAGTAAAGTTCCTTGTGGCTCAAACTTATGCAGGTGAGCAGCTTGATTTCTTCTTGTACAAGTGGTTGACAGCTACTGAACTGCTCACCTCCGTGTTTCACTTGCCTTCATTTGTTTCCTGGACCTAACTGTGTCTGGTTCTGTTGCATTTTGCCAGAACCTCTCTTCCTTCTGGAATCCCAACTAAGTCCCAGGGAGCTCTGGCCAATGGACACACCCTGTTTCCATGGTTCAGTGAAAGCAGTTGTTATTTTCTTCTAGGATGTGTTATCCAATGTGTTCTACCATGTTCTACAAAACTTTCCTTTGAGGTATTCTACAAAACTTTGGCTTAATATCTCTTTAAACTTTTGATTTCTAGAGTATTTGGGAATCAAAATACTTTTCATACATAGTAATATGACTTCTAATTTTATCAAAGAATGCATTTCTTTCACTTTATTGTTTCCTAGAAAAGAAAGTGGGAGATCTGCGTTCTACTCCAATAATTTTTCTATTAATATTGACTTGTTTACTTTTAATTTTATTTCATTAGTACAAGTCTTTAATACACAATGTGAAGATGAGGTATGTACATAGCACATTTTAATTCTTTTTTCATCCCCCTTTCCTTCCCTCCCTCCCTAACAATCTCTTGTTTGCTTTTTTGCTGATTTTTGTTTTTATTTTACAGATCTATATTTTACAGATAATACATTGAAGGTAAGATTTTAGAAACTCTTAATGCGTTTTTCACTCTTTCTCTTACTCACACATTATATGGTTCTCCCTACACACTGAACAAATATTTATTCAGGGAGCAAGAAAATACCACCTAGAATATTTGAAAAGTCCTTCACATGCAGATTGATGGATTACTACGAATTTTCCAGAATGCAGCTGAGATCAGCAGAAAAGTGAAAAAAAAAAAAACAGTAGGTTGATCAAAGATTTGTTTCTCTAAGGCCAGAACTCATTTGGCCATCCCTATAATCAAGATCCACATCAGGAAAGATGCAGAAGAGAGACTGACAGCTGAAGAAAAAGAAAAGGCTTAATGGAGAATGAGAATGTGCAGTGGATTAAAGAAGCTCTTTACAACCTTCACAAGCTAAATTATCTTGTTAGCAACTTTGTAACTTTTCTGTCAAAAAGTTTAAAAAATAAGAGTCCCAGGAACATGACAAGACTGTTTATAGCAAAATTAATGACATGCTCATTTTTGCACACAGGGCTATACTGAAATTCCATTTCATTAAAACTGCATGCAGTGATTTTATATTTCATGGAAGGTAAGCTACTTCCCTCTTCCTGTCGCAAGAAATAATTTTCCATATTTGAAATTTTTCGTTTTAGAAAACTACTTGTAAACATTTATCTTAATAACTGCAGAATATTCTATCTTCTGTAAACTGGAGTCAAAAAATAATTCCATTGATAACTAATTTTGTATTTTCTCTGTTTTATTACAAAAATAACTACATAATAAGTTGGGAAACAAAATGCTGTCCTTGACTTGAGGTTAGTGCCGACAATTAAAGATGAGCTGAGTTACTAATTACTTTATGTTTGAAAAAAAACTGCTGGTGAGCAGCCAACAAATGGAGCAGATGTCGCCCTGCAGAGCTTCCAAAAGTTGTATCCTGGTTAATTGCAGGTGTCAACTTGATTGGGCATAGAGGCCCCTATATTTGGTCAAATGTTATTTTAGGTATTCCTATGAGGCTGTTTTGGATGAGATTAACAAAATCGATAGCTGGCATCAAATAGACAATGCTCATGAATGGGGCGCCTACAATCAATAGAAGCCTGGACCAGAACAAAGAGGGAAACCTTACAATATAAGAGGAAGACTCTCACTTGGGTAACTGCTTTTGCTTTTGAATCAGTTTTCTTGCAGCCTTCAGATTTCAACTCAGGAGTCTTCAGTCTGCTACCTTTGGTCCAAGAAGAAACCACTAGTTCTCCTGGCTCTGCTGACTAGATTTTTGGAACTCATCTGTGCTTTTAATTGTGAAATCCAACTTCTTATGTCCTTATGTTGCATATTTGCATATGATTTAGAGGGCAGAGCCCTGACTAATTCAAGGTAACAGTCCTCATACTCAGGTATTTAATCCCTCAAATACAGAGCACAGTGAAGGAATAAAGCTGCAGGCAAAAGAAGCTTTGCCTGTAGTTAACGTGTTTGAGGAAAGAAGTTACTCATTCTCTTCTGCAAAGAGATACTGGGAGGGTGGCTTCCTTCACATTCTAAGCAAGTAAAGCTGCCTACCCAGGGGAGAGAGAGCGCTCACCGCTCACTGAGCAGCTTGTGGCACTATAGCCCTTGTAATTTTCTTCATTGCTCCCTGTGGGATGGCAGCATTCTATACTGGAGGCCATGAGGCACCAAAGAGGACAGTTGACAGTTGTTCCCTGTAGTTTGAGGGTGTGCAATTATACAAAAAACCATGATAGAGTTTCTAAAGAGAGAGCCCTATTGGAGAAGCCTGTCCCAACAAGACTTTTAAGGCTCTTGGTAAAGAATGCTCCTGTCCATTTTCCTAGTCTCTCAAAGTGTCTAGAACAGTGATGGCGAACCTTTCAGAGATTTCAGTGGTGCAAACAGCCTGCTGCAGCATGCATGCCACATTTTCACCTCCTCTGGTCTAGAACATGCCCCAGTACTGTCTGTACCAAATCAGATCAGAGGGCAGAATCAGACCAAATTCAGACAAAAGCATGGACACCTTGCTACTGATACACTGGCCATTTATACAAATTATCTGTCATCTGTTGGTTCACTCCTGTCCTCCTCCAACACCGCAGGGGTGAAAGTGTGAAGAGTGAATCAGCTCAGACCCATGAGTGCCTGTGTATGCCTTGCCTCTGAATTTCATTCTTATATCCAGCTGACCTGAATTTAACTTGCTTTAGATGGGAAAGGGGAGGAGAATGGTGGGTTTTGCATCATATTTTGAAAAAAATGAAGGGGGAATTTTCATAGTACTTAATACTTTTGTGTAAGGTAAAATATTTATCGGCTTATGACTTGGGCTTGAAATCTTCAGGGATTGTTAAAGGGAGATTTGATATTGTATAATTTAAGCCAGTGACCTGAAGTATATAAAACTATTCATTATTCAGGATGATATGCCCAAAAGTTGAAACTCTTCTGTGAACCAAGTATACCGGTGAACAGAAATACAGTCTGTTGTATTATGTCTTTAATTCCTCTTCATTCTTCTGTATTTTCCTAACACATATTCCCAGAAGTGCAATACTGTCCTAAGACATTTTTAGATTAGGAGAAACAGAGTCATATTTCAAATAGCTTATTTTAGAGGCAGAGAGAGGCCCTTATGATGTAGTCACAAAAATCTGTCATGATACCCAAGGACAGGGGTGTAGCTGTCAATAATCTTCAGGTAAAGATGGAGACACTGAAACCTTTGGCATCTTTTCTTTCTACACTTCTATCTACAGCTGTATCTCTTGTAAAGTAGTTTTTCTCTCTCTCTCTGTCATCTGAATTTTTTCTGTAGGATCTTCAAAAAATCTTTAAATAGGGGTTAATAATCTATTTGAGAAGACCTATCTCAATCAAGCAATTTTTTCCCTACACACCCAACCAATTATCCCAGTTCTTTCTACTGGATAATTGACCCTTATTTCACTGATTAATGTTTTACTTTACTATTTACTAAACTACAGAAGATTTCATTTGTAGTCAGACTAATTGTGCATAGTTCTGTATTGATTTTATAGTTATAATTTCAAAATGTGCTTTAGTACCTGGGAAATCTAACCCCTCTCAACGTTGTCCTTTTATTTATGCTCAACTCCGTCCTACTTTTTCCCATATAGATGAATTTAAAAACCATCCTGTCAACATTTAAAGAGAAAACTTCAATGACACTTTAGGCTTAAGTCAGATACTTGCATTACGTTTTGTTCTTCTTTTGGAATATGGTATATCTACATTTATGCATTTTCTTTTTCAGGTTTATGAATAATGTTTGGTTGGCCATATTTCAATTTTATGGGCATACATTTTTCGGAGGAAATTGTTATATTGTTGCTGATTTTCTCGTGTACTTTTTAACATATGAGAACTATATTCATTCATTGCAAAGTTACACACACATAGTAATTACATTATTTATATTAGTGAACAGTTGTTGGCTGTTTAGTGTTCTCTTGTATCTTATTCAAGATCACTTCCCAGTTTACATAAGATTTGCTTTGCTTCCTTCTGTAGATGAGCACATGGATCAAGGCTTTTCCTTCCACTTGCTCCGATACTGTGGCACAGTTTTAGCTTGCAGTCATAGTGCTTCCTCCTGCATGGGTCTAAGAATGACAGCATGCATTGAAAGAAAACAAGCAAACCAGCTTTAGTTACACAGTATTGATTAACAATATCTCTATTCATCAAAATCAGTTAAACAAAATTCCATAAAATTGTAACAATCTCCAAAAAGTGCCCTTAAATCTTAAACTATTATTTGTAGTACAACACAAGTGATAAAATGTGCAAACAACCTGAACCCTAGTGAATAACTCTAATGGCTCTAATGGAGATCAGTTGTTATGTACTGGTCTCTGAATGTGTCAAGACTCCTTCAAGAGTAAGCCCAGGTGCAGGTGTCCTCAGAGACCTTTGCCATCTGGAAGGATGCAGGCAATATCTTCTTAATTAGATCTGCAGGAGCGATGGTAGGTGCCCTGGGACTCCTTGACCCTTTTAGGCAAAACATCTTCCTCCATGCATTGATAATTACTTAATACATATCCTAGCTAAAATTCCTTCTGTTAGAGCATTTGAATATCAGATGCTCAGAAACAAACAAAATGAAACTGGTATTGTTTTTCCTGTGTAGGATTCCTAGAATCTGACACAGGGGTTATGTCCTAATTGGCTTAGCCCTCATAGGGGAATCAAAAGCCTGGGCCTTCAATGGCCGCCTCCTCTAGGACTCTCATTGTTATCCAAGTCTCACCACAGGCTTGTTGTCAGTGCCACTTTCTTTGGTTCTTGCCTTTAATCTCAGTGACACTGACCTGATACGACCGAGCTGAGATAAAATAATGACATCTGTAGCTATTCAGCATGGCCCAAGAGGGAGGCTTAACATCACAGTAACTCAGAAAAAAGATAAAAAGTTGGAGCTAAAAGAACAGCAGAACACACAAGCTGCAACTTTATTTGGAGTTGTTATGTGGAACAACAAAGGGAACAGGTTGACTCATTTGGTTTCCACTGCACTGGAATGCTGAGTTATTTTAGTACATGTCCTAGCCATTCCTTCCAGAGCATCAAAAAGAAATGGATTGGTCAAAGCCCTGTGGAGTACGTTGGCTCATAATAAACCATAGATTGCATTTAAATCAAATTTATATTTGCCTAAAATAGATTCTCCAACAGTGCAGAAGTCATAAAAACAGCAGACAAAATTATGAAGACTTTTTTTTGTCATTCATTCAAAAGCACATAAGTTGCTAAAGATACACTTTTTAGCTGTTTCTGAGACCACTGCAAGAGATCAGTTTCTTCTCAATTCCACTGAAACGATGTGCTTTTGTCTGACATGTTAGAGCCCTACTGTCTCTAAGTGTATTTTTCTGCAACAGGGAAAAGTTTCAAGTAGAAAAGTGTTGGGAAGCTAAAAAATGTGGTTTCTTTTCGTGCATTCCTCCCCCCCACCTTTTTTCTTCTAATTATGAGTGATGGAGACTTTATTCTTCAGAAGACACTTGACAATGATTGGAGGCATTTTTTGTTACCACCACTATGCAGAGACAAAAATAGTTCACTACTAGTTAATAGGCAAAGGCCAGAAATGCTACTACACATTCTGCATTGCAAACAGCACCCTCCACTACAAAGGTGTATCTAGCCTGAATGTCCGTACAGTTAAGGCTCAGAAAGTTCTGTCCAGGAGAAATAAACAAGACTGAGCAGACTTAGTTTTTACAAGATTTGCAGAAAAGGGGCTGAGGATATAGTTCTGTAGCAAGAGTGCCTGCCTGGCAAGTGCAAGGTCCTGTGTTCAATTCCTGATACCAAAAAAACAAGGGTGGGGGGATTGACATTTTCACTTTATGATTCTGAATTTACACAGGAAGATTAGTGCATTATGGGCCTCTATGCTTAGAATTTCTATGAAGTTACCAATTGACCTTTGAGATTTTAATTGTTTAAAATCAGTTATTAGATTTTCCATTTATCCCAAAGTTGATATTATATTTATATTTCCTTCATCTGTCCCAGTTTTATCCAACTGAAGAGATTTTCCTGCAATAGAAAAGAAATGCACTAAAATTCTTTGCAGTTACATTTACTTGGCAAGAAGAATATAAAAATTTGATTATTTTTCCAAATATTGCTGAGTGCAGGACATGTTGCCCAAAATTTGGCACCTTAGCACTTGTAAAAAAAGCATAACCAAGCAAGTTCCCTTACACTTGTCCCCTGATATAGGTTGTTAGACCTTCATTCAAGAATTTTCTTTCTGATAATCAAAGAAAAGGAACATCCTTATCAACAAGACACTAAAAGAACAAGACAAATCTGAAAAATGGCTTCTGGATCCCTCCTTAATTAATTTATTGTAATCAGATCATACTAGTTTTCCTCCACTTCTAGTTCTCTATTGCTTTGTACTCTTCCGTATACCTGAACATAAAAATATAAAAGTTTACTTTGCTTTGAGGCTCCATAAAGGCTCTCAATCTCACATAAAACCTTTACCAAATAAATTTGAATGTTTCTCTTACTAATGTGTCTTTTGTTACAGTAACCAAAACCATAAACCTATTAATAAATGAAGAAAAAAATTTTTTTCATCCTCTGCACTGAGAAGGCTAAATTTTTATGTCCAATTTCACTTTCAAGATAAAATGTGGTTTTGAGATAATGCCTCAGGTGCCCACCAACCATCAATGGGATGTTTGCTTCCGGCAGGCAACTAGTGCAGGCAAAGAAAAATAGCCAGACATGCCCCTGCATGCCTGCCATCATTGGGAAAGTCCTGGTGTAGCCACACAGACTGGGAGAAAACCCACCCCCTAACCCCACATGCTCATGGCCATTGGGGAAGCCTCAGTATAGCCGCACAGGTCTGGAGAAGCCTGCCCCATCCCATGCCCCACAACCAGCCCAAGAATCTAGGTTCAGAGAAATCCAGCTTCCTGCCCCATTCTCCTACATCATGGATAAGCAACCAACACAGCAGGTGCCTGGGAACCCACAACCAGCTTGTCTGGAGGAACCCAGGAAAATGTCAAGATGAAGAAGCAAAATGCAGTCTCAGACCTCCAAACCACACAATAATTCCAGGAGATACAGACATAAAAAAAGTTGGAAGTTTAACACGTATAATTTCTGAAATGATAACAACTGAACTCAAGAAACAACTTCATGAGGCTGTAAATTAGGTCAGAAATAATATCTCAGCTTAAAGAAGAAATGATAACCACAATGAAAGAATTGCTGAGCATATCTAGAGGACAAAGATTTTTTTTAAAAGAGCATAGAAAAGTGATGGAAACTTTGAATGAACAATATAGGAAAGAAGTACAATGCATGAAACAAATTCAAAGAGATACCCAAGAAATTAAAAGCTTCATTAGAAATTGGCAAAACTTCTTGAAGGAAATTGGAGATAGATGTCAGACCCTGAAGACAGGATTGCAGCTAGTGACTGCAAAAAAAGAAAGATCTCTTGAAAAACAACAAGGAACCAAGGAATAACATTTCAATGGCTGCAAGACGATGCAAAGAAAAATGACTTAAGACTCATAGGTGTCAGTGAAAAAATAAGATTCAACACAAAATGCATAAAAAGACTATTTACAGAAGAAATAGTAGAAAACTTTCCAAGCAAGGTGTCTGATACACAGATAAATGAGGCATACAGAACTTCAAATAGCCATAATCAAAACAAATCTACACCCAGACATATAATAATCAAGATTCTAGAAATTCAGCACAAGAACAAAATATTAAAACATGTCAGTGAATGGGAACAAACCACTCGTAAAGGAAAAGCCATAGGAATCATGGTAGACAAAAGCCCTCAAGTTAGGAAGAGATTGGAGTGAAGTATTTCAAGTCCTGAAAAGAAAATAACTTCCAACCCAGATTGATGTATGCTGCAAAACTACCTCTCAAAATTAATGGAGAAATAAGATACTTCCATGACAAGGAAGAAGAAGTTCATGACCACCAAGCCAACCCAAGAGTATTGAAGAATATTCTAGAGGGAGATAAAGATAAATATGGTTCCAGGAACAGCAGAAGAGGGGGGTTGCCAAACAGGGAAGACAACTGAATGAAGGAGAAAAGTGAGGCCCCAAAGGTATGAGGATAGCATGGAAGAGATGAGCCAATGCATTTCAGTCATAATCGTTAACGTAGGTGGTTTCAATTCATCAATATAAAGAAACACAGGCAGAGTGGACCAAGAAACAAGATCTATCAATATGTTGTATATGATACACACATTTAACTCAAAAGGAAATTCATAGATTGAAAGTCAAAGGAGAGAAAATAATGCTCCATGTGACCAGAAACCATTAAAAAGGAGTGGTAGTGTGTTCATCAACTGCAAAATGGGTAAGAGAGATACAGTACATTTATATGATAGAAAGCTACTCGGCTATAAAGAAGGAAAATTTCATGGCTTTTGTAGGTAAATAGGTGCAACTTGAGATCATGCTCATGGGTAAAATGGTTAGGACTCACAAGGATGAATATCAAGTTATCTCCCTAATATAAAAATCTTAAAAATTTATGGAGATCCAAAATGTACAATACATACAGAGTAAGTGAAAGGTGAAGAAATGTCTAACAAGGGAAGGTGGTATCCATTATTAATTTCCTATTATCTTGCATGGAAGTCCTGTATCATTTACATTGTTTTGTTTGGTTTTGTTCTATTTTGTTTTGTTTGATTTTATTATGTCTGATTGTATGAGCAGCTATTTTGAAGATAACAAGGAGTATTATGGTAACCATTGTTGATTTTTATTATTTTGTTTTGAAGTCCTGCATCACATTCATTGTTTTGTTTTCATTGGTTTTATTCTGTTTGATTGTTTGGTTGTATTCTCTTTATAAAAAAGATATAGTGAGGCTTTGAATAATCTTATTTATTGAAGTAAATTAACATATTTACAGGTTCTCAGTTATATTTGAGATTCAGTTTACTATTAACATTTCTACTCTTTTTTTCCTCCTTTAATTTTTATTTTTATATTCTGAGTTTTTGAACTTTTGTATGTAATGAAATGTCCCTAAAAATCATAGTATATACGTTGGCAGTGAAGTGAACCCCTGGATCCAAGGAACAACACGATCAAGACTAAAAAAGTTCACATGTATGAAGTTGTGGGCCAATCATACAATTAAGGGAGCAGCCAATGAAATCTCTTTTGTGATATCTGTATTCACATCTGGTTCAAAGTCTTGGTTAAATAAACACTTTACCTACACCCAACTGAAACACTTTCTTAAGGTTTCCATGATTGTATTTGAAGTTACTCTAAGATTTTTTAAAATTATTTCTAAAATAGTTCAAATGCAGGAAAATGTGAGTAGCTTATTAGATATCAAGTGTTCAATCTTTCTTACCCCAAAATGTATCAAAAGGAAGATAACTGTCAAAGTTTAAAGCAATGTTTCTCAACTGGAAATGGTTCTTCCTCTATAAGACATGATGCTATTCAGCTACATTTTTGGTTACTGGAGTGGGAAAAGGGAAGATAATTTTGCCATCTACTGGGTAGAGGGTTGTTACCTGCCCTACATCCCATAGGACCTCTCCTCAAACCAAAAAAAATCCAGCTCTAATATAAATAATATTAAAGTTAAGTGACCCTGTTTCAAAATACAAACCCACTTAAATGAGTTCTTAAGTTAGGCCAACATCTCTTAATGCTCTTACATCCTGATTAAGAACTATACTAGAAGGTGTGTTCCTAAATAAACAATACCTTCCTTTATTTTGTTTTTTTTTTACTTTAAAAGAAAGAGTTATTGGATTCAGTTACTCAGTATAGATATAGATATAGATGATTAAAATGTACAGTGTAGCTTATATTCTTTTTCTCCTTGGTAGTAGGTATCACTCCACAGTTATACCACAGTATATGCTTAGAAAACAAACTAATGTCTCAAAAACTTGAAAGCACAAATCACTCCAGAAGCAAATTCTACATAAATGTGATTTATAATTATACTAAAAATATTCTCCCAAGAAAGACACTGTCTTGAATTGTATGCACAGGACACTTTAAAGTCCTTTACCAGATATAACATTTCATAAATAATCAATAAAATCCCCAAGAAGTAGTCCTATTGGGAGCTCAAACCATAAAGCTTAAGTAACACAGAGTTGGAATAAATAGAAATGATTATTTTCCAATTTATTATGCAAGAAATACATGGAAATTCTTAACCACTAAGAAGCAGTAGAAAATAAAAGTAAAGATGTTTGCCAAAATAAAACAGTAGATAGACAAAATGAAGGGTAAAAGAGAAAAATAGATTATGATTATAATTAATGCTTCATTAATAGAAGATATGCAGGTCACATGCTTGACCTTCAAAGTCAACAAGAACCAAAATGTGATGGTTCAAATCTAAACTGTTCCCCACAAATCTGTGTTTGGAAGATGATATGGCCATGGAGGTGCTATGCTTATCAATGGATTTGTCTATTGAAGAGTTGAATAGCTGAAGTGCCATTAAAAGATGGGTAGTTGGAGGTGGGACTGGGAAATCGCTAGAAAGGTGTGCTTTTATACCTGGCTCTTCACCTATTGCTCTGCTTGTAAGCTGTCTTAATGAGAGCAGCTTTCTTCCATCAGGAACTTGTACCATGCTGTATCTGCTTTGGTGCCAGCTGACCATGGATTTAACCCACCAAAACTGTGAGCCAAAATAAACTTCTACTGTTTTATGTTGCAGATGTCAGGTACTTTGCGCCAGTGAAAAGAAAGCTGCCTGATACAAAAGGGGAGAACTTTCACACTATTGTCTGATCTTTTTATGATGCCAACTACAGGAAATTGGTAGAATGAGAGGACGGTGAGTCTGACTGGAGTGACTTTATCTTAATTTTAACACATATGAATTGCAAAAGATTTTGTTAATATTTTAAACCATATAAATGAACTGACATCATTTTGCATAGTTTATCATAGGTGTATGATAAATATCACAGCATAAAAATATTAATAAAGATAACTTACTTCAAAGAAAACCGAAACTGACATGCTATAATTGAGGAACCTATAAGTAGAGCTTATTTAATTTATCCAAAGGCCCCCATACAATGAGTGGAAAAGTCAACATTGCTGTGTTAATACAATTTTTTAAAATGTAGGAAAATCACCAGCAATCCCTTCACACAGTAGTACATATCTCAGTTTAGTACACATCTCAGCTCAAACTTAAATGTTTTTGTTAACATATACTATTCACATGGTCATCTTCTTTTCTCATTTAATAAAGCTTCACAAACATTGTTCCAAATCAGCATCATTTTCTGTTCTACTGTAATCTGTTGAATATCATTCCATAAAATGTTAAAAGTGCTGCCACCAAAGCCTAACTCAACAAGAAAACAAAAGCAAAATCCTAATTTATAAACAAATAAAATTGCCAATGCTGTGTACACTTCATTTGAAAAGAGATCTATTTGCTACAAAATATTTTAGATTACCTAGACAACTAATATACATAGTGACTATCCACAGGCAAAAGCAGGTCCCCAAATTCCTCAAATGTAGTTGGTGTAAAATACTTCTTAAACTATGAAACACCTTTCTATCATAAAAGTAAAGCAGGGTAAAGACATGGTTCCAGAACTTTTTATTGCATATTCTATGACAGTAAATCATTGAAACATGCATTAAACATGTCTGTATTTACTTATTTATATATCATGTGTATACTGTATCATACCCATGGATTGTATAATTTTACAATAAAAATACAAAAAAACTGGATATTGTGGATGTTAAAGAACATCCATAATATATACATAAAACTGCACTACTTTAAAATCCTACCAAAATTATGCATGAATTTCTAATGTCTTCACAACTTTAAGACATTTTTTTAGTGTTTTGTGTTTTCTGTAATAGCCCTCTTAACAAGTAGAGGTAGTCTGTCATGATTTTGATTTAAATTTCTCTGGTGATTAGAATGCTAAGCATGTCTTCATACATCTGGCCATTTGTATGTTTTCTTTAGAGAAATGTCTTTTCAAGTTTTTTTGCCAACTGATTAATTTTGCTATTAAAGATTTTATTTTCTCACCTTATATTTTTAGATATTTACTGAGGACTTATCAGATCCTCAGATACCTGTAGGAAAGACTATGGGAAAGAAAGAAAGAAAGAAAGAAAGAAAGAAAGAAAGAAAGAAAGAAAGAAAGAAAGAAAGAAAGAAAGAAAGAGAGACAAATGTTAGGGTACAAAGTAGACCAGGAGGGCTTTACCTCCAGTGGACTGGTTCAACTACCTCAGTGATTATCTCATTTTCATTGACTAGCAAAAAGTGCAGAGTGAGGGATAACATACATTTCATGGAACAGTAAGTGTAGAAAATGGGTGGATAAGGATTAAATTAAAGGAATCAAATTTACTCTTAAACCCAAATGCCTATAATTTGACAACTGTCCTCAGCAGATGCTATCTTTCCTCAGGAATGCTGGGTTATTAGCATTCTGCCCATAGCCAGGGTTCATGTGGCTTTCCTTATATCTCCTTAAAGCAGTCACACCGACCTAAGGACTACAGGGATTTAAATCATACAGCTACCCTTCAAAACCAGACAGTAGGAAAATCAACAATGGCTACCGTAATGTGTCTTGTTCTCTTCAAAATAGCTGTCCATACCTTCATGTATGTTGAAATTAAATAATACAAAACAGATTAAAACCACACTGAACAAAGAATAAAAGTATTACTGGATTTCACAGGATGACAATAGGGAATCAGCAATGTATTCCATAATGTCTCTTTTTCTTCAAAGTAACTGTTCATATCATCATGTATAATACAACTGATTCTCCTAAACTGTTTAGAAGTTCTAGACATGTATAAACCTCTACATGTACACCTATCCTTTCTGTGTTATAGGGGAAAACAAAACAAAACAAATTACTAGAAAAACGAGAAACAAAAAGAGACAAATACTTAACAATAACAAAAAGCCTAAAACAATGATGATATTGGCCTTCAAAACAAAGTGGTAAGAACATAACTAAGGTTGTTATTTTACATAGTGATATTCAAAAGAATTCCTCAGATCACCATTCATAAACATGAAAAATTGTTCCAATCTCCTCTAATGCCTTCATTTCTCTGTTTTGATCAGTTTTATAGTGTTTGTTTTGTAAGAATGCATTGTGTGTGAAGATATGGACAACTATTCAGAAGAAAACAAGAGACATTATGGTAGCCACTGTTGATCTCTGTTGTCTTGCTTTGAAATCTATGTCATTTACATTGTTTTCTTCTGATCTGCTTTGTTCTGTTTTGTTTTATCCTCTTTAAAATAACTCACATAACTGGATTCCCCATAATCTATCACATAGCCTGGTCCCCCACTGATATTAGACAGTTACCAAATGTCGGAGTTGCAAATATTTTCTCCCATTTCTCAGGTTGCTCTCTCTTTCTGCATTGTTCCCTCTGCTATGCAGAAGCATTTTCCTGTTATTTATAGCCCCACTTGTCTCTTTTTGGCTTTTGTTGCCTGTATTTGGAGATGATTTTTATGAAGTATTTGCTTAAGCAATGTCAAGAAACCTTTCTCTTATGTTTTATTCAAGAAGATTTACAGTTTTAGGTCTTATGTTGACCTCTTTAACTCACTTTGAATGGACTTTTGTGCATAAATGTAAGATAAAGATCCAGTTTCATTTTTTTGTACCTGGCTAGCCAGTTTTCCCACCACTCTGTTGAAAAGAGCATCCATTTCTGTTCATGTACTTGGCACACTTGTTAAGTCCAAACTCCACATATTTGTATTTATTTCTGAATTTTCTATTCTATTCCTTTGTTCTGTGTTTGTTTTTATGCCTGTACCATACTGTTTTAATTACTGAAGATTACAGTATACTTTAAAATTAGCAAGTGTAATGCCTCTAGCATTGTTCTTTCTTCATATTATTTTGGCCATTTTGGATCTTTTGTGGTTCTATATAAGTGCATCTTATGATTTTTCTCTGTTTATGTAGAAAATAACATTGATCTTATAATGCAACTTTTTGTGACATGCAAATAGCTACAGTCAGGATCTTAAAGATGTTATCTCTATTATCATGTACATTGCAACACTATTCAAAGTGATAAAACTGTGTAAATACTCTACATCCTTATCAACAAATGAATAAAGAAAAGGTGGTATATACATACAATCAGATATCAGTCATAGCAAAGAAGAAATCACAGAACATGCAAGAACCTAGAAGACATTATGTAAAATGAAATAAGCTAGTCATGGAAGGACAAATATTACATGATCTCCCTTATGTAAGGGGAATCATAAATGCAAAGGGAAAATGAATTGCTTTTCAATGAGTATGAAGAATCAGTTATTCAAGAGTCATAAGTTCTAGAGATCTGCTGTACAGCATAATGCCTACAGGTAATAATGCCATACTGTATACCCCAAAAAAGGTGAAGATGCATATTTCAGATTCAGTGTTCATACTACATGAAAGAAAGAAAAAATTGAGGAAGGCAAAAAGAAACTTTTGAAGATGATGGATGTTATTACCTTGATTGCAGTAATAATTCCAAGGGTGTGTGCTTATGTCCCAATCCATCAAATTATACATTAATTACATGCAGTGCTTTTGGATATCAATTATGCCTCCATAAGAGTATAAAAAATGAAAAATGAAAAGAAAAATGATGAAAAGAAGATATATAATATACTTAAAGTTTTGCAAATATTAAAAACTATTATTGCTCTGTTAACATTATGAATCATTATTTCAAAGTACAAACCATACTTAGTATAAAGCTCATCCTTGTGTAAACACATATGTAAATAGATTTTGATGAGTTTTTTCAGTTTCTTTTTCAGTCTGCTTCTTGTCAGATTCTGTCATGCTATCATTAGTTGTAACTCATAATATACCTCATTTAGAGCTCATATAAGGAACATTTGCAATATACATGCCCAAGTCAAACAGCAACATAGAAACAGCACCACACTGTAGATCTCACTCTTCTCACAGGATCTGTCATTTGATTAAACATGCAACCTTTTGAAATAAGGAGCAAACGAGATTCCAATATCATTAAGAACATGAACATCAGGAAAATAAAATTGGAAATTATAGTATTTTTTCCATATCCTTGTTAATTTTCTTGAGATTTATGACCATAAGGATTATATTTGTATGAAATGTTGAGAGGGAAAGAAAGATTACCATGGAGCGTGGGAAGAGAAAATAGAAATTTCTCAGGTGGACGTCTGTTTCAAAAGACCTAGCCAAGAAAATGTGTAGATATCAAGGAAGTATATTTACTTTTTCTTTCTCATTCTAGGGTATGTCTAGGGTAGTTCTAAATATCAAATATTCACGGTGAGGAAAGATCCTGTAAAGAGAAAGGAGAAAACAACATGAGTTTTCTCACGTGATAGGGATAAACAAAGCAGGCAGAGAAACTGACCTATTCCAACATCCAAATACAGAGTTTCCTTTCTGCATCAGGGGTGATGCAAGAGAACATCCCATCTAGAAAGATGATTCATGCTATGCTAAGGACCCAAAATTAATGCAGAAATAGATGAATGGGAAACAAAGAACCATTATAATAATGCAGAATCAGCTCCACCAAAAGAGACACAGCACAGAAGTGAACACACACTTGTTTCCCTAAGCATCCTAGGACAAGTGTTTAACAAAGAAAGCCAGTGAGGAGAACTTGATATTTAAACCAGTATCATTTCATGTGTCAATTACCTGTTAATGAGTAACTCATATTCACAAATATCTGCTTAGTGCTTTTTACATGTTCTATTCAATGTGCTGGGTGTTAAGGACACAAAAGGGAAGAAATAGAAATGTTACTTGTTCCCTCAATTTATATTTTTATTTGAGTTTGTTAAATATTTGAATGATTTAACAAATTAAATGTGGTTAACTCCTACTGTGAGATGTCATTCTCAATTAAATTTTATGTGTGTGTGTTTGATATAAAAAAAAAACACAACATACAATGTGGAGCAGAGAGTAGGCAGGAGTTTCCTAAGTGGGAAAAGTTGTTCATGGTACCTAGAACTATTTCATCCAGTTGGGATACACTGACTGTTTCAGGGACATAAACTCAGTTTCTCATTTTCCAGAAGTTTAGTTTGTTCCTAAAGTGCACCAATCATAAAAGATATTTCGAGTAAGTAAAACAGAAATAGATACAGTTATTCTTTGTAACATCTCTCTGTATGAAAAGAGTAGAATGTTTGAAAAAAAGCTAAGTTATGATAGTACCACTAAAGGTGGTTTTAAACTCTTCCCTTCAGTTTTAATATTTCAGTCTGGGCAGTAAACAGTTTTATAATACTATCATCCCAACTTTATGTGCCACACAGAAATGGCATGCATTACAGTTGTCAACAATGCAAACTAATAATTAGAGATAATAACACTGCCTTTTCAGAATCCATACACTATTGCCAATCAAGTAGGACAGAGAAAGGGAAGAGGCAGGAAATGACACAGAAAGGAAAAGAGGAGCAAAGAGCTAGGCAGAAGGCAAGAAGGGAAGACGTCCTCCTTCGATTCTTAATAACCTTCCTATTTGCAGTAAGCTTGGGATGTAATAATGCACTGCTTTTTAAACTTTGCCGGAGTCCAGCTGTGGCAGGGCTAGGGTTTCCCAAAGGTGGTCAGGGAGTCAGCGATTGAGAGACAGAATACACTGCACACCAGTCTGTGAGTGAATCTGAATCCGCCTTTATTTTTTAGAAGCTGGAATATATATATGCTAACCTTGGCAGCAACCCCCAGCCCCAAGCAGGAAGCGCCCCAGGCTTAGGGCCAGGCAGGGATAATCCTAAACAATAGGTTTTAACCTCAACTCCAGCAGGAATCGCCCCAGGTTCAGGGCAATAGGTATCAATCAACATTTTAATCTTGACATTGAGTCAGCCCGGGAAATGCAAGCCGACGCACCCCGACGCCCGCAGGAGGACCTGACGCCCGCAGGAGGAAGAGATGTGTGAGATTATTAGGCCACTCCCTACATTGCTTTCCTTATCATTTATGGGAGTGGCAGTCCCTGAAAGGACAGCGCCTGTCTTAGGTCAAGGACTCTTCACATGTACCCAACCAGGCCTTACCCGTCATGGGCCTGCAGGACAGCAATTGGTCCTGTGCCTGTCTTAGGCGGCCGGTGGCGTAACATATGTGTCCTAGTTGCCCATCTCTGGCTGCCTGTCCAGTGTCTCAGGGTAGTTGTCTCACAGGAATTTTGTAAATCCTCCTCCATGAGCTCTTTCATTTCTCTCACATTATTCACAGAAGGCAAAACCCCACAATCAGTCCTCACAAAGGGGTTATCTAGAGGGCCTCCAGCAACCCCCCTGGAGTCTCCACCCTCGACTCCAT